>BLKR01002612.1:0-186670 GCA_011170035.1 Teleogryllus occipitalis | reverse complement strand
TTCAGTGGAGATTGTTTGGGATATTGATAATGACAGAGGTATATGCGGATATTCAGAAACAAAACCCGTCGGACGTGTACAGAGCCTCGGATGAATGAATGCTAATGAATCCTTTCTGTTATTGGATCGCACCGGCACCACTGCAGCGCCATCCCGTTGCCATGACGCCACCGCCCAAGGTGTGGGTGTGCACGTGGCTCGCAGCGGAGGCACGGGGCCTTCTTCGGAGCGCGATAATCGTTTCTGCAAGCAGCGCCCGCGGCGGACGCCTTTACGCACGGGGAATGGTGCGTCACGACCAAAAAAGTGACATCCACAGGGATCGGAGGTTAGAGTTGACCAAACCATACTGTTTTTAATGGCAGATGCTAAATTCTTTTATCTGTCGCGTTGAATGGTACGCCCACACAGACTATCGACAAAACACCGCCAAACCATCAGGGAATATCGCGGTGTAGCGTGATGGACCAAAATGCACTTGCAATTGATACAAGATTCTTGCTGTCATAGCAATCATAATCATAATTTGATCAATGCTTCTCATAATCATAATTTCAATTCATGGTTTGTAGTTCTGCAAAAGTACCGTTTCTGATGGCTTGGTTCTATGACATCTTGAAACAGAAGGTGCTCCACCAGCACGTACTTTCTCACATTAGTAACGATTACGTTAATTTTTACCACAATTTTTACCACAAGTTCGCCGGGAGCACCACTTTCTTTACCGTTCTTTGCTAGATACCTGAAAAAATGAAGAAAAATTCGGAGCGATTTTTGAGAAAACTTTTAGTGTTTTTGGAGCACCTTGTACCCCCAAAAAATATCCGTTTCAAATTCAAGAGGTCGCGACATGAGTCAGATCGATCTAGGCATATCGATTTTGATGAAAATCCTGCTTACGGTTGAGCCGCTAGCGTTGAGGCAGAGAGAAACGATTTTTGTCAATCGATTTTTCGCTATCAAGTACTCACCAAATGTCAATTCTGACTAAAGAGCATATTAGAGGAAGTAATTTACTACATAGAAACAAAAGTTGTCCACTTTTTCGTGCTCAGAACCCGGCAATTGGATCTTTTCTGTTGAAAAAATTCGTTTTTCCTCACATTAAATAATTCCTTTATACAGTTGTATCCGTGAAAGTAAAATATTGATTGTTAATAAGGATAAAGCATATATATGAACCATAATAATTTTAATGTTCTTTAATTTTAAATCATTATCCACACATGATTCGGGACAAAATTAAGGACCATTAAAAATACTGTGGTTATTTTTTGTTACCGGTACCGCACTATCTCCGCTGCTTCCAAGGATATTGATCGTAATATCGTCTGTAACTTGCATTTACGATTACTTTGCTTATATTTATCCCCATTGTTATAGATTCCCAATTTGCGTGTTTATTCTTGTTATCCAGAATTTCTGGTCTTCTTCTGAGAAAAATATTTTACATGAATTTCTTTAATTAATCCCAGGTGAGTGCCAGGTTAATATCGCCTTCTTCTGAGTTGTGTTAATGATTATTTTGTAAAACGTGTGTCGTATAAAAATGATTACATATTATGTAGTAAATATTCTGATACAATAAGTGATACCATAAATTTTAGAGTAAATGCAGAAAATCAAGAAAGAATTCTATTCGTTTCAATTGAGCTTGATCACATGTGAATCTATTCTTCTAGTAACCGTCTCTTTGAATTAAGGACTTAGATTATGTGATTCTCGTTGGTACTTTCAAAATTTGAAATTTAATGCTTCTACGACGAGCATTCAGTTTTGTACGACCAGTATTTAGCACGATGACAAAAGCAAAAACATTTATGAGCATAGGAGGCAGAAAAAAGGATATGAGACAAAAGTTTAGACTCCCTGCTGTAAGACCTCACCTTTCATTAAAGTTTTGTGCAACTCCTATTCCGGATATGTTAGCAGTTGGCGTCTGTATAGGAGGTTTACGTCAGCATCCTTTCTTCGACATATGTCAGTGTGATAAATAGCAAATTGTCCTGCAAATACGACTCGTGTATTGCAATTTTTACGACTCTGCAAAGCTTGACCTCACACGCGCGAAGGGGATAGGAGAAGGGGAGTGCAAACCATAGCGAAATGTACTGGGTTTGCGCAGATTATTTTACTACCTCCGATCAACCAGATCACGGACGGATCTCTTATTTCAAGGTCGGAGATTCTGAACAAATTTACCCTGTTCATTTCGAACTGCGAAATTATTTTTTGAAAGGATGTGTTACCATTTGGAAAGACATTATACCGTGTCTGAGAGGTCATATGTTACTTTTTAGGTATGGTAGCTAACAGTCCGGTTTTTACCGGATGTATCCTGCTTATCAGTGTCTACATCTGATAAGCAACCTATTTTTGTCTAAAAGATCCGATATTTTCTGAGTTCTCCTAACATCTCGGGTGGCACATTTGTGTAAGTTCATTAAATAAAATTAGATAAAAGTCTCAACGTATGCAATGCATCGAGTCGATCATTGCATAATTTTAATGTCGGTATCCCAATAATAAAAGAGTTTTCCCAAACAAGATCAATGTAACAGTGTTTAAGTATTCATTAACTTAAATTATTCGAATTTGAAGACTATTTTTTCCTTTTATTTTTGATTTAATAGGAGTTTAAACTGTGCCACTGTGCAATTGTTTAAACATTGCAATTTTTCAGGAATATCTTTTTTTTCAAGACTATTACCAGTATTTAAAAATGTTCAGTTGTTGCGAAGTACCTTCGAAAGAGTGAGAAAGGAGAAAGGACACGATAAATAGCGTATAACAATAATCGAAAACTTATTATAATGTGCTTAAGTGTAGTTTTTTAAATGATACGATAGCACTACGCGTTGGAAACTTGTGTAGTATTTGCTAACAACATTTACACTTTTCTTTCATATTCACAATGTGAAAGGCCAAGCTAGAAGTGAGTAATATTTAACTGCTGTATCTATTAATTTCTTTATGACAGCATTAGTTCATTTACTATAACGTATTATTTTAAATTTTTCAAAAACAAAGGTACGAAGTTGGAACACTTTTTGAAATCGATTTGGCAACAAAAGTGAAACGTTTTAGTGAACTTTATTGCTACTCTCTCTTGAGACAATGACTTCATCTGTCGTGATGACAATATGATGTAGTTAATATTTTTATGAAAGAAAATTTATTGAAGAAAGGTAATAAACTGAACTTAGAAATAACAAACATACTGTAAGAATTTTTGATCCCTGATTATGATATTCAAAAATTGAAAGATCATTTCAATGCAAAGCTAGTGTTGGAGAAAGTGAAGTTAACAATCTTTCCCCCACTTATCCTTGATGCCGATGACGAGTAATCTCTTCCGGGCAAGCTGTCTTCAACAAGCGGGCGGAAGTTTAGGGCGGTTACACGAAGATAGAGGCAGTTCGGGCACGCGAGTTCGCTCTACAGTTTTAATCCGTGGCCATCCATGTTATCCAATTGTGAGTGCCATCGAGCAGGGTTGCCAGATTGGGCGGAATTCTGCTTTTGGGGCTAGAAAAAGAGTAGACAATGCGGAAGAAAAATTCAATTCGCGGAATTCCGCCCAATGGACGGAATTCATTTTTCAGAACCGCGAATTGGGCTATGAACAAAATCAAAATGATAAAATAAACTTTATAATCATGCTTACATAATATATTGAATTTCCGTCATAAAGATGATGAATTAAAGATTTGATAAAAGATAGGTTTTATCAAATATTATGGTTCGTTTAAAATCAGCACTTTTAAATGGGTAAAAATGTCTCATGTGACTTGCGACTTGAGAATCTCAAGTATCATTTTCCTATCGAACACAATAATGATATAGCTTAGCTAGGTATGTAAATTCATAAAAATCGTTGCAGATTTATCGTATCTTGATATTAATTTTATAAAAATGTTTAATAATAAATTTAACTAAATGAAAAATAAATAAATAAAATAACTTATTGTGAATTTTATTCATTATTTACCGAAAACTTCGATTTGTATTGTTTGTATGACAGATTCAAATATTTAAAACTACTGGGCGGGATTGGGCGGGTTAAGTGCCATCTAACGGCGGATGCATGCCACAAGACTCTGGCAACCCTGCTATTGAGTGATGTCAAATACTACAGACAAGGTGATGAGTGGTGATGTGTTTTCTCTCGGCATTCAAGACAAATTGTATGTTTGGAGCGTTGCATAGAAAACGGCCACGTGGGACGGGGCATTTCCTAATTGAAAAGAAATCTTCAATTTTGTGCATTATTTCGATCACAATAGCTGACTGAGTCCTAGCCGCGTGAGTAGTGTGAAAAACGTTCTCGGAGCTGACAGTGTTGATAATTGGGCGAACGTAATTATTCTAGTCTTGGCCATGTTCAATTTGAGCGGATATTTTGTGCATTCTCAGCCTGTATGCTGCAATTACTAAACCGTGTATAGCAGTTCTCAACAGTTGGTTGGTTGTACATGAGACGCATAACATGTTATACTCGACGTTGCGTCACGCATTGCATCCAAAGCAGCTGGCATCCTCCAGGAAGTTCAATTATTTTATAATGTGTCACAATTTGATACTTCATGTGTATAATTTATCCTTTAATGTTTTATGTGTTATTTTACCAAGTCAAAATCGTTCTTTCGTATGCTAAATACTGTAATAAATCCTACCATTCATGTGTTCAAACAAATGTAAATGTATCTTCATTATTATTAAATTTGTGATACTCATTTGGATTGCTCTGTCTGTGCCACCAGAGAGGTAGGGATTACAACCCAAAACCATAATATTTCATCCACGGTCCACAAGCTGGCGGGTAGTCATTCTTATAAGCAAGCTTGTGTGAAATTATTATTTCTTTTCTGGATTAGTGCTCCAAATATTTTAGGAGTTAAATTTATTTCTGTTTGCTTTGTTTGCAAAAGTAGGAAATGATATCAACTCCTGACTATCGAAATAAATGCATCCCAGGCGCTTTATTTGAATTGGACGTTTTCAAGTAATGGCTGAGGTGTAGGTAGCGCAGAAAATGCAATATTTCATTATTACGTAACTCTTTCAAATAATGAGAGAGAATATATGCCATTGTAGTACCACTAGTTTTAAAAAGGATTAAAGACGCTCCTTAATGTCAACATAGTGTGATGCTAAATTATCTCTTCATCGTCTGAAAGCAATAAGTTTATTGTCTTGTATACTAAATTACTGTTACATTTCTCCTCACTTTAAGAGACAGCTTTGAGCGTAACTTGTTTGAATTTTGGAATTGTGGCAAGGTAACAACAGACAATAAGTTATTTCGGTTGATCCCGGGTTTAGGGTGGCACGGTTCACTATAACAACTGAAATATTTATGTTGAATGTTAAATGAGAAGAAGTCACATGATAATTTGTTGGCGTGGAATTGTGTGTATTTTCGCATTTCAAGTCTTCTTCAAATTGGTTTGTGTGTCTACTGAGATGGAAGGTATGAATTTTCTTAAAAGTGAGTGTTCCCTTTAAAATAAATTCTCTTAAAAGTGAGGGAGGTATATAATACAGCGTAAGCGCCGGAGCGACAGCGGAGGCGCGAACCAGGTCTCAAGAGCGAGGACCGGAAGGCCCTCGCGAACATAGCACGTTGGATCCGTCGGGCAGCGACGTGCGGTAGCACGTCGCGGACCACTTGGTGAAAAAATGCGTTGGTTAAAGAAATGTGTAGGTTATAAAATTAAATTTGTAGCGTGAAAAATACGAATAATCAGTTCACTTAATGAGAGTACGTTGCTACGGAGATTTATACGTACAGTGGTCTTTGGAGCACGGGGATAGCTATTCTCCCGATCTACCTTTATTTTAAATAATTACCAGTGAGAACCCGTCAAAATTTGACGGTGAGATCTGAGATAAATGTAAAAGACTAATGTTCACAATATATTGCATTGTTTGGATCTTGAAGGGATAACGAAGATATTCTGTGATGAGTTCCCAAAATTTTGAACACGTATGGCCCATGACCAGATAGCAATGCAATATCGGCACAAAAGATATAGCACTATTATACTGAAGGATATTATTTCTAAAGTTTTTTGATGTGTCATCATCTCCTATAAACAACTGTTTGATTTCTTCTGGCATATTGCTCGAAAGTATACTTATTTTCCCATTTAAGCCACACAGAGTAAATCGTTTGCAGAATTTCTCTCACAAGGAAAGTACAAAGCAGAACAAAACTGACATTCAATAGACTATGACCCAATAGAAAACGAAATGACCTCACTATCACGACACCTACGCTTTCTCTTTCCCTGCGTTCTGTTAATGTACGTTTGCGTCTTTTGGGGCGCGTGGACAACGATTCGGAATTCTACATAACCTGTAAACAACTTCACTACTTCAGTACAACCGAGCAAAACCCACTGTGCGAATGTTCTCTACAAAATACACCACAGAAGCAAATACATGCCATCTGTCAACACCACAATGAAATTTTTACACTGAAACAAAACCTTGACGAATTGTAAACAAATCACAACAATCAAAACAAAACATCAAGCAGCGTGGGCTCACATCTATGGACTCATATATCGATTTAGAAACTGCCACCCTTCGAAAGAAAACATTTGACTATTGATAAGCGTACTATTAAAGAATGATTTAATTAATTAATTTACACCATAAATGTTGGTGAATCAACATTAACAATATCTGATAACACATCTAGGGATCATATTCTTTCATTTAAAAGAAAAAATACAACAATCGGTTCAGTAGAAGCTCTAAACGCAGCCATGGCAGAATACCTTATTTTTTTAAATATATAGATATTTATTGCTGTAACATCATGAACTTAACTACACGCGACCAATACGTATAAACAAGGATTCAGTTTATGGAGTCGATTCTCTTCTAATGAACCGAATCAGTGAATCAAAGGAACCGTGCCACCCTAAACTCGGGATTTACCGTTATTTCTTAAAAGCAATAAGAATATTGCAAATTATTGTGAAATAACTTCACAATAAAAACACGGCATTTTAAAAGTGACATTTTGTGCTACATTTTTTTCTTAGAAAAGAAAGTTATCGGATTATAAGATTAAATAATCACGTAAAATTAAATATAACTGCATTACTCAATCAGCAAACATTCACCTGCAGAGTCGACTCGCGGATTCCGTAGTGCCAACATCATTCTAGCTGCGTGTCCGCGCGGAAGTATGGGATTTTAGTGTAATAGTATAAAGTGTCAAGTGTTCTAAGTATACGGAATATCTACTCAACAATCTACAATAATACATTCAAGTCGGCTGCGTTTGCAGCAGGCTGATCTTATTATGCCAAATGTTGACAGCACCATAACCAAAGAATCTGCCAACACGACGAACAACTCTGAAGGTAAGTCATATGCAAGCGCAGCCACAAGTGATGTATTCCCCAACAAAGATCAAGCTATAGTAACAGAATCAAAAGAAGGACTTACTATAAAAGACTATTTAAATAAGCTAGCCACAATTGTTGACTCTACAAATATAAGGTTTATATCTAGGATTTATAACAACAGACTTTGTGTTTTGTTAAGCAGTAAGGAAATCGCCGACCATATTACCGATAATCATAATAATATTAATATCCAAAACCACTCGTTAACAATCAGGCTCGTAATAAGTAAACAAAAAAGAATTGTTTTATCAAATGTCTGTCCTATCATACCTCATGGTGTAACTGAAAGAGAGCTAAACAAGAGAAACATACAAAATCACTCTAAAATTTCTTTCATCAAAGCAGGAGTTACAGAACCTGCTTTCTCACACATTATGAGTTTTAGGAGACAGGTTTGTATTGACCCAGAGGACATTAACAAGGTACCAGATTCAATGATCATATTTTTTGACAATACAACATATAGGATTTACTTTACAAGTGACACCATAGCATGCTTCAATTGGAGACACGCTGGTCATATTGTCAATCAATGCCCTACCAAGACCCTCACCTTCAATGCTCACTCTGTTAACCAAGAGTTAAATGAAAGTCAAGAGCTGGAGTCAATGATAACACAAGAAGTGCCTCAACAAATCCTGAAGCAAATAGAAGAGCATAGTATGGTTAATAACAGTTAATTACCAACTATGAATAAAAGAACTTTAACATATGAATCTTCCTCTCAAGTTGATGATGATAACTACATACTCAAAACTACTAATATTAACTCCCCAATACAACCAATCAAGAAAAAGAAAAAAATTAAAAATGATAAAAGTGAAAACAGAGTAACACAAGATGACAATCAAATTAAAACTATTGATGAACTAATTAGGCCTATCCAAAAGATTGTGTTGAGAAACCTGAACAATTTCCACTCAATTACATGCAATTTAAAAATTTCCTTGAAAACTCCTTTGGAGCTAAAACCCTATTATAATAGCTAAAGACTATCCCTGTGACACTCCAGACTCTATTATCCAGATGATGACTAATACATATCCTCTCCTAACAGAAAGATCCATTAAAAACAGATTCACCAGAATTATAAACAAATTAAAAATTAGTAACCACTTAATGAAGACTCAAGAAGTGATACTTCTGCTTCTGCTTAAATTAAATAAATAGAAATACATCTGATGGATATTCTACAATGGAATTTACCCTCGATATGAAAGAATACAGATTTTGTGTGAGAAATACAAACCTGAAATAGTATGTGAGCAGGAAATCAACTTCAAAGGAAGTAAATCAGGCAAATTAAAAGGATTTAAGTACTACAATCGTAATCGATCAACTTCTTCTATTGCATGTGGGGGTGTTGCTATTTTTGTTAAAAATTATATAAAAGCAAACCATTTTTATATCAGAGCCGATATTGAGGCAATTTCAATTCAAATACAAGTTCCCTTTTCTTTATGTATATGCAATATATATATATATATATATATATATATATATATATATATATATATATATATATATATATATACCCAACAGCAATCAGTTCGAAAATAATGAAGTGAAGGATATCATAAAACAATTACCGAAGCCGTTTATTCTATTAGGTGATGTCAATAGCCACAATAGCCTCTCGAGAGTAATAGACTATGGATCAATAATACACAGATCTGCTGGTAAAAGTGTCCTCAAAAAACTGGATACAGTTCACAATCAAGGTCTCAGGATATGCACCGGATCTTTTCATACCAGTCCCATCGGAAGCATACTACTAATAGAAGCAAATGAACTCATATCATCTCATCGCAGAGAGGAACTAACAATCAAATATGCTCTAAAAGCAGCCACGTCCATCAATCCAATCATAGAACAGGACATATATCCTAAAAAACAAGAGTACATAGAGCATTCGCGTTTTATACCTTTGAATGCAAAAACTAGAAAAGTACTTAGAGAACTTAATTTGGATCACGGAAAAGTAGAAAAGAAGAGAAATTACAAAATGCGTCATGGGATAATCTCGGATATTTCAGTAGACCTATCCTCAGGCGCTCTTCAAGGTAATGAAACATAATAATTTCGAATTATTATCCAAGAACTGTACCATGACACTACCACGTCAGGTAAAGAAGTCATATTGATTTGGGATATGAATCAAAATACAGAAAAGCAGAGGGAAACTGCCAGTGTAGTTAGTGGAAGTACAACTGCTAACCAAAAAACTGTACTGGCAATCTGGAATACACTCCAAGATCTAGTGAAATATGTTGGAAAAATAATGGAAGAAAAATAGTTCTCCATCTGGACAACGCTTAAAAGAAGTGACCATAAGAAACCTATTATCAAATTATTATATTGCACAATAAATTGGTAACCAATAAAAAACTTAGCCGAAGAGAATAAGTGGCCATAACAAGAATCCGGACGGGACAGTCAAAATTAAGTCATCGTCACCTGCTTCAAAAGAATCCCCCCGAACTTGTGATATGTGTGTTGCTGTAATCTAACATTGGATCACATCATAGTGTCATGTCCCAAGTTCTCCTTACAGCGGAAAAACCTCTTGCGGGGACTGGACGTTGGTGCACTGTTATATTCCCCTGACTATCAAAATCAAGTGGTTAAATTTTGTTAAGTTATTGGTATTATGTCGGAAATTTGAGATCAAAACAACATGCTAATTATTGTACTAATGTTACTAATTTAGCATTATGGTATTAAAACAATGTAATGTACTCGTATTAAAGATCTAAATGTAAACTGTGTGTTAGATGCGGTCGCTAATTATTATTAGTGCGGTCGCTAATGACCTTAGCAAAAAGCAATTAGTTGTACTCATTGACGCATGCAATAAGGATAATGATTTTGAATCTTCATACTATTTACTATTTTAATAATATTGTTTGTTTGTAAAATGAATCAACAATATGTTTAATACCTATTTGAAGGATTAGAGAATCTTCAGACTTCAGAAAACAGCCCATTAGAGAAGAATGATAAGAACTGGAATGGACACACTGGGATATCAGTATTTTTCACTCTTTAATGATAAAAAAATTGCATAGATTTGTCCCCATAGAGAATTCCAAAGACATGGCATCTTCAACATTTGTGGTCGGAGATTACAGATTGAATAAACTACAAAATGGCACAGACTTTCTTACTAGTTAGTTTTCTAATTTCTTTGGTCTAGGCTAACTTTTCGCACGTGCCACGTTCTGCCATCTGCCAGCTGCCATCTATCACCGCCCAAAATGCATTTTCTGAAATTTTCGGTTGCCTAATAGTAGAACCGAAATATTACTATAAGAATACTATAGAAGAGTAAAAACCTCGCCCTGTATGGACATTTTTGTTGAACAATTTGGAGCCATTTTTAAGAAAATGTCGTTTTCGCGTTTTTGTAAAAGCAAAATTTGAAGCTTTTTTTTTTTCACAGAAAACTTATGAGTTTTCCAGAAACTTCATCTGAAACATTTCCACTCACAAATGCAATAAGTATACAAATCGCTGGAAATGTACATTCTAAGGGCGACAGATATTTTGAAAAATTACATTTGTGTAATTTTTGAAAAACCAAAAGAATACATCAAAATTAATTTCATGTCAACTCAAACAGTTCATTTAACACTATCCGTACGAAAAGTTTCAAGAAAAAATTTTGAACGGTTTTTGAAAAAATGGTGTTTGAGCGTTTCTAAAAAATTCTGAATTTTTATCTCATTTTCACAGAAAGCTGATGAGTTCTCAAAAACCATCTAATCATTTAAAGCGCATGCACTCGTAAATGCAATAATATGAACAAATCATTGCTAATGTAACTATTAGCCACGTCAAGAGACAAGTCAAAATATTACATTTGTGTAATTTTTTAAGAAAACAATGAATAGAGCAATATGGCGTTTATGTCATTTTAAAGAGTAAATGTAGTACTATCCCTATCAAAAGTTTAAAGAAAAAATTAAACCATTTTTGAGAAAATATTGTTTTTGTTATTTTTTAATATTGCACATATTGCACGCACTATTGCATAAAAACTACTCAAATTTTCAAAAAAAAATCTACGTAACCTTAATGAAAGAACTAATTTTGGAGAGCAAGTTCATTTGACGGAAAAATGCATATCTTCAATTTTGTAGTTGTAGGAAGACGCCGAAAAAGTTTCAAACTTTTGCAATTTTCGAAAATTTAGAGTTAATAGCGAAAATAGTACCCATACCATCTTTACTAGTGCATTTCACTCTACACTTACGAGAAATTTAAAGAATAAAACGTTGGAACCATTTTTGAGAAACTTTTGAAGATATCGCAGAGGTTTCATGTTAATGAATGTTTTTCGTAATCGCAGAGCTTCGAGTGAGGCCAGATTGTTAGGGGTTTCTTCAGTTTAGAGAAGATCGTACTTATAGTTTAGGCGCAAGTATTGTTCAAATAAAACCAGACAGACGGGCGGACGGACCTACGTTTAAAATTTTTTTTTTCACGGTATCAGGGGTTCCCAAAACGTATATTCCCAAAAAGAAGCTTCCGTTGAAATCTCGAAATCGATTTTTCGCAGCATTTCGTATATTTTCTGTTTACTACGAGTAATTACTCAGGGCAGACATTCAATTTTCCATACAGTTTCATACAATAAAAGTTGAAAGAAAATACCGATCTGCGTAAGAATAAGAGCTTAAACCAATATCACGTCACAATAGTGGCACGCGCCATTGAGACAAGTCGGCTAATGTGGAGCAGCCCGCGAGGCGCGCACGGGGCATGGGACGGTGGAGTTGCTTGGAAGGCGACTTATAAGGCGACGCGCGATCACGTGCCCTGCGGCTGCCCTGCTCCCGATCTCCCCCCCCTTGCGAATCACGCGTGCCGTCCAGGCGCGCCACGCACCACGCCACCCCTCCCCCTCCCTCCCGCCAGCCACCACACCACGGCGTCCCACTTCCCACTCGAAAGGACCAACTGCCCTCGGGGTGCAGCTACATTCTCGCACACATTATAATTTATTTTCATTCGGGCATTTTTCGGAATTTAAAGAAAATGGGGAAAAATTATCTCTGTACATATAAAATACGACATTACTATAAACTGTACAAGTAAATAGATTTATTAAACACTTTGTACTGCCGGATCCACCTGCTTAGGGTTATAGGAGGTAAGGACTCCTGCCTTTATTAGCCTTTTGGCATTCGTCTCCCCACTTCCAGGAACCTCTGTACATTAACAGGTCATAGAATATTTTTGGAAGTGGGAGAAGTTGGCGTGGCAATCGCCATGGTTCATGTGCGTTGTTTTCTCAATATATATATATATATATATATATATATATATATATATATATATACTGTAAATAAAGCACTCATTTTTAAAGGAGGATGAAAGAGGGATGAACCTCAGTATCACCCTGAATAGAACATAGCCGGATAATAATCCCCTCTATGAAGGGGTTTGAACTCGGGTCCCTCAGTTAGCCAACGTGAGTTCTAACCACTACGCTGACACAGACGAAAGCTTAATGCCTACATCCTAATTTTATATTTTATCCAAAATGTTGTCTTTCGAAAGGAGGTCAAAGTGTTTTTCCTGCCTTTTTAAATTTCGTTCTCATGAAAATTGATATTGCGTCATAAACGTAAATGACATTACCTTGTTCGCCAGCAAAAGTGGCAGTAAAATATTATAGAATATCATTTACTTACGACATTTTTAAAACATTACTTGATTTTAAAGTGCAAATTTCCTCAACCACAAATTAATGAAATTGAAGAAGATACACCATTTACGTTTTACACGTTTACGAAACGAAAATAAAACTTGGTACGAGTGTATCAACTCGTAAGGGAACGAACATTTGAATAATGTAAAAGTTGCTATGGAGGTAAATTTGTTTTGGAAGACACTAGTTACAGTTGGAAAGATATGGAAGCATGGGGATTAAGTCGCGATATTTAAAGTGAAACACTTGTTTTAAATTAGCAATGTCTTCAAGTGATTAGAAGATTGGCGAAATCTTGGGAAAGGTATTAGATATAATTAATCGGTGGTTCAAAAATGCAGAACAAGATATTCGCGAACGTGGAGCAGTTTGCCGATTGGTTAGCCATCCAGAATTTTCGAACAATATATTTTCTTTGAGTTGTTTTATTGGACACTCCTCAAGAGAGAGGAGAACGGGCAGCGACGTGGGGTAAGTCGAAAGCAGAGGCAGCAGAAAGTATTGGAAATAACCATGATGACGGGCGCCTGAGGGAGCAAACACTGATGCGGGACGACGTTCATTAGATACGTAACAGAAGTAATAAACGAAATATTATGTATTATAATTATATGGCTCACTAATGATATATTATGTAGATAGATGAAACAATGTAGATATAGGACTACATTTCAACTCGTTTACTTATTGTTGGCGTACTTTTAAATCTGTAAGATCTCCCTCTTTATTATTATTGTTTTGGTGATACATGTCAGTACACACTCCTAAATAAATCTACCCATGGAAGGGTTGGAGAAGCGCTTTCCAGGCACAGGCAAGTATCTCACGAACTGCAGTCATAGCGCCGCGTCGAACGCTCCTCACTGACGCACGAATAATCATCGTGGGTGTCGCACTGCGGTGTTTCCGAGGTTACCGCTCATCAATTTTCCATTGTCACTGGCTGACAATAACATTACATAAAACCCGTTACTTCATTACGTAAATCCTCCTCCTCTGAAATTGGCTACTTCACCACCTCTGTCACCGTCGCCATGTTCCCATCCCATCCACAATCGCTACCAGTGCCGCGGCAACAGCCACAGCCTCTGCGGCCGCCGGGGCCAAGAGGTCAACTGCACGTCGAATGACCGCAGGGCACTGATGTGAGAGGTCACATGTTAGAACCAATTCATTCTTCTCGTTTGTATATAGTTATATCATCGTTAAATGATAGTTATTGCATCAGCGGAGTGTTGTCTCTTGGAGACATTCGTAACGAAAGCACGGCCGGTACATGACACACTGACGAGGAATAAAATAACGTGAACTAGCAAAATGTCAACTGATCCTGCATAATTGTGAATATTATCATATTTTGTATTACCTTCCATAATGTAAACACGTCTGGCGCTGTAGTATACATTCCTAACTGATATGCCTTTAAAGTTATACGAGTTAAAAAACAGGGAGCGGTAGCTCAGTGCATCAACTGATGTCACTGCAGCGCCTCTGACCGGGACGTCCTAGGTTCGAGTCCTGACGGTGGCAGGATTTTCGACACTAGCTTTTCAGCTAGGTCGAATTCAGTCGCTGTCTGGAGGAGAATTCTAGCGGCCGGGTGCTCTGATCGGTAGTTTTCCGTGGTTTCTCCGATCAACACCAGGCGAATGCCAGAGCACTACACTACCAAACGGGCCACGAATCGCGCGCGATCTGTCCTTCTTCTTCCTTGTCCTATCCTCTCCCCTTACACACATACACTTACACTTACACTAACATGCGCTACACTACCACATACTCCGGGAGACCGGTCGGGAGTTTAGAGCTTGTCCCGGCTGGGGCGGTGCCCCGCTGGTGGGAGAGTCCTGGTTTGGGGGACACCCCACTAGCCGACGGTAGGTTGGCGCCGAATCTCGCCATCCAGGGGGGGGGAAGATCACCGACATCTACCAAGAACAAACATGCACAACACTTACGAGACTAATGACCAAAGCAGTTGACGCACCAGGAAACACGAAAAAATCAATCAATATATGTAAAAAATATGGCAATAAAATTAAAAAAATAAGTATTTAATGTCTTCACCTCTGAGAAGCTTCTGCCTCTTCTTTTGTTGTGCATTTTTCAAATTGTCTCGTTTTTTAAAAGTCAATTAATATTTTAAGTTTCTGTTCAAAATCGATAATTACACTTCATTCTGATAATAATTTTTGCCAATTTTATGCGTTTTTACCTAGTGTCATACTGCAAAAAAGTTTTAAAAAATGTAAATGCTGTCGACCATTTGCAAATGCAAATGAGATATCTGGAAAACACAATAGGCTTTAGGAGCCCACACTTACGTAAGACATAGTTGATTCTACATAACGTACTTACTATTCAAATATACATCACACGAAAATAATAAAGACAGTTTTAAAGGTCACTGTAACAAATTATTCTAAAAAATAAACAAAACTGCTCAATCATGAGTATGAGAATTACAAATTCAATTTACGTGGAAATGTAATGTCCTTGGGTAGGTCGCATGCGCTTAGTCTAAAGGCTCATTTGAATGTATAGTCCAAGTTTTTAAAGGCCTCTGATTTCATTGATCATTTTGCGTTTCCGGTCTCGTCAACGGCTAAAGTCTATCGTGCATTTAGGTTAGTTAATGGATGATATCTTTGATCGCGGTGAATAAGTTGTTAAGTCATAAACTTAACTTTACAGGAGAACAAAAAATCGCGTTTAAATGAATTTAATTTAGGGATTAATGATATTCAAACGAAGGTGATATTCAAACAAAACTATTTTTTGTGTAGGTTTTGTTTGAATATAATTAATCCCTTATTTATAGTAATACCGCTCATTTAAACTTGTTTTTGCTCCCCTGTAAAATTAAGTTTTTTTTGACTTATCAGCTTCTTCACCGGGGTCAAAGATATATAACCCAGGAGGTGACGGCGTCTTCCCCTTCTAGAACTGAGGTCTGGCACCGCCCTGCACGTCGGCTTGCGGTCTTACAAGGAGCAGACACGTTTCCATTTAGATGAGTCCTTCCATAAAAAGAATCGAATGACAAAAGTCCAACTTGGAGAAACAATATTTTGACGCGAGTAAAGCGTGTTCCCAATCCCAAAATCACGGTGTCCCACGAGGCCAGCAGCGTGACTGAGGAGACCAGACCAGACCAGCTGGTTCCAAACGTGAATTCCCAGAGAATGGCGAGCTTCAAGGAGTTTCACAACAGTAAAATTATGACAAGGGAATTTAAAATGCTAAAAATATTCATATAACAAAGTTGTTATTATGTCATTGAAGATATCCATGTTCTTTTAGTTTTGTTTCCTATAAAGCAACATGGAAATTAAATTTTAACAACAAACTTTATTGTTGTTACTATTACTAAAGAATTCGTTAAATTATTTCACGCAAAGCAGCGAGTTTTAGAAAGGATTTCTAAGGAAGAAAATATTGTGAACCGCTAGACCGTATACCTCTGTGTGTGGGGATGCGGGTATATAGCTGTTTACTTTGCAGTAAATACTCAGTTATTTTGTTTGACCGTGGGGTAAGGGAACGACGAAGTCTATTTTGTCGTACGCGCATTTTCCCAAGATTTATTGCGATGAATTGTTATCGTCAAAACAAATAGCTCATGAATGAGAAACTACAGGTGCTACATAATGGCACCGAATTTCTCGTAGTTTTCTAAATTCCTTAGTGTGGACTGGTACTGTATACTCTTGCCCTTCCTTCGTGCCTGCTGCCATTTATCGCCGCCCAAAGAACTTTTTTTTAAAACTTTTCTCAACTTTTCGGTTTTCCAATAGTAGGACCGAAATATTATTTTAAGAATATTAAAGAAAGCTAAAAACCTTATCCTAAGTAGCAATTTGCATTGAAAAATTTGGAGCCGTCTTTAAGAAAATGGCATTAAGCGTAACTGTAAATGGGAAATTTGAAGCTTTTTTCACAGGAGTCTATTGAGTTGTCGAAAAACTTCATTTGAAGTCATTTAAAGCACTTTCACTCGCAAATGCAATAATGTATACAAATCGATGGAAATGTGCATATTCACGGCGGGAGAGATATTTCAAAAAAATTACATTTGTGTAATGTTTGAAAAAACAAAAGAATACCCCCAAAATGAACATTACGTCATATTAAACAGTGCCATTACTACTATCCCTTGCAAAAGTTTGAAGAAAAAATTTCGAGTCATTTTTGAGAAAATGGCGATTGAGCGTTTCTAAAAATGCCAAAATGTGAGCACATTTTAACAAAAAAATAATGAGTTTTTGAGAAACTTTATTTGACATTATCTAAAGCAAATGTTCTCATAAATAAAATAACGTGAAGAAATTGTCTTTAATGTAAATATTACCGTCGTGAGAGAAGTACATTTTTGTAATTTTTGAGAAAACAAAATAATAGAGCAATATGGTGTTTATGCCATCAGATAGGATACATTTGGTACTATCCCTACCAAAAATTTAAAGAAAAAATTTGGAAGCGTTTATGAGGAAATCTTGTTTTTATTATTTTTTAAAATTGCAAATATTGCATGCACTATTGCACGAAAACTAATACAATTTTCAAAAAAATCTACATGACCTTAATGAAAGAGATATTTATGGACAACAAATTTCATTTGTAGAAAAACTCTGTATCTTCAATTTTGAAGTTGTGGGAAAACGCCGAAAAAAATTCAAACTTTTGCAATTTTTGAAAATTTAGAGTTAACCGTGAAAATCCTATCTATGCCATCTTTATACGTGTATTTTACGATGTTCTTACAAGAAATTTAAAAGAAATTTGGAGCCTTTTTGAGAAAATTTTGAAAATGTTCCTAGGGCTTCATGTTAAGTACCCCCAAATTTTAAAAAATGTGTTTCAAAATCTCAAAGCTTCAACTAGAGCCAGATGGACAAGTGCTTCTTCAATTTGGAAAATATTCTACGCACGGATTCCGCGCTAGTAGTGTTCACAGACAGACGGACAGACAGAGAAAAATGGACGGACGGACGGACATTTTGCTTCCAATTGGTTTCACGGCATCAAGGACGCACAAAACAGGAATTGGGCTTGGTGGCTACACCACGTGTTAGAGGATTTTTTCTCTTAATTTAGGAACTGGTTTCATACACTTTCTGGTTTTACACAAATAAAAACAATTCATCGCATATCGTTCAAAACTTTTTGCTGACGCGAGAAAACCCTAAGAGGAGTTGTTTTTTTTATTTCAATAAAATAGTAACATTTTCGCCAAATTTGAATATCGAGAGCAAAACTGAATAAATTTTGCGGGGATGATATTTCTTTAAAGGATAATTATTGTTTGGAGATGTTCACATAAAGTATCAGTAATGGAGATGTTCACAAAAGTAACAAATAAACCTTTTTTCGAATTACAACAGAAAATAAGAAATCAATATTGAAATACATTTAATAGGAAATTGCGAAAAAAAATTTTTTTTCCTTCTGGTGTTTGATCCTTTTGTAACTTTTACAACTACAATGAACGACAAATATTTACAATTAACTAAAATTGGTTAGGAGACTGCTTCTCTGAAATGAGTTTCTAAGAGTGGATACGAGTTTCAAAGAATCGTGGAGAAATCTAATGGGAATTATAACGAATCGTCTGAATTTCTGGGAATACATAATGATGTCCATTGATATTCTTTCCAACTTGATCAACACAGAGATGAAAATTAGCACCACATAAATAATCTAACAAGTTATCCGAAATCAGAAACGCATTCTCAAGAATACACACAAGCAATTGGCACAGGGCGGTCATTCCAACAAGGAAGACACAAAGCATTCGCTGGCCCTCCGGGCGAGTGGCGCGCCGCGTGCGTGCGCCAGGGCCACCGCGCGTGCGCCGTGCGTGCTCGGGATGGCCCACCCGCCGCCGGAGAGTGTTGCGCCCGCGCCCACGTGGCCCCCGGGCCATCACGTGCGCCCCGAGTGGCCCGCGCCCTGCGTCCAAGCCTTCCTTTTTCACGTCCCGTTACATGGGACCAGACGCTGAGCTCACTCCGGCCTCAGATGCGGACAGATCGAGTTGGGGCGGTTTGTAGCAGTGGACGTTGGATGTTGTTGCTTCCATGAGGGGGGCGGTACCATTCGGTTTTGAAATAAAAGTAGATTCTGGTTTCTCTGTGGGCGACTCTTTTATATCAATATCCATTCTCAGTTCCAATGTTCTCTTACATCTTGTATTTCTCTGCTTTCGAAATAATATTTGGAATATCTTCATCAGTCGGTTGATCAAAATCAGGAACAATAGACATACTAAAATCATTTTCCTCAAAATATGCATTTTTTACTGATCATCTTCTAAGCAAGTGACAATTTTATCAATGGTAAACCTCTTTCTATCAAACATTGATCTGTTTGTGATTGAAAGATCACCGATGTTTTGATCAGTAATGATTTCTAACAATGTTTCATTATGTTTACTATATGAATAAAATAACAAATAAAATGTGAAAATGGCGGTAAGCGGTAAAAAAACGTGAAATGTTATTATCTAGGGCACAAAATCGCCCAGCATTATGCACTCATGCACTAAGTAAACGGAGAAAAGATGTTTTTGGATGCATTATGTTTGAAAGGAAATTGTTAATTTTCTCGTTATTGATTCGGGCTTACATGTGAAGTTAGCAATTTATATTGAGAAATATTTTATTTGGTGGAACTCTTTTTGTTTTTTAATATTCGTTGATTTGTGGTGGTGTTGACATTCTAAAAATTTAATTAGTAGGAATTACCTTTACCTATATTTTTATTTATTTGTTCTGCTTTCGATGGCAGATCTAAAGACGTTGGTTAATCCGACGTAAGTTGGTAATCAAATAAATAAAAATATTGGTAGAGGCAAACCTTTTTATTCAAACCTGACATTTGTAATTCCACAGACGTCAGTTTATCCTTTACCCATTAACTCTTTTTAGTTCATTAAATATTTTTCTGTCCCAATTGATCTGTCCATTCAAGACTTTCTAGAACCATCGTAAAATAAATTCCTGAAAGTGAATGTGAATTATGAATAACTCGAAAAATACAAAATAGCTTCATTGGAACCCAACTTCGAATGGTGAGCCTCTGAACCGCGCGTTTCAGCACAATAGGTCTGTGCCTGGGTTCTTGCACTACGCTATTGCACGTTTATTAACAAAGACATAGGTCTGTTAAATTAAAGTGCACAGAATATAAAATACTCAATTTAATTGTATATAGATTTGTAGATTCTGCTAATTTATGACTACTCTTGTTACGGAATGAGGATACCCAGAAGATCCACGAGAACACCTTAAAAAATGCAGTAGAAAGTTCACAAAGGTCTCATTTTGTTGAATTGGGCTTACGAAATGTAACTCGGCCCCACCAGCACTCCCGCATATACCTCGAATGATACACAAAAGTTCCCCACACATTCCCCCATGTTACGCACAAGTTCTGGCATGTTACACTCATCTTCCCCCATGTTTTCGACATGTTGCAACATGTTCCCCAAGATGTTTTCCCCCACACATTTTCCATTCACGACGCCCTTACATGTTCCCGGCATGTACCCAGAATATTCACCACATGTTTAAGGTATATTTTCTCTCAAAATAATGAAAAATCTTAGAAAATCAATCTTTTGTTTTTTATCAGGTTAATATCCAGTTATAACCATCCAGTTATCTATCCAGTTATAACCATTGATATTTTTATTGTCCTAAACGATCTATCTCTTCGATTCGATGAAACGTGTATTTTTTCTTCGATCTTTGAAGCCTTTAAAGCAAACCAAAGGAATGTATAAAACATAAAAGAATGATATAACAAAATACAAGTAAAATAGAAAAGCTTTAGATATCTTAATCATGGTAGTGGTGATTAGGAAGCTGTGTGCGCGTCGGAGTCTAGGTAGGAAAAAGAAATGGAACAGAATCAAACGCTAACGCAAAAGAAGAGTCCGTTGTCGTAGCGCTGTTAAGTCGTGCCCATCGCACTCACCGTAACCACCACTTAAACACCGTCTCGACGCACTTTCACCGCTGCTCGCTCGCTCATCACTGACTGCTGCCTCAGCTCGGCGTCGAGGTTTTATAGCCCCCCCGGGCCGTAGGCCCGCCGACTGGCTGTGTAAAAGGGGCGGGGTCGAATCTCGCCCCGCTCGCTCAGGCGTGGCGGCCGCACTCAGCCGCGCACCGCTGGCCCGCGCTTGTTGCTGGCCGCTGCCGCCAGGGGCGGTAACGCCCCCCTGACGTGCTCCCGTGGCGGCACATTCAATCATGTGCGGCCGGTCACGACACCCTCCGCGCCCAATTGCGTCGTATACGGCGCAAAACGCACCCTCCTGGTGCTCCTCCGGGGGCGCAACTGCGCCCTGGGTGTCTCCACTGCTCCTTCTCCTCCTGGCTCGCTGACCTCCTCTGGTGGGGGTTCTGCTGTGTCCTGGCCGCTGGTCCCTGCTGCGGCTGTCTCCTGCGGGATGTAAATGGTTTCCCTCATCACTTTTTTATAGAACTCCTGTTGTGATACCTTGGGGAGTGAATCCACTCTGCTGGGGTTCACCCTGGGTCTCAACTGCCCCTGGTGGCGTGTCACTACCCTACCCTCTGTGCGGACTAGGTATGTCCTGTTCCCTTTTGCTGCCGTTACTATGCCCGGAAGCCAAGCTGGGCATTTTTTAAAAGAGGTACAATATACCATATCACCCACCTGGAATCTTGGTTGCGTTCCTACCGACCTGTAAGGATCCACCGGGCTAAGCAGTGACAACAACGTTCTCGGTTGTCTCCCGTGAAGTACCTCGGCAGGGCCCCTGCCGTCCGCGCCTGGCAAGGTGCGGAAGGTGACCAAGACCCGCAGCAGCGCTCTGGACCTGTGCGTACCTGCTGCGCGCGCTTTCGACATGGCTGTCTTGAACGTTCTCACGAACCTCTCCGCTTCCCCATTCGATTGCGGGTGAAACGGCGGTGCACAGACATGCTGGATCCCATTGCTTGCGCAGAAATTCGCAAACTCTTTGGATGTGAATTGGGTTCCGTTGTCTGACACCAACGTGACCGGTAGCCCCTCGGTCACAAAAATTCTTTCTAGCGCATTGATGGTCTGAGTCGACGTGGTGTTAGCCATTTCCACTACGTATGGGTAATTAGACTTGGCGTCTACTACGACCAACCACATCTTGTCCCAAAATGGGCCCGCGAAGTCTATGTGTACCCGTTCCCACGGCTCACTAGGCTCAGGCCAGGGAACCCAATCCTTCCTAGGTGCGCTCTGATTTAACTGGCAGGCCTCACATCTCTTGAGCAACTGTACGATGTCCGAGTTCATCCCCTCCCAGAAGCAGTGACGACGCGCCAGCTGCTTCGTGCGGACCACCCCCCAGTGTCCCTCATGGAGGAGGTCCAACACGGTCTTCCTTAGTACCTTCGGGATGACGACTCTCGTAAATTCCTCTCCGGCTAAGAGCAACACTCCTGCCTTGCAAGTCAACCTGTCTTTCTTGTTATACCAGGATGCATTGCTCCTCAAGCACCTAAGTGGCCAGCCTTCCCTATCATAATTCCTCACTGCCCGCAGCTCTGGATCTTTATCCGTCTCCTGCGCGATTCTTCTGGCTCCCAATGGGAACTCCGACAGTACCAGGCATTCTTCCGTATCAATCTGGAGGCACTCTTCCTCCAGCTTGTCGAACTCCAGGTCCGGACCTCCTGGCCACCTGGATAAAGCGTCCGCATTGGCGTGCTGCGTTGTGCTCCTGAAGTGGATCTGGTAATTGTAGTCTGACAAGAATAGCGCCCACCTTTGCAGTTTCTTCGCTGTGCTCTCCGGGATCCGTTTTCCAGGGTGAAATAGTTGCACTAGCGGCTTGTTGTCAGTAATTATATGGAATTTACTGCCATATAAATAATCGTTGAACTTTCTCACCGCGAAGATTATTCCTAACGCCTCCTTTTCAATTTGCGAATAATTTCTTTGATGTTTGTTGAGGGATTTTGACGCAAACGCAATAGGCCTCTCCACCCCATTGCTGTCCTTCTGCGATAACACCGCCCCAAGACCATACTCAGAGGCGTCCGTTGCTACCGTGGTGAGCCTACCCGGCACAAAATGATTTAACTTAACTGTTTTGACTAGTTCTTCCTTCAACCGGCTCAGAGCTCTTTCGCAGTCTTGGGACCATACGAATTTCACTCCTTTCTTCCTCAGCTTGTTTAGTGGAGCTGCGATAGTAGAAAAATTCCTAATGAACTTGTTATAATAGTTCATTTTTCCCAATAATGCTTGCAGCTGCTTCACGTCTGCTGGCGGTGGCAGTCGTAGGATGGCTTCTACGTGCTGGCTAGTGGGTGAAATGCCGGTGCTATCCAGCACGTGCCCCAAGAACACTACCTGGTCCTGAAAGAATTCACACTTGACCTTGTTCACCCTCAAACCATTGTCCTGGAGCACCTTAAATAAACTCTTCAAGTTTTCCTCGTGTTCCTTTTCCGTGCTCCCCGTGACTATGCTATCGTCCAGGTAGTTACAACAGCCCTTCAGCTCTGCTGTCAACTGTTCTAGACAGCGCTGGAACAGTGCGGCTGCGGAATTCACGCCGAATGGCAGCCTGTTATATCTGACGAGTCCTAACGGGGTGTTAATCACCAAAACTTCCTTGGCTTCCTGGTCGAGTGGCAGCTGTAGGTATGCGTCCCGTAAGTCAATTTTTGAGAATTGTCGTCCACCAGACAATTTATAGAACAGATCTTCCGGCTTCGGGATTGGATATTGCTCTACTTCTACCTGTTGGTTCACAGTACTCTTGAAATCACCGCACACTCTAATCGAACCATTGGCTTTCTTTACCACGACCAACGGCGTGGCCCACTGGCTTGTTGATACTGGAGTGATAACACCGTCCGCCTGCAGCCGTCTCAGCTCTTCGGCTACTTTTTCCCTGAGGGCCCACGGGACTGGTCTTGCTTTGAAAAAGCGTGGCTTGTGCCCCTCCTTCAACTGGATGCTTGCTCGGAAGTGTTTACATTCCCCGAGCCCGGGGGAGAACACTTCTGGAAACTCTTGTTCTAGCTTCCCGACGACCTGTGTTTCTTCGTTCTTCGCGACCTGGTTCACTGAGTCAATTACTCCAAACCCGAGTTTATCAAAGGAGTCGAGGCCCAAAATGTTCGTCACGTCGTAGCGGTCCACCACGATCACTTCAATATCAGCCTGCTTCTTCTTGTAAGCTGCCCTTAGCGACACTTTCCCTAACACCTTAATTGGGGTCCTGCCGAAAGCGTACAAGCCTTTCTGCACCCTCTCACACCTGGGTGCCCCTAACCGCTGGTAGGTTTCTAAATTGATGAGTGTTACCGCGGCCCCTGTATCTAGCAGGAAACTCACCGGCACTTTTCCCAACTCAATTTTGACCATTAGTTTATCTTGCTTGCTGGTATCGAGCACTTGACTGATCATATCGATTTCCATGTCCTGCTCTTGTTTCTTGTACCGTTCCGCGTGCCTCTTTTTTCCGCATACTTCCCTAATGTGGCCCACTTTCTTGCACCAAAAACACTGCGCGTTTCTGAACCTACATTGTTCTCTTGCATGTAACCTCTCACAGTTTTTACACGACTTCTTTCTTTGCACACTGTCACTGTCACTTCCACTGCCACTGGCTCTCTTGAACACTGGTTTGCCGCTGGGTCGGGGGTTACGCCTCCACTCACAGTGGTTGCCGCCTTTGTTGCGGTAACCTTTCCCGGCACTGTCACTATACTCACTGGAGTCACTGTCGGTCTCGTATTCTTTTGCCGTCTTTCCGCTGCGTACCGACCCACTGTTTTTGATGTGGTGCAAGTGCGATTCTGCTGCGATCTGGCGAGCTGTCTCACAAGTCATTTCGTACGTCTTACATAGGTTGTGTATTTCCTCTAATGAAGGGTTATCACTTTGTAAGGCTTGAAACCTAATTTTCTCTTCCGGTGTGTGTAGCACTACCATGTCCCTTATTAAAGTCTCCGCGTATGACACTTCCTTATCTGATGGCGGGCACTTGAACTGACAATGCCGCGCCAGCCCGGCTAGCTCTGTAATCCACTCACTGTGTGTTTGTCCCTCACTTTTTCTGCACTGAAAAAATTTGAACCTAGCTGCTACCACATGAGGCACTTTGTTGAAGTAATTGTTGAGCTTCTCTAGCATTTCTGCCCATTTGACACTCGATATTTCTCTCTCTGGGAACAGTTTTTTCACTAGGTTGGTCACCTTGTTACCTACGCAGCTCAAAAAGAACGCCTTTTTCATTTTTGCGTCTCCTACCTTGTAACACAGTAGGTGCTGCTCCAACCTGTGTATGTACTCGGCCCATTCCTCTGCGTCCGGCCGGAAACCAGGGAACTGTGGAGGGGAGCGGGCACTGACCGCCTCCAACAATGCCGCCATCTGCCTATCAGCCTGTTGTTGCTGCTGCTGCATCTGCTGTTGTTGTAGCTCGAGCTGCTTCTGCTGTTGTTGCATCTGTTGTTGCTGTTGCTGCTGCATCTGCTGTTGTTGCAACTCGAGCTGCTTCTGCTGTTGTTGTATCTGTGCTTCCGCCAGCTGCCGCTGCTGCTGCATCTGTTGCTGCATCAGCGTAATTAAAGTTGTTATTTGCTCGGACTCCATGTCGTTGTTTTCTCCTCGTCGCCAATTTGAAGTGTCCAAGTTACAAACACAAAGGTTCAATAAACAATTTATTGCCAAAAACCAAGTACAAAGCTATAGTGCCGGATATCCTGAAGAATTGGTACAGAGACGAAGCCGTGTTGTCGTAAGTCCAGAAGATGTACCAATGTATGCCGAGTCCACCAAGTAACCAGAAAGAAGAGTCCGTTGTCGTAGCGCTGTTGTCGTAGTCTATCGCACTTCACCGTAACCACCACTTAAACACTGTCTCGACGCACTTTCACCGCTGCTCGCTCGCTCACTCACTGACTGCTGCCTCAGCTCCGCGTCGAGGTTTTATAGCCCCCCCGGGCCGTAGGCCCGCCGACTGGCTGTGTAAAAGGGGCGGGGTCGAATCTCGCCCCGCTCGCTCAGGCGTGGCGGCCGCACTCAGCCGCGCACCGCTGGCCCGCGCTTGCTGCTGGCCGCTGCCGCCAGGGGCGGTAACGCCCCCCTGACGTGCTCCTGTGGCGGCACATTCAATCATGTGCGGCCGGTCACGACAGGTCATCTAGAGGAATTTCTAATGAACTGTCATTTGACTTACGTTTGCAAATTCCTAAGTTTTTCAAGGTGTCCCATACTCCCTTCGTACTGGAATTTGTTTGGAAAAGATTATGATAATAACGAATCTTAGCGTTTCTGACTTGTTGTTTTACGAAATTTCTAAGTTTTTTATACTCCTTCAATACAGTTTTTTATACTTCCCATAGTACAATCAATGAACTATGGAAATATTACTATCTAAGATCTAAAACACATTTGAGATTCTATTTCACCATAGTTGCATCGATCTTCCTGTGACGTACATGGTACGTCAGCTCCCTCTCAAGCAAATGATGAGATGCCCCTTTGTTTCGCCTTTGTACATAAATGTAGCTTAACTATGCGCACGTTCTGTTGGTATTTTTATTCATCATTCCATCTACGTAAATGTATCATTCTATTTTATACATATTTCTGTTTATAGTAAAAATGTGTGGTAGGGAGAGCTCAAGAAAACTTACCAATATTGTATTTATTCCCAATATGTAACAAAGTTTTTACTGTTTTGACGAAAAATAATTGAAATTATATTAATTGAACATTTTTCTTAACATTACAACGTCATAATATCATCTATTGAATCGTCTACCATTGTTGTCCGTTTACGTTACATTGAAATTGGTTCGATATATTCACTCATCTCTTTTACTGGAACACTAGTCGTTTGATGTGATTATGATATTGTTAGTGATGTGTACACTTGAACGGGACTGTACACATCACTAACACACTGGAGACAAACAAATTGATATAACGGCGACTTTCTGCGTCTCGTGAATTCCAAGAATATGTTAACTAATTGATGGTGGATATTTAGCCTCGCCAAACTCTTCCCGGGCTCGTGTTGTGTGGGTCTGAAGAATTGCTCAATTATGAACTATTAAGAGCGACTGCCAGGCATAGCTCACTTCTGGGACCAAGCAACTCAAAGTCAGAAGGCAACAAGGGGACTGTTGCAACTCTCGCTCTCCAGAAACCTTTTTTCGGTTTAGATTTTTAGACGTTACAATCTGCAGTGCTTGATTTTTCGTTCAAATGATAATAAATCAATTTTCCATTCATTGATAATTACAGAAAAGGAGATCGGTAGTGTTTTAATGTTCGAGGGTGCACAAACTCTCTAATACTTTTCAACTCTTGTGATAAAATTCACAAGCTCTGCTTTCGGCCAATTCGAATGGGAGATGGTAGCGTACTACATTTTCCTCAAGATATTGGGAAATGGATTCTAATGAAATAAGTCAATCTCTAATTTATGTTATTATGTATTCCAACTGCGTGTCATTAGACTAAAATGGAAATTTATGATCACTGATTTGAATTAATTTTGTTACGTATCTCAATTAATTTCATTAATTACGAATTCTTGTTTGTTATCTTGCGAAATTAATGAATTAATTATCAGTTTCAAAGATCAGTGCGAATAGTTATTTTATTCCTGCAGACACGACCGTCTTAACTTGCACGAAACATAATTGAAATGTTTATTTTTAATAGTTGTTAATGAGACTGTCGAGGATTATAATTAATTTACCCTGGTTCCATGTTATTCTTTTAAGGGTCACTAAATAATCAGAAATTTGTAACAGTAAGCAAGCAAATATTTAAAAACAACTAAAGAATGTTTAATTATATTTTGTAAATTTGTATTTTTCGTTGTAATTCATAAAACTATTAACACAAATTTAACAATAACTGAAATTTACAAACCTATTCCCACCTTTCTTTCCTAGCATCTCAGTGTTGGTTTGAAGTAATTTTATTTGAATTCTGTAAAATTTAAATTAACTGGAGAAGTATTGCGAAAAATTTAGATGCTTCGTCTGTAAGACGACCTTAGCTTCAATACTCTCGTAATAAGTATCTATGAAATTACAATCTACACTTTCCGAGCTCGTCAGGAACACATGTATGCTGTTGACTAATGGAAAATGTACAAAAATCTAGAATTGTACTACAAATATCGTGTGATCGGCTAGGAAAGAAATCAGAATTGAAAGATTTGTGTATTCGTATTCAGTAGTCATTTCATTAGAAAAATTCAACATTGAAAATATGTTATTGATTAAGGTATGTTAATGTAAAATGTAGGAAAATAATGTTATTAAATGCTTCTTAATAATAAGAAAAATTATATACTCGTAATTGAGTTATTTATTTTATTTTATTGACAATTTCGCCTTACAAAGGTAATAATGTTCTAAAATAATTCGCTTCTGAGACTGAATATCCTATTGAAGATTTACTCCCTTTTTTTATTGACTAAAATCTATAATTAAAATAAAGAATTAAAAAGCATTGAATATTGAATAAAAGTAAGAATTTGGTTTGGTAAAGCTGGATAATAATCAGTCGTAAGTCTCAACTTAGAATTCATCTTTAAAAGAGACTGCCACTTGCAAGATGATGCAATGGTTTTCGTATTCTTGCTGCAGAGACGGAGGGAGAGGAATTCTTTGATCGTCAGTGATAATTCTAGCAAAACACAAAACATAAAACAGAGAGGATGATGAAAGTGAAGACGAGAAAGAAAACCTTCTAAAAGAGGAGGATTTCAGATGTGAACGGTTTTAAATGGTAACCTTCGAACGTCTCATTTCGATCGTGTTTCGTCCGTTGGTGGCGCCGTCGCTCCTTCAAATTCTCGTCAAATCCCGAACTTCTCCTTTCCTTGACTCTCCCCGCCGAGCCGAGCCGCGCCCACCGCCGCCGCCCGCAGGAAACCAATTTCCGTACAATCGCGACTATTGGCGCTTCATTGCGGTGCCCGTCGCAGAGAAATTCGGTTGGGAGCCTTTGCGTCATTTGTCGCTGTTCGGGCGCCTTATCGCAATGGCGCTGGGAGAAACCTCCACTTCCCGTCGCCCGTTCTCCTCGCTCAGGTCGATGCCTCCCCGCCTATCGCCGCCTGTTTTCGTCGGTCGTCACTCGCCTGCTCGCTCTTTCCGGCTCCTGCTCCACATTCAACCTGCAATCGCACCACCTCCTTCGGCGCAGCCTCTTACACCGCTGGCAGCCGCCTGCTTCCGCACCTGCGATCTGTTCATCTCTTTTGGTCGCTCGTCCCCGCCTTCTGCGTCTCCGTCCAAGGCACTTTCTCACTCTCACCGCTCGGACTATGGCCTCGTGTCGCCTTCCATGTTGACCGTCTTTCACAGATCCCTATCGCTCCTAGCACTTTGTGCTGGTGCTTCAACTCCCGTCTGTCGTTGTAATCGCACCACGTAGTCCCTCCCTCACGATCTTCGACGTCTTCTCTCCTGAGCATTCCATAAAACATCTTGGAATAATGTATTTTTTTTTTGTCTCAACTTATCCATCGTCTGTTCTGCCACGCTCCCAATCTTGCTCGTTTCTTGTTCGCTTTTGAACTGAGAGTAGTTTTTCAGAGCTTGAAACCCGTTATCGCCCCTCAGTTTGGCCTCCACGCCCCCAGAGGCCGTACGGTCTTCCCCCTCCCGTCTCAATTTGCGAGCTCAATTGCCAGGGCGAGCGGTGTCGCGAACGAAGGCCCTTGGAGAGGGCGGCGGAAGCCGCCCGACACCTGCGCGCTCGCCGCCATGACGCGCTGGAGCACGGGTTCGCCTGAAGTCTCCACATTCAGAATGTAATAAACGCGCACGTTTTCTTGAGCCCCGGAATGCCTACCCCCACTCCTTTGCCAACATGAGTTGAAGTAAGAATAAGTGATAGCAAGAGCATTATGGACAGAATCTGATAACCAGAAATGTTTGTTGACTTGTAATAGAAACTATTTTGTATCGAGAAACTAACTACAAATTTGATATAAAGTTTCTTGTCAAAATAATCAAACTCCCCACTTCTCGCGCAACGAGCTAAGCGAGGGCTCAAGCAAACGTGCGCGGTTAATAGCCAATTGCAACTTTTAAAAACAATACAAACTGTTTAAAATTCATTGGAAAGAACAAGTTGATGTACATTTGCATCATACGATACAACATTTCCATAGGTAGTAAAACCTTTAAAAATTGATATCCAGGAATGTAGTTTAGCAGCCAGATTAGACGCAATTGTAGCCATCGTACAAACTGGCGATATCTACGACCCGCAAACAAGCACTGCAGCATGGAATATTGTCATCGAAGTGTTACACGACAGCGATCGCCATTGTTTCTTGGAAATTAAGGTTAAAGGTCGCGAAACGCGGCGTCAATGATACTTTTCACATCTAAAGATGAAAATGATCTGTCGCTGCTACGCTCTTCCCGTCACTAAGAAAACTGAAACAGGCGCCGCGGGTTGTGAGAATATCCGACTGCGTCTTCACGAAGCGTACCTCGAGCATAGAGTAAAGATGTACATAGAGGGCTCATGAGGCTTGTTTCCAGCTACCTCCTTTGAATAGTTTCCCGTCCGCCGATAGATAGCGCCAACGTCGCGAAGTGTGAAGGGAAGAACAGGACTGGCTGTTGGTGGGGGGTTTCTAGGAAATATCGCGCGGTGCAGAGGCACACGAAAAGTGGGTGTTGTCATAGACTAAAGAGGTACTAGACGGCTCACTGCGGGCAGCCGAGAGGGTACCCAGAAATGGTGTCCCATTCAGAGATGGCGCCACCGTCGAATTTTTAGTTCCCCAGAAGGTGGTGTCCGAGTAGAGTGCGCACAAGTCGCCCATTTGCCCCCACTACCGATTTCTCCCCTCCAGTACCCTGTGGCGGCATTTTCAAATCATTGAAACTGTTACTGTCGCAAGATCTTTCTACGGCATTTACAGCTAGGGAGCACATGATGGGGTGTAGCCCTACGCATAAGCACGCGGGACCTACCCCTTCACTGAACCAATTAACTGCATTCCAAAATGACGTGATCCTGTGACCATATTTATTATAATCATGCGAGCACTTCTCTAATTCATTCATTGCAAGTTTGTAAATACAAAATTATTTATCATATAGTGATGAAGAGTTCAGCGTTGCTCAAGCATTTATTAAGCAGATTCATCTATTAGATAGGAGAAAGAATGGATTCGATTATAGCTTAAAATTCTAGAAATACAATTGAGGCCAAAGCTCTTTATTTTGGCAGAAAGCTTTTTCGGTCGCATTGCGGCCATCTTCAGTGCTACAAAAATAATAACAGTATATCTAAATTGAAAAATAAAAGTTTATCTACTACAGAATATTATTATGCATTCAATACAATTAGAATTTAAGCAAAATAGAAAAATTGGAATATAAAACGTGAAAATAGAAACAATTTTGAATAAAGAATACATGAAATAACAAATGTACAATGTAACATAATTGTTAAAGAAGCTATAAAGTGCGATAACTCTTAAAAGAAGAAAGTTTTTTGGAATGACATCAATATTATTCTAAAGTACAGTGAAAATGAAACAATGTAGAAAATAAATAAATTCAGATGAGCAAACTGACATACGGATTCTGACGCGGCTAGGAGCCTCGGATCAGGCAACACATCGAAGGTCAAGGGCATTGCACGCTATTTAAAAGAAAGCTCTCAATGGAGAGGGGAGAACGGGGATTTTTCTAAGAAACGGCCATTAAGGAAGGCCCGGCCGGGTGGTGGAAAAGAGGCGGGCAGAGGGGTTAATGTGCCTGGGATGCCAGCTTCCGGAGGGGTGAGAGAGAATGAATTTGTTCATTCAAAATAGTATGCTGGGGATTGTTTAATAAAATATGATGTGTATGGCTTCTAATGGAAGTCTGTCAGTGTACCTGTTTTCAATTTCCAAAATTTTGACTTCACTGTCTGCATTAAATGAGTGTTTTTGTTCCAAGAGGTGGCTGGCAAAGTGTGATTGTGTTCTTTTGTGTGTATGAGCTTGTACGTGTTCTTTGATTCTTTGTTTAAAGCAGGGACCGAAAAGGTATTGAATACCGGTAAAAATACCGGTATAATACCGGTATTTTTCCATACCTTTTTCAAATACCTTTATTCTTTTATACCGGTAAAACACCTCTATAGGACGTCTATACCGGTATGGACGTCCATAAAGGTTATACCGGTATTATACCGGTATTTTCAATGAAGAAATACAGCTTACCATCCATACATGTTGAAAAAATAGGTTACTGTAGTTAATAATATCTCACAAAATGTTTATTAATCAAATATCATTTCATAATTGTTATTTATTGTTTAAATTATTATTTTGTATATATAATATTAAACAACTGTATTAAATTCTATTCTTATTATTGAAAATGTTTTGTGTTCGGGCGTTTACGTTTTGCATACGTTGTATGTATTGAAAACCTCCCTTAATTTAAACTTCGGAAAAGTTGAAATATGAAAAATAATTATTGATTCCATTGAAGAGAACCTTTTCTTAGTGTCCTTCATCGAGCTATCTCCCATCTGACCTGAGAGATGACCTAAGCCTGTCTTTGTATTTCGCACATGGAGAGGCTGTCAACGTATGCGCCGTGCCGTAGGCGTTCTTCCTTCCCCGACCCCTCCTTCGGCGAACTGAGGAAGCGTTGACACCTTGAGATAATCACGAACGCTCAGGCTTTCAGGCCCAGTTTTGTTATTGTTAAAAAATGATTTCCTTTTACTTCATTTCACAATTAAATCTTAATTATACATTAATAAATAGGGCTAAAATAAAATGTTATTTTCCTGGTTAATATTAAGGGTTTAATATATTTTGACATTAACTGCAAATATTGAAAAAAATTGTAATAATAGTAAATTATTATGTTATTATTACTATTATTATTATTACTATTATTATTAGCTATTAACATTGCATGTGGGGAAGGGTTCCCTTCTACGTGGGTTGCTTACATTGTAAAATGCATCTGGAGGAGCCCACTTCGAGAAGAGTGTTTCTTCCTTAATAATAAGAAATATATACTAACATTATTAATTAATAAAAAAGAGTTTATTAATATTAACATTTTTACTTTTTAATTAAAATTAACGTTTAATTTAAATAAATTTATAAATTAACAAACAAAATAATAAATTAATTTACACAAATTTAATGCAAACATTTAAAATTTAATTAGTATTAATATTTTAAAATATTTATTAAAATTAATTAATATTATATAGTAATATTAATATTTTTTCTTAATGAAATTTCTTAAATAATACATGGATGTAAATTAAACATGCTTCAATAATTAATTTTGAATTAAACATAACGCTTCTGTTTCCTCGCGTAAGAATAGTTAATGTCTATTAGCGATCAATGTCAATTTTTAATATTGTTTTAGTTATAATTATGGTGCAGAATAAGGAAACTGGGCCAACTGAAAAAATTATTTTCGGGAATGTTAGTGATACGATCAAATTTAAGCAAATAATCGTATTTAGTGATAAACACAGTCGTGCAAGAAGGAAGTTTGGTATGCGTGAGAAGACTCATTTATGGATAAGAAGACACGTTTCTCCATTTTTTATCGCTACTAGAAAGGACAAGATTTATACGGAGAAATACGATAAATTTTGAACACTCTATCATGTGTCGCCAAGCTCTGCGCCCGGACGTGAGGTCCAAGGTCAGCGAACGAGCTCGTGTTGATGTCTGCGAAAGACCGTTGGCTGGTCCCTCCGTCTGACGGCAGAACTCGACTTCCCAGTCAACGGCAGAACTCGACCTAGCTAGAATATGTGTCGAAAATCCGCCACCCTCGGGACTCGAACCCTAGGACCTCCCGGTCAGAAACTCTGCCGTGTAAATAGTTATTTCCTCTGAGCCATCTCAGCGGAAAAAATCACAATGAATTTCCCCCAAATACCTGTATGATTCTACTGAAATACCGGTATTTTCGAAAATACCGGTATTTTGATGAGAGAATACCGGTATAATACCTTTAAATAGAGGTATTTACCGGTATAGACGTCGGATAAAGGTAAAATACCTCTAAATATACTGGTATTTGACGTCTTATACCGGTATTTTTAAAGGTATTTTGAAAAAAGGTATAATAGAGGAAAAGGTATTTCTATACCGGTATAAATACCTTTATCGCTATTATTTCGGTATTCGGTCCCTGGTTTAAAGGATCTTCCATTCAGGACAATAATTGCGCACTGCAACTGCCACAGGAAATGGAGTATACCACCACTGCCACAAGAAATGGAGTCTAGTAGTACAAAAGTTCGGTAAACAAACGCTTTTTTTTTACAAACAAACACTTTTTAACAAAAACTTTTCTAATGCAGGATACCGCAACGAGATACACTCACCTAGAAGAACGTGTTTATATATCATTGCAATCTGAAAGTGCGTCATGTTTACTGAGAAAGGTTTCCTTTCGTACGTAAAAAAGTCTCTCTAATATTTTTGAAAAAACTGAAGAGATCTCGGCCGATAATTTTGAATTTCATTTCTGTTGCCTTTTTTGAAGAGCGGCTTAATTTTAGCTGTTTTGAAAATATCTGGAAACGTTCCGGTGCATAACGACGAATTAAATATGTGAGTTAACGGGTGTATAATGGCATACGCACAGGTCTTTAACAAAGCATCCGGGAATTCATCTAAACCGGACGAATATTTATTTTTTAGTTTACCGATTATTTTGAGAATTTCAGAGGAAGAAGTTTCGGAAACGAACATCGTGTCTAAAATTTTGGGTGAACAGTCTATTATTGAATTTTGTGGCTGAAGACCCTTAGTGAGATCGGCAGCAATTCTCGAAAAGTATTGGTTAAAGAGACTAGCCACAGTTGCCGTATCGTTCACATTTATGTCGTTATATTTTAGAACAACATTCTCTACAGGGTTTCTAGTGGATTTTGTGGTATTTTTTATTATATTCCACATTGCTTTTGTTTTGTTATTTGAGTTCAAAATATCCTGATCGTATTTCATGATTTAGACTGCCTTTATGACTTTTCGTAACAATGTTTTGTATTTTTTAAAGTAGATAAGGAAATCTTGAGATACGTTATGACGTTTAGAAATGAAAGAAAGAATTCGCTTGTTTTTACAAGATGTCCTAATCCCTTGTGTTGTCCAAGAATTGCTTTTCCGTGAAATATTTAATTTTCTTTTTTGAAGAGGAAAGCAAGTGTTAAAATGAAATGAAAGAGTTGAAAAAAAGAAATATATTTGTCGTTTGTATCAACAGTATTATAAACCGCTTCCCATGACTCCTGCATCAAGTAATCAATGAATAATTTAATTTTACTTTTAGTAAACAATCTAGTCATACGTGTATTATTTATTGTGTCAGTGATCGCATTTTTATAATGTTAAGAATCTGTGCATCGTGGTCACTGTATCCTAAATCTTTTGTTTCAACTTCATATCGAGTAGTAGTTTTGTTAATTATAATTTGATCAATTGCCTTCATCGAAGTTTGTGTGATCCGTATAGGTACATTAATTGTAATGTCTAAATTGAAGGAATTAATTAAATTGAGAAACTTTTCTTTCTCGCAAGATTGGACCAGAAAATCAATGTTAAAATCTCCGAAAACAATAATGGATTCAAAAGAGCGATTGCTGACTTTGTTAAGTTTTATCTCCAGGTTTTCTAAGAACAAAATATAATCTGCAGTTCTCTTTGTTGGAGGTCTGTAGATGCAAAGTATTATCACTCTTAGTGAAGTAAGATGTACAACAGAAATTTCGAAAACATTTTCAATGGAATACACATTTAATTCCGCCAAGGAGATAGAATCAATATTATTTCTAACGTAAATACACGAACCCCCATACGTAGGACCTTTATGCGATTCTCTCACTCTGCAATAAAAGTCTGCGAGGTAAAAGTTTGGAATTTGGAAAATGCTAAGTTCATTAGGATATAACCAATGTTCATTAAAGCAAATTTCCGTTTCCGCAAATTTGCGTCCAAATTTCTGTAAAGCAAAGTTCATTATTCCGTACTTGGCCTACACCGAGATTTCGTAATCACTTATTGGTTGGGAGAAACAAAGTTATCTGTTAATGTTTCACTTATGGCAGCAATCGGATGAAGACACTTTGTCGTTCTTCTGTTTCAAAAAGGAGCCATTTTGCATGCTGGCAGAGATCTAACCATATTACCAACAGATCTCTTACATCCTCACCAACTTCAATCCGTCTCATTAGTTGGATCTAAGCACAAAACTGTGTTCATTATCGGAGTGTCCGCGTCTTCCTTCGCTTGTTTGCAAGCTATTTCTGCTAATAAAATCTTTGTAATCAACATTGCTATTAACCGACTTTCATTATTCGTGGTAGCAAGAAAATTTTCTTTCCACGTCATATGAATCGTTGTGTTGTCTAACACTATTTACGCACATGTTTTTAGACATTTTAATTCGCTTAGCACTTCAGAGTAACCATAAAAACATCTAAGGAGATATGCTTGTGATAGATATTTTGACACATAATCAACGTAATTGTCACAGATAGACTCGTGTTTCTTGTATGAGACAAAAACCCGTCATTGATGACGTACTGAACTTGGACACTGAATTGCTTCTATGTTAATAGTTAGAATGCTATAACGAGTGTTGAGGTTTGTCGTCAATAACAGTACCTTTATTTAAGATTTTTCAAAATAACTTAAAAAGTTATCCTGTAAAAAAACGCGAATGCCATATATATATATATATATATATATATATATATATATATATATATGTGTGTGTGTGTATATATCTATGTGTGTGTGTGTGTGTGTGTGTGTGTCAATAAAAACTAAGGCCTTCAGAACCTACGCAGCGCTAAAGGCACGTTCGATTTCCAAAATATTGATTTTCCCTTGCGCTTTATTAATAACCTACTTCCCTTTTTCCAATTAAAATGTTAACAGATTCACACGACGCTGTATTTATTTGCATACAACTTCATTGGATATAAATGTAGTGCAGGAGGTTGAGTTCCATTTTCACAGTAACATTCAGGGATATTTTGCACACTAACGGCAATACCATTGATCCTAGAAGAAAACTGTACATACACATTGTAGGCAATTTTAACCTCCTTCATTTCATGTCCGGTTAATACTTACGAAAAATTGATAGCTTTTAAGTTATATTGAGATAAAATAGGATAATTCCCGCTTTTCGTGTGTTTCGCTTACATCACCAAATTTCGTGTTCTCACGGCTAAATCGTTTATCGGAGAAACAATTCTTACGGACATTAAATGTAGGTAATTTTATCTTCTTTCATTTTGTATAGGACCATTAATTACGAAAAATGGATGGCTTTTGAGTTATTTTGAAAAAAACTGACAAAGGTGTGGTATTTACGTATTTTTTGCCCCAAAAACGTATTTCTAGACAAAACTTTTCTTGGCAAACCTGATATTCGTGTTCAGCGACCCCAAAAATATAGGAACCAAATATCAAAACTACACCGAAACTTTCTCTTATTTTCTACCATTTGACTGGACTGGACTGGACTGACGCAAATGCTGGTCTTCTTCGTCCGGAAGACCCCGCCGTCGCCTGGGAAGCTCGGCGGCTGGAGGGAGGGGGGCAGGTCGGCCGACTCACCCGAGAGCCTCTCGTCGGCATGGATACAACGCCCACTTTTCGTGTGCCTCTGCACCGCGCGATATTTCCTAGAAACCCCCCACCAACAGCCAGTCCTGTTCTTCCCTTCACACTTCGCGACGTTGGCGCTATCTATCGGCGGACGGGAAACTATTCAAAGGAGGTAGCTGGAAACAAGCCTCATGAGCCCTCTATGTACATCTTTACTCTATGCTTCAAGTCCGCGTCGAGTGCCCTCGAATCCTTCTCGTGGACCACCCCAACGCCGTCCCTTGCCGCGAACTCGACATCGCCCCTCGGACACGACGCTCGCGCCACTGACACGGCCCGACACGGCGCCAAACCACGCGACACGCTCCACGCGCCTGGAGGTAGGCCGTTAATCCCCACGAGGCCACGCGCCAACGGGGACTTGCTTCCCGTCTCTGTGTACCGGGCTTCAAATCCCGGAGGATACATGTGGAATTTGTGGTGGACTACCAGAATGGCACGTAAGAATGTCGCTTTCTGCTCTGAAGAAGGCTCCGATCGTGGCAGCCAAAACGATGGACGCGTCACTTCCTTGACAGCAGAGACATTTTTACTGCTCTGCGTATCACCACCATTATTATTGCTGCTTATTATTATAATTATTATTAATATTATTAATTTGGCTTTATATATTTATCTGAGGACAAAATAGTTTGCATTTTTTTAGATCAATATTTATGATCAAATAGGTTTTGTTCTATGATATCGTAGGCTTCCGCGGCCAGAGTCATAATCTGGGCTGTGCGGGTGACGCCGCGTCGAAGGGTGGGGTGCCGACGGTTCGACCGACATATCGCGGTCCTCTTCAGGCAGTACAGCCCTGAAGAGGACCGCGATATGTCGGTCGAAACGTCGGCACCCCAGCCTTCGACGCGGCGTCACCCGGACAGCCCAGATCTAGGTTTTGTTCTACTTACGGGAATGAATAACTATTGAAAAAGTGTTTCCTGAATCTTGCGAGGAATTGTATTATCAGAGGCGCTTGCCTTTCTCAGTCTGCCTACTCTCGCATGCGGATTGTGCGGTAGCTTGGGTGGCCTGTGGCAAGACGAAGTGAGTGAGCGTGTTGGTTGGTGTGTGTTGCAGCGTCGCGGCGCCACTTCGAAATCGCCTTCCGGATGTTCGACTTGAACGGCGATGGCGACGTGGACTCCGAAGAGTTCGAGAAGGTGGCCACGCTCATCCGCCAGCAAACGAGCATCGGCAGCCGCCACCGCGACCACGCCAACACCGGCAACACTTTCAAGGTGAGCACGCGCACACACGAATGCACGCACACGCGCACACACACACACAAGAAAATCACACGCACGAACAAACGAACATACACGCACGAACAAACGAACACACACGCGAACATACACGCGCGAACACACACACGCGAACACACATGAACGCACACACGAACACACACACACACACACACTAATATAAAATAGTGTAAATGTGTGCACATATAATTTTATAATGTAGAATAATTCGAAAGAGTTCCGCCTTTGCATTCCACAAAATAATCTTCCTGTAGTTCTTGGCATTAACGATGTCTCGTGTTGGGACGGTGGCATTGCCAAGGCAGCATCCTGGGGCCAGCGTTTCATCCGTTCGGTGCAAGTGATTGGTATTAGATGTAGGTGATATCGTTATTGGTTTGGGTATTCCTATTGCTCTAAGTGTAGTCGGAAGACCGTCGTGCCACATTTTGTCGATTGTGAGTAGTCAAAGAAAATAGAAGTAATATTTTTCGCTTCGAAATATTGTGCTGTAGATCGGAAACACGTCATAATTGATAGATAGTGGCAAAATTGTGACCAGAAATCGAATTGCACATCAGGGATCATTTAAGCTTCTGCAATGAATTGGTTGATGCGAATGAAGATGAGTTTTTCGCAGGGTTTTGAGAAAGTTGGTAGTAAGCTTATGGATCTCTAATTATTGGAATTAGCGGGTGGTTTATTTGGTTTTAATTTTTGGCATTATAATAGAATTCTTACAAGCGGAAAGAAAATAACTTTCCTGGGGTGTCATTTAAAATAGAGGTTAAGAAAGCGATGGATTTTACGGGAAACGCGAATGAGGATGATTTTTTTCGAACAGTTTTGAGAACGTTGACAGTAAGCTTGTGGATCTGTTATTATTGGAATAAGCAAGTGGTTATTTTGGTTTTAGTATTGGTATTATAATATAAGCGAGCTGCTTCCAAGTAGAAGGAAAATAACGAGTTCGTAGATAATGGTTTAGGATGGATTTTACGAAAGATGTTTTAGTAAGGTATTGGGAATTTGATCGCAGACAGATGATAGTTATTTAATGTTTTTAATATTGCTTGAATTTTCGCTGGACCGCGCCCTAAAAGGGAGAGAAGCACTTGGAACTCCGCTGAAAAGTTCGAGGTTGCTAACGCAGGAAAATGAAGATGGGAAGCTAGTCACTGCTCAATCGTGACCACCGAGAACAAATGTCATCAAAGAGTGAGACTTTCTTGGTGGGGGTAAGAAGCAAGCTCGGATGGCAAGTGGTGTTTCCCAAGATAAAGAAGCCAAAGCTAACGAAAACAAAATCCATCGAAGCACATGTTTTAGTGAGCAAGAAGGATGACGACCTATCGTAAGCGAACATTGTAGAAAATTAAAAAAGGTAAACCCTGAAATCAAAGATTGGGTTCAATTGTCGCCCATATCCAGAAGACAGCATGTGGAAATTTCCAGATACAACTAGAGAGATTCGCTTGTTGCCAAACAGTTTCAATCATCTGCCAAGAAAGTATTTGGGGGGGAACACCCAAGTGAGAATTGTATTTAGGGAGAAAACTCACACATGACGTGACCAGTCTTGTGAAGTATTTGGATGGTTATAACCAAAGGATAAGTAAGGTAAAGAATATGGCCGTAACTAAGAACATTTTCTTAGCTTGTAAGCACATACAAGATGTTTTGTAAACAATTCTTGGGCTGCAGTTCTAAAATAATTAAGTGAAGGTCAATGAGCTCTTAACACACTTCTTTCTGAACTTCGTCTAATATGACCCATCTTCAATTTGTTGTATGTTTTTATTTATTTCCCTGCTCCAATTTTTATACAATTGTTCCGATCTCCAGAAAATGATGGAGACATGGAATATAGATGAGGAGTCACATTGAAATAGATAAAATCACAGAATGTGTTTTGCCTTTTGCGACCCTCGATAAAAAAAAATTTCAGAATGCCCAGGAAGTGACTGATGCGAATGCGTGCCTGTTGTTCATAGTTCCTGAAGATTTGTATTTGTGTTAATTCAGAAGACATGCTTCGTAACTGCATAAATAGTTTATCTTTGTTATATCTGGAGAAAGTTAACTTTTAAATTGCCGAAACTCAAACTTTGCTACAACAGGTTTCTTTCCCACATTACAAGTGCGAGGGTAACCACTATTTTTTTTCTAAAAATTTATATCAGGAAGATGACGGAATATTTCACTCCAAGGAATATAGGTTAGTCCTTTGTAGGACCAAAACTTATGATATTAAATATTCATAAGAATATTTTGTTCATTTGTTGAGTAATATTGAAAAGATGTTGTGACTGTCTTTCACTAGTGTGTGCAAGATATTTTGGGCAGAAGTATCTTCCAGAAATAGCGTGGATTGTTCTTGTAAAGTTTTTTGGAAATGTTTCATGTAGTTTATGTACTTCTAATTTTCAAAACCATATTAACTTTTGTCAAATTGGACTGTTTGTAGGGAGTGAATTCTGCTCTTACAACATACTTTTTTGGACCAAATATGGATGAGAAGTTGACCATTGAGAAGTTCCTGGAATTTCAGCAGCAACTGCAAAGGGAAATTCTTAGCCTTGAGGTTTGTATAAATTATTCAATAGATACTCCCTCCTTAATTAATTTCTGATATAAGAAACTACCAATATATTTTCAGGCGTAAAAGTAAATATTAGTTTTATTACCCGCCTGCGACTTGTAAAATTGTCCTTGCCATGGAACAGATGAATGTTTTAAAACTAATATTTCAGTTTCTGAATGTTGGGCCCAAATGTTAGTGTAAACTAGTGGGGCTAAAACAGCACTACCTTCTCGCCATTAGTAATGGTTATGTAATACTATTTATACCACAATCTCTCCAAATTAACACATCTCAGTCATCGTTTTTTCTAAAACTCATTTGAAATCATAGAACATTTGGTGAGAAAATTAAATATTTTCAAGTAATAGATTTTTTATTCAAAACTTTAAATAAAATATATTTCTGGCTTTGAATTCACTGTATAAGGTATGCAGTGTATTTACGAACATATCAGACTTCTTTTGAATTCTTCAGTTGGTTATTCTTCGCAAGCAGTATGTGAGAAAGTAAAATAATTAAAAGTTAATAAATAATACGATACTGATAGCGTTGGCAAATAAATGCAAACAGACCGACAGATAATAGTAATCATGAAACACTGTACAATTTTAATATTCTACAAATATATAAGCATTACATGTTCAGAGATGAAGTAACATTTAATTTCATGCAAGAAGGGGCAGATTTATTTATATATATATATATATATATATATATATATATATATATATATATATATATATATATATATATATATATATATATATATATATATATATATATATATATATATATATATATATATATATATATATATATATTTATTTATTTATTTATTTATTTTCCACACTTCCTTTATTTATGGGATTAAGTGATATTTGAAGTAGTATAAGAAAGACAGAAATTGAGATATAACATTATATAATGATAACATCATAATATTGCGAAAAAGTATGTCCTGTTGTTGAACCATTAGTTACTTTCTCATTACTGCTTATGCAGTATAAAGAAAGTATTGTAATGCCGCAGGAAAAAAGGTGATTTTTTCAACAGAAAATCTAGTATTGCTGGGGTCCTGGTAACGCAAAAGGGGATAAATCTTGTCCCTATATTTAGTAAATTACTTCTAACAGGTTGTGTAGTTAGAATCAATTTGCTGATAATAACAGCTTGCAGGACTTGAGTTGAAATTGGGACGAAGCTAAAATATAGGTTATGTAAAATATTGTAGAAAGAACATGTGATCATCGGTGTTGTTGCATATAGGGAGAATCCTTAATAAAAACAACTTTCTCAGAATGCAGAAAAACATTGACAAGGTGTTAAAAACTGTCTCCAGAAAACAAATAATATTAACAAATAAGTGCTGAGTATTCCTTTCATGTATATTTCACTTCAATGAATAAAATCTTTCAAGATGCCTAAATTACATATCGGTTACAAAATTTGAATTTATTTATATTTAAATAAATTATTCTTGAAGTATAATTGATGTGTACATCACCATCTGGATCACCTGAGGATATATGGAACTTGATTTTGTTCAAAATTAAATATATTTCTCCCAAAACTACAGGTTTTGTCTTGAGCATAACATATTACAAAATAATCTATTATTTTCAAACATAATTTTAATTTACTAAACATTTGTGTTTGCATCATTCTTGTATTTGAAGGTATCAGGATCTTTTGATGAGAATGAATTTCCTGATTTATTGCATTTTCATTTCAGTTCTTACGCAAAGGCCCTGATGAAAATGGTAATATCTCTGAAGCAGATTTCACTGAATTGTTGCTGGCATATGCTGGTTACCCACAAAAGAAGAAAACGAAAATGTTAAGACGTGTGAAGAAGAAGTAAGTTCAAAATAATTAAATATATGATAACCAATATCAACAACCTTTATTTGATTATGAAAAGTTAATTCATTTTGTTGTCAGAAATAAAATAAATAACATTGTGTAATGGTGTATTTTATTATTTCCAGGTTCAAGGAAAATGCTCGTGGAATAAGTCGGGAAGACTACTTGAAATTTTTTCATTTCTTAAACAACATTAATGATGTTGATACAGCTCTTACTTTCTATCACATTGCTGGAGCTTCAATTGATCAGGGTTTGTATAAAATTATTACTTATTTTTATGTAAATAATAGTTGTATTGTCATATATTAGGAGTTTTTGGAAGCAAACTGTTTTTGCAAGGAGAATAATCTTGAATCAATTGTAGGAAGAAGAAAAAAAACAGTTTTGGGAACAAAATATAATGCAAAAATTATTTCTATATTTTGTTTCATCGTTCTCCAAGAGTACAGCACTAAATGGATTTCTATTTGGGGTATGGGTTTCTCCTTTCTAGGGATAGTTTTTGAGGGGGGTATTAAGCCCTAATAACAGATGGTTGTTATGAAAACCATTATAAAAAGAATTTCTAATCTTATGAGAATACCATATTTACCCGCATGTAAGGTGACCCCCTAATATTATAGAGGCCTCCTAAGACTTTTTACATTAGTAACTTAATTCTTACTATTGAATCAAAAGTGAAAATTGGCTAGACATTGTCTTGCTAATGAGAATGTTAAAGTTATTGCCTATGCTATCACTATTTTCTTTTCCTTAAAATCCTTGTAATCACGGCTTTTGTAACTGAATTTTTAATGAAAAGGTACGCAGTCATGTTCATTGTGTGGATAGTTGAACCAAACAAATGCATACATAATGAAATAAGGATGTGAGTGCTAAACTGTAAATGTTTTCACTGCTTGATTGTTGGTACACATAAATAGTTGCAATCGGAAGCTCTGACTATACATTATCGCCATCTTTTCCATCGCAATCCATTTCCATCTTTCAAAAAACTCCATGCCCAGTTCAATTACTAAAATAGAATAGGGTCTAGTGTTATTCTTGTTACAAAATTTTCTTACAAACTGTGAACTTTCGTTCAGTATAAATTGTATTTACCGGAATATAAGATGAGGTTTTTGGCCCTCTAAATTCTTCCTTCGAAAGAGGGGGGTCATCATGTATTTGCAGATTAAGTTTAGTCAGTGAGAATCACTGGCTGTTCCTGCCAAAAAACTCGTGTGCTGATGAAACAATATGCTGCAAAGGCCCGCTGCTTAAGCTCCACCCATTTATCCCCTCAGATAACGCCGTGCAGAACATCAAATCACTGCAGTATTGTGGGATGTTAGCTTTCAGAGGGTATCGGGTGAACTAATGGGGTGTAAAAGATCGCATGCAGGTGCCTTGCGAGTAGCTGCCGACAGATGCGTCCTCATTGCATTCTTATTCATCACCCTTTTCTCAACATCGTTGCTAACAAAACGGCAGACTGGAGTTGTCACAGGATACATTTGTGATGAAAATTGAAATGATTCCCCATCCTGAGACATGCGGACTTGCAGTGCACATCCGGGTAGGACACTGGCACGTGTTGAATAGGCCTATGTATTTCTGTTCCTGAACATTTTCATAGTGTCCACTGCAGATGTGCCATTCCGATTCAGACCAATATTTTTGAAGTGCAATCGGTAAAATGACGATGTAAGTTTAAATGCAACAGAAAAACTATAGGTGCTTGAGAATGACACAGACTTCCTCATAGCAATTTTTTCTAATTTCCTTGGCGTGGACTGGCTTCAAGGTCTTGCTCCATTCTCTGGCCGGCTGCCATCTATCGTCACCGAAAGTACATTTTCTTGACATTTTCTCAATTTTTTTGGTTACGGAATAGAAGAACCGAAATACGACTTCAAGAATATTAAACATGAGTTAAACCTCATCCAAAATAGAAATTTTCTTTGAAAGTTTTGAAGTGCTTTTTAAGAAAATGGTGATTAAGCATTACTGTAAATGTGAAATTTGAAGCTCTTTTTCACAGAAATGTATTGAGTTTTCAAAAACCATCATTTGAAGCACTTCCACTCACAAATATGCACATTAACGGCATGAGAGATATTTCCAAAAAATTGCATTTGTGTAAGTAAGGATTATCTCCGACTTTTTAATGACAGGCTTCAAGGAAATGATACCCTCACTCCTAGGGGGAAATTAAAGAAGCCCTCGGCTGGTAGAATGGATAGCTACTGCTTGGAATAGAATCTCTAGTGAATCTATTGTGAAAGATTTCAAAAAGTGCTCCATATCAATATGGCTTGATGGCTCAGAAGATGACCTGTTGTGGGAGGACCAGGAAGTTAAAAACAATAAAAGTGAAGATAAATAAAGTAGTGACTGATGATGATGATGATGATGATGATGATGAAAGCACCAATTGAACAGACAAAACTTAGATTTTTCTATTAAAATACTTTTCTAGTCAGGAATACCACTTGTGTTTTATTGTAATTATGATTAGTTACAATTAGTTCAAAATAAAAAAAAATTCTCAGGTAACTTCTTCAAATTGGGGTCATCTTATATTTGAGGTTGACTTAAATTCAGGTAAATATGGTAAATTATCCTTTGCACACTTGTCTCTAAATTTGTATAATTGTTCATGGTGGTTGTGAAAAACCAATGTGTTATGGAATTTGAAGAAAATGGGTTTAGTTAAAATTATACGTCAAATAAATCTACTCAATACAAACTAATTTTCACTCCATTTCCTACCATTCAGAAATTTACATAATTTTGCTCCACTAAGAGAGAACGAACATTTTTGGCCTTAATGCTACAGTTCAACTTTGCTTACAGTACTACTTATTACTACAGTTCAACCTCATTATTGGAGACTGCTTTAAAGCAAAAGGCTGTTCAGAGAACTATAAATTACAGGCATTTGCTTTTCGTATGTTAGAGACCCAGTTATGAGAGAATCCTGCTGGATAGTTCATTCATGGAATAATGGTTTCAGAGGGTTTTTTCCTCCTACACGTATGAGTCAAAAGTGAAAATGACAAATTTCCTGTTAAAATTCAAATGTTCTGATTGTAATCTGGTGAGCAGGAACAATGCTCTAAATGGCAAGGGATAGGGCCCAACTTCATTGTGTACTTTATATTGAGCTAATGATATCGGTGATGAATGTCCAGTGAACAGTGTTCCATTTGCATTGAGATGTTACAAAATTCCAATTGTGATGCCTGTGGAAAGGAAGTATCAAAAAAAAAAAAATTAGAATGTGTATCATTTATGGATTTATCAGTAGTAATTATGAAGCAATTTTTTTAAATATAAAGATCTATTATTGTTTTACATGTAGGCTATGTGATAGGTAAAAACATATAATTTTATTATTTTACAGTTTTACTCTTTTGGTTTGCTTAACGTATAAGCAATGAGTTCTGTATATTAATGAGTAAACATTTTGGTTAAAATAAAAATGTTACTTGATAATTTCAAATACAGTTTTTCTTTTGTGTTCCAAAAGCATTTTATAATGAAATTAATGGCTCTAATGAAGTTTCATATAGCATCCAAATCAGTGGGCTATTCAAACATTATCGCATGATCTTGCATCACATCACTGATAAACGTGTATAACTTGGATGAATCCTGTGAAAACTGTTGTTTCCAGTTCACTGCTTTTGCTAGTGTAGTTTGATTGTCAACCTTTTATGTTGTGTACTAAACTTCATTCTACAATATAAATATTGTACATGCTCCAATTTAGAATGAGGATCATTATCAACTTACTAAATTGCAGAATGTTTGTACTATATTTTCAGTGGTGAACTAATTAACATTTGTTTCTTTTGTCCCTCAGCCACATTGAAACATGTAGCAAAAACTGTAGCTCATGTTGATTTGTCTGACCATGTCATTGATGTTGTATTCACTATATTTGATGAAAACCGTGAGTACTTTTCTTTTTTAAAAGTTTTTTCATTTATTTTTTTAAGTTAACGTGTAAGTTCTTATCATAAAGACTAATATTTGTTGTTTTTGTTCCTTAAATGAAATTACATGTTGCAAAAAAATACTCAGATTTGGTGTACTAGAATTTAATGAAGCTCCCAGATCTTAAACTACTAGTGGATATATTTATGTGTTAATAGTTATTTGTATACTGAGAAGTCATTATGAAAATGTTTATGCCTTTGACCCTCTTTGAAAGTAGGCTGATGAACATAAAAATTAAGTAATGACTATGGTGCAAACACAACTTTATGGCTTACTTGTACATTACTTGTGATTAGTGTAATAAAGAAAATTTAAATATGAAACTAGAAACTTGGTTTTTAAGAAATATGCACAATATCAATTAATACTTAGGTTAGATTTTCTGATAGAAATTATTGAATTAGCTAAGCATCCAGAATAAAGATTGTAACCCTCAAGAAATGTGAACTGAACATGTTACATTTGCATATAGAATAGATCTTAATATTGCAAATGTATTTATTCTCTTGCACACTTCAGCAACCTGGCATTGTTGGGTTTATTACCAAACACATTTTGATAAAAATTCTTGGTGCTGAAAAACATTATATTGTCTGAAATCGTTCAGTTCTGCTACGATTTTTCTCAGAAGGCTAACTATTTTGAATTCTGCAAGAAAGTAAATCATGCCTTATCTTTTTGTTTCTCCTTTTAATACATTTTTTAACCTTGGTAATCAAAATGCTCACATAGGCTATAATATCATGAAATGTTGTGTGTCACATCAGGAAAACTTGAATGAAAAAATGAACAGGCCATAAAATAAATCATCATTTCTAAGACTTAATAAACTTAATCTGATTTTAGGGCTGGTCTTCTCCACCGATTTCTGTTTGTTCTCATTTCCACTCTTCCATGCCTACATTCTAAAATAAATAATGGCAAAATTTAGTACATATAAGAATTATTTCGTATGTTCATATCAGTTGACATCAAAAAGGTCATGTTCTCTTGTCAATTCCAGTACTTCATTATTACTTCTTGCATGTATTTTGAAGATAAAACTTGTCTGATCCTTGTCTTTTGAGCCTGTTAAAAATACAAAACAATTAATATAGCATGATTCCATAAATGTTGATGTATTGTTAATGAGAAAGATTCTCTTTAATGCTAAAGCGAGTTCTTCAAATGTACTAAAGTTATTTTGTAGAGGAAAGAGTTCTTTCCTCTGTATTTATATACACTACTTCATTATTAAGAGTGTAGTAAAACAAAATTGTGTTTTCAGAGGATGGACAACTCAGCAATCGTGAGTTTGTTGCAGTCATGAAAAATAGACTCCTGCGAGGTTTGGAAAAACCTAAAGACACTGGATTTGTGAAACTTATTCAATCTGTGGTGAAGTGTGCTAAGGAAACAAAACCAGCTTTGCTGGATATATGAAATTCTCCTGTAAAACATAAGAAATGCAGGCAATACAGAGAATCCTGATTGGCTGTTCCTAACGTGATCTGTTATTATTTAAACATTCTACTTCTAGCAACGCAATGGAATTCTTGTCTCAATTGATTTCATGCTTATTGTTAATACCTAAACATTTTTCTTCTTTGCAAACATATTGCGTAATTACTAATGCAATTCCAAGCAGTTTGTGCCAATATATTTGATGGATGCTTGGGTTGTACTTACATCAAAATGTACTTAAATTAGTGAGATCCTTTGGTGCTTTAAGTGTCTCCAGGAATTGATTGATAGAGATTATTCTTCATACTTCCTCTCTGTATGCCAAGATTTGTATTTTTCTAGTTCATACTTCTTGGAGATTTATTCATTCTGCTGCCTTTCCCAATTTAGATCTTATCATGCTAAATTCTTCTGATTTGTCTTCCCAGTAACTGAAGGCATTGTGTACTCATAAACAAAGAACTTGAACTTTAAAATAGACAAGCAGAAATATTTGTAAACTAAGCAAAGTTGAATGTGTGTGTGGGTGTTTGTTGTGAGAATAATGAATTATTTCGTAAACATAACATTCATTGTTTTTCCAAGGATTGAATCATTATTTATTTTCATCCTATGCATGTCAAACATTGCACATCATAACAAGAATAATATGTATATTAATTTACATTGATTCAGTTTTGTAGAAAATTATTTAATGTAGCATTAAATTGTGTGCGTGCTCATTATGTATTTAAAAATTTCTCCCGTCAAATATCCTATATTTCCCTTTCCTCTGTTTGTTCAAATTCTATTTAGGGTTTATTATGCAATTATTAACTTAGGTTTTCATTTTATGCAGGAATAAATATAAACTACTAGTAAATGTAGTTAAAAAATATGTTAAGAAGCTGGGATTTTGAGAATGATATAATTCTAATCCTTGTCATGCCAAACTGTGTGTCTTTGTGCAATCTTGATTACAACAGCAAAATCAACTAAAAAACTATGGTAATCAACGGTTTGATAATGCTTCAAATTTCATTTTAAACAGCCAAAGTACTATTTCTTAGTTTACAGATCTCATTTTGCTCTTTTGAAAGTTTTGTCTCTAAATGAATCAATGTTCCCACCCAGTCAATTATTTTATTGAGGCTCCCTGATAAGTTGCATGTAATAATTACACTAAGCTGCATTTTATAACTTTTGGAATGAAGTTTCGTGACTGAGAGGTGATTCTAAAACTATTTTTCATTCTAATTTCAAATCTGATTTTCTTTTTCTGTAGCACGTAAGGTTTTTTGCACAGTTCATATTTGAAGTTTTAACTAAAATCGTATTGTTTTTAACGAAGAAAATTACTTTTTTCTTTAAAAAAATAAATTCAGTGTTTGGTAACCTTGCTTAGAATTAAAATGTATTGCATTAAAGTGTACAATGGTATTTATTGACCTAAAAATGCTAATTGGTATAAAACCTGTTTAAATATTACGAATACAAAAAACGTATAAATAATTTAATTATCTTTTTCAATTAATTCCCTTCTCAAGGTCTTCAGACCTGATGTGTAATTTCTCTTTATTGATAGTATAGTTTCCCTTCACTATTGCAGTCTTTTCTGGTCATATCTGCCATAATTATATTCCACCTCCCCTGATATCACTTTTCCACATCTTTGATGTTATGGTGGAAATGTTCTCCTTGTTCTTCTATGTCATTGCTGTCAACTGATGTTACTGCAGTGCCTCTGACCGGGAGGTCCTAGGTTCGAGTCCCGATGGTGGCAGGATTTTCGACACTAGCTTGTCAGCTAGGTCAAATTCAGTTGCTGTCTAGAGGAGTATTCTAGCGGCTGGCAGCTCTGATAAATAGTTTTCCTTGATTTCTCCGATCAACACCAGGCGAATGCCGGAGCAGTACCCTAACAAATGGGCCACGGACTGCGTGCAATCTTTCCTTCCTCTTCCTTGACACCCCCCTTACACACACACTTACACTAACATGCACTACACTATCACATATGCCAGGAGACTGATCAGGGACTTACGAGCTTGTCCCGGCTTGGGCGGTACCCTGCTGGTGGGGGAAAACCTCGCTAGCCTATGGTAGGTCGGCACCAGATCTTGCCATCCAGCAGGGGAAGATCAGAGTAATCTGTCTGTAGTTGTTGCAATCTGTTTTCAATCCTTTCTTAGAAAGTTGATATTTATTTTGTTTGCTTTTTGTTTAGAGTTTGTTTGTGTTTGTGGGTTTGTGGTTTTTTTGAAATTTTTGTTTTTCCTGTCTTGTCATTAGTTTCTATGCTGTTCCTTTTTGTGTAATTCCTCTTGTTTATTGATTACGTCATATTTTTGAACCGGGTTGGTGTGTTATTATTTTAGGCCAGTCTGATATCTTCCAGTGCCTGTCTTGGCCTCGGCTGTCCCATTCATGAATGAAACATGGAATTTTTGTGTAGCTAGTTTGTTGATCAATTAAATTTTCAACTACTTTCAAATCCTCACAAATTGTCCTTGAATGTTTTTCATAGTTCACAAGTCTCAGCATAGCTTTGGGATTTACATAAAATTCCTTAAAGTGTTCTGTTTTGGCAACAGGTATTGAGGCAAACAAATTTCCATTGTGTAAAAGTACACCTATGGAACTACATGTTAACAAGTCTGTAAACATTCACCAACTTCCATCATGAGTGAGATTTAAGACGTTATGATCTTGAACATTATCAATTCAAAAATAACAATAGTGTACGCAATTTTGCGGCTTCTTTGGAATTGCAAAAGGCAGTGATTTTTCATTCCATTTTTCCAGTCTCAGACTCTCAACACATGTATGGCATACCTTGTGTGGTGCCTAGCTTTTGTCTAGATCACCTAGCCTTATCCTAAAACATGCATAACATTCTTCATGAAACTATAAATGTCATGTCTTTGCTTAATAATTACGTAGGTGCTACTAATTAGAACACCACCTTTGGGCTATTCAAACACACGTGAACTCATTTTTAAAGAAACTGCACAAACAAGATATACAGCACTTCACAACACTATTGAATTTTTAAGCAGTTTCTTACCTAAGAGCCAGATGGGTTCAACCCCAGTATGGCCGACTACCTCTACTTACCAGAATAAAATTTCTTTTCTTCTCAATAAAATTTCCCCTTTCCAATAATTTACTTTTCAGTCCAAGAAAAGATAGTTTCTTTCCATGCAAGTGGTAATGTAAATTTCAGTTAGAATAAAACCGTGAATCATTTCAACTATTAATTTATTTACAATAATTACTTTTAAATAATAATTTTTCAATGTTTCCTGTGTTTTACACCCATTTTAGTTGGAATAAATGCCTTTTTTGGGTGTCTATTTTAATAAAAATTATTGCCTTTTTGCCTGCCTATTTTAGGTAAAATAAATGCCTGAACGTCCAGGCTCTAGTAATCAAAAAGTGTGCTTGGTATGTGCACAAAATACATATTTTCCATTTATTTAAACATGATTTTGTTATGCATAATATGCATTAACAGGTACAATGTGCATAATATGTAGTTTTCAAGCATCATGTTTCTGAAAATTGCTAATTTTTCTGCAGATTTTGCTTGAAAATTTTTATTGTTATTCAATTTTTTTTTTTTTACTGTATTTTAATAAATTTAATTTTTCAATTTGTTTTTATAAATGAGGTTCTTTGTATTTAATATTAATGTTTAAGTATATTTAACAGAAAAATCACATTTTGAGCCATTGAGGGTATTTTGAAAATCAATAACACTGGTGAACTAAAAGAACATGCATCTTGAACTTTCACAAGTCCCAGATGTGTTTTTCCCAACAAATTTGTATGAAACAGAAACTGAGAAAGAAAGGAACTTTCCTTTGCTAGGTATGAAAGTGGCTGCTCAGAAGTTTGGAGAGGTTCTCAGAATTTTGTTCAAATGTGGTTCTAGTGCTAATTGTCAAATTTCTAAAATGACTGACATTCCATTGTGAAAACTTACTAATTATCATCGTTGAAATTTTACAGACCGGAATAATAAAGTAATGGTATAGTAAAAGTGCCAGATGAACACTATGTGTAGAAATTATTGGAACTAGTATTATATAATGTACAGGACATATTTGTTAAGTTTTTACTGCATAAATTCATTCATATTTCATAATTATTAGCACATGTAAATCCAGTTCCTACTCGTAAATCTGTGAATTGTTTGGATGCATGCAAAACTTTCCGTTAAAAACGAAAGTTAAATTCAATTATGTTTGGTTCAGGTACCCAAACTGTATTGCATTTTATTTAAATACTTAAATAATACCTATTATACTAATTAAATAATGCCCACAACTATGGGAGCTTGGAGTGCTAAAATGTGACATTACTCAAGAGAGATTTATTATTCTTGGAAGTTAATTAATATTTGTAGGCGAGAAGTTTCATTCTTAAGATGAAGAAAAAGAAATATAGTTCATGGATATTGTAATAGGAATCGAGTACATGTTTCTCAGAAGAATAGGGCGTGTTATGACTACTAGGTGCCCTGAGAAACAGTTATTTTGGGAGCCTTATCAAACTGAACAAACACGTAATTGTGTATTCAATATGTACAAATTAAATACAAATTCAGTGTTTTGCATAACTTTTTTACCAAGTGTAGAAGTTTTAATGAAAAAAGAAAAATCTTTTTACTTTAGAACATTTCTTAATTCTACAACAAAAATTATTTAACATACCACAATATAATGATTTCAATACATTGCGTGAATATGTTAATACTTGCATCTATTTTTTATACGGCAGAACACATTAAAACAATAATTATTTCACATTTTTCAATATTATCTGCCATGCAGAGCATAAAAATATGAAAAAAATTATCAATATACGTTATCTTTTTTAATATCATCTTAGTGAGGCACTTTTTTGTAATTTCCTTCTTGCAAATGCAATAAATGCATTTTTATGTTTTTAATTGTTCCCGTAACATGGTGTTAAAAACTGTATTCTTCATTATAATTTGAGGATTCTCTACCCAAACTTAATGGGGTTCATATCTTAAAGCAACCTAGATGAGAATTAAGTGATGAAGACATAAATTTCAACCAGTAAATTTTATAAATTCTTAAAGAATTGATTAATTGCTTTGAGTAATGTTAAATTAAGGGAAGAAGAATGTACAGTATAATCCAACATTATTATGATTGTGGAGACCACAAAATTTACGTTTTCTTTTGTTACAAGCTGCAGCTTGTGCTACCAACATAATTTCTGTTGCAAGCGCTCTTACCAAGGTGCCACTGCAGAGAGACTTTCCTGGCATATTATATAATACATACAATAGTATACTAAACAGAAAGTAGATTGAATTTAAATATTTTACTTTTAAATATTAATAAATAATTGTATTAACAAAACATTTAATATGAAACAATACTGTAATTACCCTAATTAAAAATTACTTATTCTGAATGAGAGAAAAGAGGAAAGACTAAATCCTATGTGACTTTGTAAATGTGAACACTTACCATTTATGTTAAATTTTGTTCAATGATAAGAATTGATTCAAGATAGGTTGGGCAGTACCAAGTTACTTTCTTTAGTATACTAAAAATAAACTTTAATTAGAAATTGCAATTTTTATTTTTCCAAAAGTGCTTCTATTTAATTTTGAGGATAAAGATGAAAATGTTGCTATATCTAGGAATGAGGACGTACAACGTTATGCTGTTTCTTAAGAACCTTTTCTGTAAGAAATAAAGGAATACAATTACGTTTCATTATTTTTTTTCTCTTGTGGAATTACACATTAAATGATATGCAAAATTATTTTAAGGATTTAATTTTTGGCAATTCTTGGAATTTGAAAAATGGAGGGGGGAGTAAAAGAGAGATTGCATACTAATAAACAGGGTTGGGCCGTATTTAAATACTTGTGTTTGAAATACATATTTTAAATACATTTTTTATCTGAAAAACTATATTTTTTAGTTTTTTGGACATGTATTTTGAAGATGAATTTAAATACACGTAATAGGTGTATTAAAAAAAAAAAGATGTACTTCAAAATACTTTAAATATAGTTGAAGATAACAAGGATAGTTTCTTTTTGTTTGATTCCTCTAATCAATTCACTTCTTTGAATCAAAAATTTAAGCTGCTTGTAGCTGTAGAATTATAATTCTCTTCATTTTTAAATGATAAATCTTAATCATTAAAAATGCTGACAATTATTCAACAATTAAACTATTCTTATAATGATTTTTTTATGTTCATCCACACCAACTGAATGACTGGTTTCCTATGCAGGTTTTGTAACATTCTCAAACGAGGAATGTTTGCCTGAATCTTTGTTTGAAAAATTGGTCGTTTTAAGAGAAAATGCTGTTTATTTGTGTTAGACTTTTTTTTGTATCATTTTTTATTTGAAAGTGTTTTTACTTATAAGTATATTAAATTTAGTTATTGTTGAGAAATTTGTACTACTGTCAATTACTAATTTATTGTAATTGACAATTACAATATATTGTTGCAACAAGAAAGATATAACATAAAATTTATATAATTCAAATATTTACTGTATTTTGAGTATTTGAAGTGTTTTAATACTCATTTTCAAAGTATTTAAATCTAAATTTAATGTAGTTTGCCCAATCCTGCAAATAAACAATCATTGTGAAAAATACATTCTAATTTTAAAAAAACTATATTATAATAAAGAGATCGTAAAAGTTAAAGTCGTCTCAGTCGGCGAGCCCACTTTTAGTACGCAGTGGAACTTGTTATGCCCTCCTTACTGCATAGCATTCGTTATTGCTCATTGGCCCCGAAATAAATCTGAGTTCTCTCCGAAGAAAGAGAAGGCCTCCCGAGAGGGACAGAAATCGCTTGTCCTATTCTCCCCCAGGGGCTCTGCCGTCTATATGAGGTGCTGCTCCCCGACGGCAGCTTTCGGAACTAACGTTCAGCGCGCCTCCGTCTCATATCAGCCTTTGGCGTTTTCTATTTATACCCTTCCTCAGCGATTACTCCATTATTACGCCTTCGCACTTATCCATCGCAGAGTTGTTTTGTTCCGTTAAACATGCGACCTTCCATTGCCGAGAAGGTCGTGGCAGTAGCAGCCAGATGCGCCCGGCATAAGTGTTGGGTGGTGAACGTGTTTATTATTGCTGCGCCAGCTTTATCGTGTTGTGGATCGGAATGGAAATGCTCAGCGGTGCGGTTGTTGCATAAGCCATTTTGCTCTCGCGCGTTCTCGCATCGCGTCGCCTCAGTGGCATAGGTGCAAGGAATCGGAGGATGTGTTATCCTGAGCGGCGAATAAAACTTAATGGATCGAAAAAAGCTTTTTCATTTAATGAATCATTCACGCCTCCATTTCTTTATCAGAAGAGCGGCTTGTTGCATTTGAAACATGAGTAGGAGATCCTGGCTGTGCCTTTGGGGAACGAAGGATTCTGTATGGGCCATCACCAACTTTTTGACAATTTGTCCGTCACCTTCGCCAATGTTGTCCTCAACTGTCAGATCTTTCCCAACATAATCACTCATTGCTAATTCCGAAGATGTGAACCGTATGGATTAAGGAAACATTTCTTCTTTCGCTTTTGTCTCTCTCCTGGTTTCCTTCTGCTTGGGTAGTGTAATCATGGCCACGTGTATTCGAGAAAGCAATGGAGATATCGTCTCTACCAAATCAAGAACTATACGAACATCCGTATGAAATATTTACCTTCCAATTTCGACCAACGCATTTCGTATTTCATTCTCATAAAATCAAATATTGTTCGAAAGTTTTCGATTCATGGCGAGAGCAGAACTTGCAAGTATTTATTTCCGTATACTCCATTAATAAGTTATTAAGTCAAATTTTTCTACTTTTAGCGCACTACTTTAAAAACTTTGCTCGGTTTTGAAAAATAGGAATGTTCTAATAAACGGATGTATTTTGGTACACTGTACCCTCAAGGTAATCACTTCACCATTGAATTACTATCTTTTCTCATCAGTAATGAGATGAGTTCAATTTCGGGCACTGGAAAGTATGAAATTTAATTTAACCTCTTATTCACTGCGCATACATATTTATTACTAAACGTCAAAAGCAGTAAAATTGTATCTGACGTTTAGTTCGGGGGGAGTTGCCTTTTGTGTCGCGAAGCAAAGCAAGGGCCCATCGTCGCGTTTGTTGAACGGGTCAAGGGAAACTGGAAGAAAGGTCCATCCTCAAGCCCTGACGGATACTCCCAGAGCGGCGCTGGTGGCGCTCCTTCAGGTGGGACGCGTCCCGATCGATGTGCACCCCTCCCCTCCCCCCCTCCCGATCGCTGGCTCGCGAACCGCGAGGAGGAGAAGGAAGTGGACGGGGCGGAGGAGAAAGGAGAAGCGACCTGCCTTTTAATTCGCGGACACGACCGCGGCGGTTTTATGTAACCCGTTTCAAGGTGACCGTGGCGAATTCTCTCCCCCTCCCCCTTTCTCTCTCTTTTTTCTTCCTTTTCTGTTTACATCTGTGCGGGCGCGCGGGCGAGTCGCTTGCGTTTGACCTTCCGCAAGGTGAGCGTGACGCGACTTCCTGTGTTTACGGTCGCATCCGGTGTCCTATTCGCGATGTTTGGGTGTTATTTCGGGAGGAAATGTGCGCAGCGCCAGACCTCCGGCTCGCCTGCGAGGCGACGTTCAGAGGGGGCCGTGTTCGACCGCGGGCGGTCCACTCGTTCTGCTGGACGGTAGAGGAGGTCCTGCAATTCGACTGCGTCAGACATTCGTATACAAGTATTTACGTACAGGCGACTTGGAGTGGAATCGAATAGATTAACACTTCTCGCTTAGAGCTAAATGCGATATCAAAAATGTTGGAAATTGTGTGGAAGGTACATTGTAAAAGAAATCGTACATTTTAATTGAATCAGTGAGGTGAAGTTCATGTTTGGCAGACATTATCAGAAACCCATTTCATAGATTTCTTTTACAATTGCCATAATATTAGAGCAATGAATGGATCTTCTATAGGACTTCCGTTCATAAACTAATGAATAAGACACGTTTGTCTCCATGTTGAATGGTTGAAATCGACCAAAGAATTTAAAATGCATTTGATACCGTTCTGCCGACCGACCGACCTACCTAAGGACAGTGGCGGATCGAGGAGGGGCCATACCCCCCCCCCAAGGCTTAGAGTTTTCCTTTGTTTGTTACCTTCCTTTATTTGGTCATTGATTTAAATGTTTTTGTTAGAATTGTGTAATTATTTAAACAATAATATTGTATAGTGTATATACCTTCAAAAATTGAATTAACTATAATAACAAATACGTTTATTCCTTAACAAAAATCAATGATTCCCTCCCCCCTCCAAAAAATGCTCGGCTGGATCCTCTCCGGCCTAAGGACGGCCTTTTTCGTCACAATGCGTCTGACGCAGTGCGACTGCGTATGCACTCTGGTGGGGAACCACACGACTGTCAGGAAGACCACAGGCGTCTTAGAAGCAGGTGCCAACGTTGCAGGGCATTTCGTCCTGAGGAAGGTCACAGAATGGTGTCCGCAAACATTGGCGCCTGTGCCGATGATGCGGCGTCTCCCGAATAGCTGAGTAGTTATTGACTCCTGCCGTGGAAGTCTACCTCATTGTAGTGGATATTTGAAATATAGAGCCTTAAACAGCCATGTTCTCCTGAAAGGGAATTCTTTAGAACGCGGATCCACTGTTCGTCCCCTAATCGACGCCGGGCCCCTCGCCTCGGCAGCTGCGCACCACACCGCCTCGCCTCGCCTCGCCTCGCCTCGCCTCGCCTCGCCTCGACCTCGGAATTGGCGATTGACATGATAATAGAAGCCACGCAGGCGGGTGATTGTGGGGAGACGAGGAAAAAGAAGTGCGGGGACTGGCGGTGTCGTGCCTGTCGCGTGCAGCGCTGCACTTTGTTCGGCGGTGGACGTTTTTCGAAAGAGCGCTTGCTCGTATTTTATTTTGAAAAATGGGACTCCTGATGTAAGGGGTACTTATTTTGAAGTTAACACAAGAGTTGAATCATAAATTTGATAGATTCTTATAGAACAATAAGGAAGTACATTTATTAGGTGTCAGTTTTTTTATGAATGTCATTTCCATTACCTGACATTAAATTAATTTAATTCACGCTTTATTTACGTTTTTGTGATATTGAATAGAAGTGTTATTACGAGAAACTTATTTTTGTCCTGGTCATGTTGAATTACATGAATAATAATAATATAATAATAATATAATAATAATAATAATAATAATAATAATAATAATAATAATAATAATAATAATAATAATAATAATAATAATAATAATAACCCTCTAATTCACGACTAAAGATGTTATGAGTCGGTTAAATATAAAATCTACCCCAAGTTGCAGCCAGCTTCTTAAGTTGCAGATCTAGGGACTACCGGTACCTCTACAATACTGTCGCAAAAACTTTACAATAAAACAATGTTTGTACTCCTCAGTCTTTTGAATAACCTGGAAGTTTGGCCAAGGTCTTTCACAAATTTTGCGGAACAAATCCCAGAGTTCCGATAACTATCGGGATGAACTGTGCTTTTACACCCCACATTCGGTTGATCTCGATTTCCAAACGCTTGTAGTTAAGACGTTTCTCTGCCTTCTTGATTACGACGTTTTGATCGCATGGCACAGCAACATCTACAAGTAGACACGATTTTTTCTCCCTATCCCGGATAACAATATCCGGATTGTATTCCGCTATCGTGCGATTATTTTGAATTTGTTGGTCGTACTGTATTGTACACAGTCCGACAGACTTCACCGGTTTCGGTGAGTGTTCGTATTACTTGGAGCATGTGTTTGAAACTTCGAGGGCGATACAGATGTGCGAGCGGAGGTAACTACACACCCTGTCGTGTCTTTTCAAGTATTCGGACTTTGGTAGAATTGGACCAGCTGAGACGATATGGTCAATGGTGTACTTGTTCCAGGCAAATGCAGCATTCATCATCTTGGGAAATTTTGAGAACCGATTTATCATAATGTCGTGTTCGCAACGCCTGAGCTTGGGCAGCTATTACTACTGCTTCCGATTTTGGCTTCATTCTTCCTCTTTTAAGCACATAAGTGATTGTTCTTTATTGATCTGCACCTTAACCATTCTTTTTAGATATTGTCCATGGAGTGGTTTGTCTCTCCACGACTTCTTTAACATTTTTTGTCTCACATTTCAAGTAAAATAGCATCAGAAGTTGTGTTTGTGTTTTTCTGCGTGTCTTGCACAGTCTTCTTCGCAATGCTTCTTGCTACACTTACAATGTTTCTGTTCTCATTCTTCGGTCAGATTTAATGATTTGCCTCATTAGTGGGCCATCTTGATAGCTGACGACATATTTTCCCACCTCGACTTTTGAATTGTGCCAGGAGGCTTCAATTTCTCTGAGTTCTCTTTCTCCTTCCGTACGTGTCACATAAGTCTATGCACATCAGCTCGAGGGTGGGATGAATTCTAGGCAGTTTTCTGTTTTTTCGATCGATGATTCTAATTTCTCTCTCAGTCCAGTCCAGTAGTCTGAAACTTCGGCTAAAGGCACTGCCAAACTACCTATTGCAGGTATTTTATTCCTAGAGTTGAGAGCGGACTGCAGGACAAGTCTCGCTCTTCTGTAATACTTTCTGCGGATTCTCATTTTTATTGTCGTTCGAGATGGTCTCACATTTCTTTAATATTTCTCCATTCCCAGGTATTTGTAAGTTTTACCTAGCGCAAGATCTTGATATTGGTTTTGAGGTGACTTGTTGGCATTTAAAATTAAATAATTATAGGTGTTGTCATTGCCAAAAAATATTGTTTATTTGAATAGCAGCTTTCCATGGCTTAGACATCATTAGATTCTAGTACAAGAAATAAAAACAAACAAATTAAAACGTGAGTCGAAAACAAAAACATTAGGATTTATAGATTACTAATAATTTAAAAAAACAGAATGAACGTTTTAAGAAATGAAAGAAAAGAAATAGGGGGATGTAAAATCATTTAATACTACAGTAATTGTGAATCTGCGCAAGAAAGTGGATGAAATTGAATTGAACATGTGAAATTTTGCAATAGAAAACACGAAATGTAAGTTGAGCCGTTTCCTACTGCAGGTAAGAAGCCATAAGTTGAGCCGTTCCATAAAATAGGTATCCTGAACCATATGCACGTTTAATTCTGAATACAGAAAGAAATGAGCGTTTTTGGCAAAAATTGTTTACTAAACATTCGCCTCGATAAAATAGCATGTATTTTCCAAAGCAAATCAGGTACAGTCTTGGGTTCTTATCCTTCATGTCCTTCGTGAAAGAATATACTTTTGCTACAACACGGAGAAAGATAATTTGAATAACTATATTTCCCACCGAACTCTAAAAGACGTGCATAATTAATGAAGTTACATTTATGTCCAGAAGCAAAACAAGGGGCCATCTAAGCATTTTCTCAAGTGATCAGGGAAACTGGAAGAAAAATGTGATCGAAATGGGGGTCATTTGCCCAGAAATTAAGGTACAATACTTGTTATAGGTTGTTTAGAATTCCACAGTCCAAAAGGTACATTACATAAAATATTGTTAAAATACATTAAATATAAATACATAAACATACATTAAATATTGTTAAAATTATTATTCATTTTCTTTTTGATCCTAGGTATAGTCTCTAATTGTATAGAAACAGTTATACAGCCGAAAATATTTTACCTGGGACTTAAACACAAAAGTTTATTTACAGCCTTTGCTAGATGAGAGTGTAAAGCAGTTAATTTCGTAATCCAATAATTCTGGAACTTATCAATCCCGGAGGATTTCCAGTTTCCCATGTTCTTAATTGCTTAGGAAGAGACTCTCTTCCGATAATTCGTTAACATGTTCCACTGTTTCCACTAGTTCATCGGCAGCATCAACTTTAGATTGAAACCAAGATGTGTCATTGTTGTACGATCTGCTTTCTTCCCAGATTCCTGCCCTTCGACGTCATCTTTTTTCAGGAGGGACAGCATTGCCCTTCGGTTTTTGAGTCAGATTGCGATTGAATCTCTTCGTGTCTGTTTCAAACAACCGATTCTGTGTATGGAAATCTTTCCTACGTTTGTAAGCCTAATTCGTCGAGTCCATGCTTGGATTTTCTCTTTTAGTTTCTCAGCTGACATTAACCTCATTGTGTCATTTTGAATTTGATAGTTTTGTTCAACATGGAGTATTTTTCGTTGAACTTTAGAGGTGTGTGTTGATTTAAAAGATGCCTCGGCTAAGAGTGATATTTCACGCCGAGTATCGGCTATCCGTTTCATGATTCTTTTTACTCACGGGGGTGCGGGGCTGTTTTCTCTGTTTAGCCGTCGGCTGTTGGTGTTCTTGGCTGGTCCCTAAATTAACTGAGATACCAGAGATTCAGTTGTGTGAACGATGAGATTGATTTCAGTAATATCTAGATGTCTACTTGGGGTCTATATCACCTCATTTAAGACAATTCACTGTCTCTTATCACTGTCTCGGTTTTAGCATTTTCGTATATATTCTCCTCAACGGTACACGATATTCGAATGGAAGTACACGAACTTTCTATTTCCCATCAAAGGAGGTTCCGCATCATAGCCAGATGACGTTTTACCACTGACGGATGTTTAATTGTGAAGATGCCTTCAACAGAACCTTAATTTTCAGGGATATTAGAGTGTGCTAAATGTTCCTCATGTGGATAGTTCGATCTAAGAACATACGCCGCAGTTCCCCGAATGCCAGCAAGTTGTTCTGCTGTGCATTTTCACTGCTGAGTATGTATCGTCGTTGACTGCCAAGCTTCTTTGAATCTAGGGTAAGTCTCATATCTATGTTCCGCTCTCTCCGTATTTTGAAAACTTCTATTTCTGAGCCCCCATTTTTCGCTTTAACGCAGTAAAAGTACCACATCAAATCCTTTAATTCATCCCGTATCCATCTCTGACAATTGCTTCGAGCTACTGCCAACTCCGGGTCCCTGGGACTAACATCCATGGGATGGCCAGACGTCGACAAGGTGACATTAGCTCGGTTTCTGAGCAGGTATGGGGCATTGGTAGAACAAGGAACATTAAGATTCTTGACATTTTTTTGTTCTATCAATTTTGCTCATTGGTTTTAAGTGAAGTTTAGGAGGAAGATAGTTCGTGTTCACAGATCACACTTAACCAATCGGTTATTTCCTGTCACCCGTTTCTGCGACCTTCAGTAGCCTCGGGACATCCCCCCGCAAGGGGCCAGCAAGGATCCCTCCGATCGCCAGTCGGCATTACTAAAACCTACGGGATTTTCACTGACAGCTGAAGCCAGCTTCCTTCGCTGGTTAATGCAAGGTTCGGGCCTCCACTGTAAACACTGACCTGGTGTGCCAACCCAGTTTCTCTCCTGTATCCTTCATGGGTCAACAACACGAACCCAAAGTATAATGACCCTTCTCTCTCTACTTACTTCCCATTGTGGATGCAGTCGCTCATAAAGGGAGACAGATGCTGTTGACTTCTTCGCTGTCCGGGTGACGCCGCGTGGTGGGCTGAGAGGCCGACGTTTCGCCTGACATGTCGCAGGCTTCATCAGGGCATTGACGATCGGGCTTCATCAGGGCTTTGATCGTCAATGCCCTGAGGAAGCCTGCGACATGTCAGGCGAAACGTCGGCCTCTCAGCCCACTACGCGGCGTCACCCGGACAGCGAAGAAGTCATCGACTCGAGCCGCGGAAGCCTACGCGTACAGATGCTGTTTGCAGCCGCTTGTTGCGGAGCAGACGCTGCGGTGAAGTGTGTGAGGTGCCTCTTCCGCCATTTTCTTCAATCCTTTCTTCTTCTTCTTCTTCTTCTTCTTCTTCTTCTTCTTCTTCTTCTTCTCCGAAGATGTCGTTGAAGCTCTCCTCTGGAGTACTTCTTCGTCTGGCCCCTTTCTTCATCTTCAGCATGGGAGGCCCTACCAGTAGCTAGGCTATAGAAGGATTTTCCTAAGGATGAGCCAAAGTGACAGATCGCGAAAACAAGTGAACATCGCATATATTTCAGAGAAGTATCCCTCCGCCGCGACAGCTGTTCAGTCACGCCCCTTCGTAACGAGCTAATTGCGCCTGTGAAACATCCCTATGAAGAAGTCTAAGAGTTGCGCTGAGGTATATGCACGTCCGCGAGTCCGGGAAATATTTACATTTAATTACGTATGTGGAAAATCTCTTAACATGCTCTCACAATCAGTAAAAGAAAACTGCCACGAATGTAAATAGAAAGAAAAATTATTTTAAGTCGGAAACAAGTTCACCGGTACGCATCTCGCATTCAAGTCTCGGTTTTAAAATAAACATAACATTTATCTCACAAAAAGTAAATTCAATGTAATATATGAAGAAAAAAGAATTTTTACAGAAGAGCGCATAACACTGCACTTCCTAATGTCAATTATTTCTCGCGGCGCACTTTATTTTTGTCGGACAAGGACACCACAAAAGGAAGTGTCAAAGCCATTTACAAGTTAGCCAGCTGCAAACGAACGAATGCGGGAAGGGAGTCTAATGGGCTGGAGGGCACAACGACCTCAGAACCTTCAGTTATGTTGCCAGCACTAGCTGTCACTTTGGCTCATCCTTAGAAAAATGCTCTATACCGCCGACATAGCTATAAAGCTCAAGGAAGTACTGATGCTCCACCACCAGCTACAACCTCCGGCTTAGGTGGCTCAGGGCATCAGCTGATGTCATGCAATGCCTCTACGGTTCGAATCCTGATCCTACGGTTCGAGACCGTGCGGTCGCAGGATTCTCGACACTTGCTAGATAGGTAGGCCCTCGCTGGCTCGTTGGTTAGCGTGCTCGCTTTCGACGGCGCAACCCCGGGTTTGATTCCCGTCCGGGCCAAAATAACAACTGTGCGCTTTTCTTACAAATGTCCCAGTATCTGTTGCTGTGTGACGATGAGAAAGCCCACCCTAAGGTTATGAAGACCAGTATATACGGTGAAGGGGTGTCTTCCTGTTAACTACCCGAACGCCCACCCTAACTTACACGAATCCCCATGGCGGAGAGGTTGGGTCACCGCTGGTCGGCCAAGACCCGTAACGGGCTGTCGAGCCATAGGACAGGACAGCTAGATAGGTAGGTCAAAGTCAACCGCTGGGGGGAGAAGAAATCTAACGGTCGGCTGCCCTGTTCGGTAGTTTTTTCGTGGTTTCTCCGATCAGCACCAGGCGAATGCAGGAGCAATACCCGAACGAACGGGCCACGGACCGCGCGTGATCTTTCCTTCTTCCTCCTACGTATACTTACGTGTACCACACTACCACACATGCTGGGAGACCACTCGAGAGGTTAGTTGTCCTTGCTGGCGCGGTTCCCCGCTGATAGACGATACCTGGTTGGGGAAATCCCGCAAACCGATCAGTAAGTCGGCGCTGGACCTCAGCATCCATGGGAGGAAAATTATCGCCATCTCCCATGATAAAACATGCACTGCACTTATGAAACTAATGACAATTGCAGTTAACACACTCGTAAAATTAAAGAAAAAAATCGTGGCTGTTTCTTAGAAAATCTTGTTTTTAGTATTGCCCATATTTAAGTGAAATTTAGACAAAATGTACATGAAATTAATTAAAGTTGACGCGCCCGAAAACGTGAGATAATCAACCTATCAATCGAAAATTACCAGTCTTTGCTCGAGCGTTTATTTTCAGAATCATTGATTAGTCGCGCAAGTAAATGAATTCTATCTATACTTGAAATGGAAGTAATTTGATTTGCTCTGCTCTATTTCGCCCGCCTGATACCAGTGAATATCGTTCTGTCCAGTGCCATCCAGTTCCAATATGTTTCGCCCCATTCGTTCTGGTCCGCTCCGCCCACTTTCATCGAAATTAGTTTTCAATTTTTACTTGTAATTACTCGGAGTCTAATTGCGCAATCGGAAGGAATCTAACCGTATTTTGTAGCAAATTCTTCGGGGCTTTCAGAAAATTATTTTCTACTTTGGTGGATTTTCTCCCTGTTTTTGATATACTCGTGAAAAATTGAAAGATAACTAACGCACAAATATAAAAATTCTCTTGTTTTGAAGGCCATGTGTACATTTCATTAATATCAGAATAAAAATGTAATTTGTTTTAAATAAGTAACCATCTATTTATAATAGAAAGTCTGAAATGATCTTAAGAGAGAAGCCGAAATTATGTCAGACAAAATACCTCCAACTTAAATAACCTCAGCTGTTGAGCCGATTCCAAGACTAACAGAAAAAACAATGTAAAAATAGTTGTATTTTATATCACGTTAATAAGAATACGAACGGATAAATAGTAATTAAAAGAAAAACAAGGTAAGCTTATCAGTTTGAACAAAATAAATCAGTTTTACCAAAACTAACAGTAAAAAAGGTAAGGATGAAAAATCATGAAAATCGTATATAAAACGAATTTGCAATAAATATTTTTTAAAATATAAATGTTATCACGTAATGCGAAAATTCATATGTATACTTACTTTAAAGTGATATGGTGCCCTTAAGTGTTTTTTTTTTTAGAGAAACCTTTTAACAAAATTTCATGCATGGGAAATTGATTGGGTGACTCCCTCTCCACTAAATCATAAAGAGTTTTGATCCCATGGAGGATTAGCAAAGTTATTATTTTTTTATTATTTTGTTTTAACTTGCCTGAGAGGTGCATAGCGCCAACCCGAGAACTAGCATTATCGTGTTTTGTCATGGAGATTACATTTCGTTTCAATGATTAATTGATGTAGCCTAGAAGTGGTGTAATTTTGGACTATTTACGTAATCCTTGTTCATTTTTGTGGGAGGTTCGTGGGTGACATTCCGCCTCAAAACACAATCATTTAATGTCATCGAAGTTACTGATATGCTCGTCCTCCGAGTTTCACAAGTCTAATTTACGAGATGCTAGAAATTTACGAGTACGATAGTTAAAATATTACTCTGTAAGAAATACAAAATGTTACTTTACAAGATTTGACACAGTAAGAGTTTAAGTAAAAGTGAAAAAGAGAATTCGTGTCTTTCACGGTTCAAGAACGTTATATGGAAGAGAAGTTGTTGAATAAGCCTTAGCTAACAAAGTTGTAAAACATATTTGGAAATTGCGAGTAGGTATTTATTTGTTACAATTGTTTACTTTTTTAATAGTTTGGAACAGTGTTACATAAAATAAACAACAGAGAAAGCCAATGTGCGACATTTTCATCAAAATGTGAATAGTTCGCTGTTCATTTTTTATCAATTTTTCTTTTCACACTTTACAGTTCCATAGAAAATTAGAAATAATTATTCATCCAGAATTATACAGTTTCAGAGATGTTTGTCTTAGAAAATGTAATTAGTTCAGCAATATTTCGGAAAATGTATGGTTCTAATTAAACATTGACTTTTATATAAATCTAAATCTATCAATTATCTACTAACAAGTTGCATGATGGAGAGATAACTGATGTTTGTAGAACTAGTATTGTTAGCAACCGCTGATGATGGAAAAATAAATGTGTTAGCGAGCTAATGTCTGCATTTCTGTGCTTCTAACACTCGATGATCTGTGTAATAATGGTTCTTGTGCCCGAAACCATCGTTGGGCGGCATGATTTAGAATATTAGTATTTGGTGCGCATCAGTGGCTATACAATTAGTTGCTTTCAAGCGGTAGTCGGTGCAAATAATAAAAGGTAACAGTTCACATCAGCTGAGTTAACAGGTTAACAGGTAACGAGAGTCTCTGAAAGCAGTCATAAATCATTTCGAAAGGTGATCGATATATGTAGATGGAAAGGAAACAAGCATCCGTGGTAAAGTGGACAAGTTAATGAAAATGCCACGCTGCCTACTTCCTATCCTCGTCTTTGCTTTGAAAAGAGTGAAGGTGGTAGTAAAGAGAATGTTAAGAGAATCATCAAAATTAAAGCTTAAATGTTTTCATTGAAGCCGTTTCTGTTCTCGTCACAGCAGTCATTTAGTATTAATTTGTTCATACTATTACATGGATATTTATTGCTCTCCTAGTTTTCCTCTTGGCAATGAGACAAATTTTAGCTCTTTGGCGCACCATTCAAAGCAAAATTCCATCTTCTGTACATCATGCAACGGGTCTTAGAAAGTGCGCCGTTAAACGCCACTGCCAGAGAGATTTAGTGTTGCTTTTTATAAAACTTGCAAAAGTTTCCGGGATACTTATTTATAACAATTACTGAACAAGAAAAGGAATGAATTCTATTTATGGTTTAAAATGAAAGTAATTGAATTTAAATCCCCGATCCTCCCCGCCCCGTTTCGCCGCCCGTGCTCCTCTTTTCTCCCCCTTTCGTTCACCTCGTGTCTTTCCCCGCCCGCCACACCACACCACACCACACCACACCACACCACACCACACCACACCACACCACACCACACCACACCACACCACACCACACCACACCACACCACACCACACCACACCACCACGCTCCGTCCCATTCCGTTGCACCCCACCTTTTCGTCATTCTCTACCCGACTCGCCCCTCCTCCCCGCTCCCCGTCCAATGCCTCGCCTAATCACGAAGACAAAAATCTCCAGAGATACATTTTGAAAATTCCTTCCCTAGTGGTTGCATGAAACACGGCAACACGTACCTGTATTCCAAATTTCACACGCCTGAGGGCATCAACTGATGTCGCCGCAGTGCCTCCGTCCGGGAGATCCTAGGGTTCCAGTTCTGACGGCGACAGGATTTTCGACAATGGCTAGATAGCGAGGCCGAACTCAGCTGCTGTCTAAGACAATTCTGGCGGCCGGCTGCTCAGATCGGTAGTTTTCCGTGGTTTTCCGATCAACACCAGGCGAATGCCCGAGCAGTGCCATAACAAACGGGCGACGGACCCCGCGATCTTTCCTTTGTCCTATTCTCAAACCTTACTTACACAGATTTACATTTATATGACAGTGCTACCACACATTTTCGGGAGACCAGTCAGAGGCTTAGAGCATGTCCCGATTAGGGCGGACATGCTCCCTGGGAGATACTTAGTTGGGGAAAACCTCGCTAGCTGACATGTAGGTCGGGGCCAGATCTCACTAGCAGTTGGGGAAGAATACCGCCACCTCCCGGTGAAAATATGCTACACTTACGGGACTAATGACCTTAGCACTTGACGTCCGGAAATGCTAATTAATCAAATTTCACCTGCGTCCTACCCAACAGGCGTTGACAACATTGACTAACGTAACGAAATTCTATGTCCAAAACCAAAGTTATTAACCTTAATTTGTAATTAACAGCTTGATGCTGATATTTCATTAAAACTTGGAATTATCCGAAAAGACGGTACAATTTACTTTATGTATTTAAATTCAGAAGATTGTTTTTCAATTGATATGATGACTGCATCTGCTGATTTTGTAGCAACAGCTGAAAATGAAATGAATGCTTTACAAGTCCAGCACTTAATTAATCTTTCATGTGTGAACTGTGTGCCATTGCACGATGTATTTTTCAGATAGTATGAATGGTATCGTTTTCCGATATGAATGAGGAATAGAGAAATTCCCCTCCGAAGGAAGGCGTACGAAGGATGTTTTCGTAAAAATCCACGGCTTCGATGGGTTTGAACCCGCCAACTTGGGTACAACAGTCCGGTACGCTAACCGTTATTCCACCCAATCCGCCGAAGTATATATATGAACCAATACGAAAAAAAAGTAAATCAGAAAATAAATTTTTAGACATAGAACCTAGAAAAAGAAATATCGAAAGCGTACCTTGAGGATTCAAGGCTACACTCTATTTTAAGGTTCACGTAATGAGTAGAATTTAATCAATATGCGCTTAAATCGATTGCTTCATTGCGGCCTACAGAAAAGGTATACCCTAACCTACATTACTCATGTATAAATTGCGCTCTTGCTACTTCAAAAAAACAATTACTTGTCTGGGTGCAGAAACTATACAAGCATTTTAGAACCGCCTACGTATCCCAGTATGTGTAGCCTACGAAAAAAGAAGATAGTCGTCGACAACGGAAGTGAGGGAGTATTGTAGAGGGGGTAGAGCTCGATGACCACTTTCATCGCAGACACCCATTTCTCGAACGAGTCTGAAGAGTACGAGGCGATGAAGGGATGGGACCGGTGATTGAATTCACCAAGGAATAAATAACTGCGCAAGTGTATGTATGTGTGTGTGAACGCCGGTCGTCGACCTCTGCCAATCTCGGGGACAAATTGAGCGAGCAAACGGAAAACGCAGCTGCGGCGGAGGTGGTGGCGGGGCTGGCGGTGGCAACGGCAGAGAGGGTGGCATTGAAGGTGGAGCATCGGGGATGATAGAAAGAGTAGTGGGAAAGGGATGCCGGAGAGGGCGCTGACGACTATGGAAAATTGATTGATTTTTTCGTGTTTCCGAGCACGTCAACTGCTTTGGTCATTAGTCCCGTTAGTGAAGTGCATGTTTTTTCTCGGGAGATGACGGGGATCTTCCCCCGCTGAATGGCGAGATCCGGCGCCGTCTTACCCACCAGCGGGTCAACGCGCCAGCCGGGACAAGCTCTAAGCTCCCGACCGGTCTCTCGGAATATGTGGCAGTGTTGTGCATGTTAGTGTAAGTGTGCGTGTGTGTGTGTGTGTGTGTAAGGGGAGAGGATAGGACAAGGAAGAGGAAGGAGAGATCGCGCGCGGTCCGTGGCCCGTTTGGTAGGGTACTGCTCCGGCATTCGCCAGGTGTTGATCGGAGAAACCACGGAAAACTACCGATCAGAGCTAGAATTCTCCTCCAGACAGCGACTTTTATTTGACCTAGCTGGAAAGCTAGTGTCGAAAATCCTGCCGCCGTGGGGAGTGGGAACCTAGGATCTCCCGGTCAGAGGCTCTGCAGTGACATCAGTTGATGCACTGAGCTACCGCTCCCGGTACCACCATGGAAACAGACGTAGTTTTGGGGACGATAACAAGGGCTGACGTATGTGACGGTGGTGTCGGAAGCTGTAATTGATTGATTGATTAGTGATTCCGGGCGCGTCAACTTCTAACGTCATGGGTCCCTTAAATGTAGTGTATGTATTTTCCGCGTGCGTTAGCTGTGATTTTCCCCCGCTGGCAAACGGCGGTGAAGGTGGAAGTGGCCCGGAGGGTAGGCAACGATGGCAGCGAGCATGGTGCCGCCGGCCAAATGGCATTGGGAGTGGAACAGCGACGAGAGGCAGAGAGGGGTAGAGGCGGAGCGCACATTGAAGTTGGAGCGGCGGAGCAAATGGCGAAGTACACCTCCGCTGGGGCTGACCTTTTTGTCGACGTGGGTTGATGGGGGTGGGCGCGGTCAGCGAGCACCAAGGGTGGGGGCGGGGGGCGGGGGCGGGCGCCGACGCGCGGCGCCCGGCGCCCGGTATTCGCAGTCCAAAGCATGGCATTCGGCCCCTCCCCTTGACCCGCGCCGGCTTTCAATGGCGCTTCTCCTTCCGCCAGAGGGGCTCCCCCGTTTTATTCAGTCGTCAAAGCAGCTCTGACCGCCTCGCTCGCCATTCACAATTTTTTCCATTTCACGTTCTATACGATTATTAATACTTTTGAATGTATTAAATATTTTAGTAAATTCAAAGCTTTATTTTACACATTTTTGTTAGACAACTAAGCTTTAATATTGAAAAAAATTTGCCTCTAGACTAAAGATTTCTTTTTTTGTTCAATTGCCCGATGTGCTTAATTTTCATAGGGGTAACTTCAAATTAATAAATTATACGAATTTTATTTAGGATGGTTGTTAAAAATGCCTAAAACTTGCCTGAATGTGTGAAACCTTGGGACATAGGAATAATATTATTCTCATAAATTTGTTTAATATTTCAAGTGACGTGTCCCATAATCGTTATGACTATATTCTGAATGCTCCAGCTCAGATTTCTGTGGTCGATCCTACGCTGACTTCATAAATAATACACTTTTTATTTTCTCGTATACATACGTATATACGGGAGTAATGTACGTAGTATATTTAAGACGAGAGTTTACTCTTCTTTGATATTCTTGAAGTAATATTTCGATTGTACAATTAGAAAAAGCAAATAATTGAGAAAATATCAAAACAATGTACTTTGGGAGACGATAGTTGGCTAGAGAGTGGAGCAAGACCTTCAAGGCAGATCACACTTAGGAAATAAGAAAAATGTGGTACGAGAAAGTCTGTGCCTTTCTGTTGCACCTCTAGTTTCCATTTGTAGTAAATTCGTGTACTTTTTACAGTTTTTGCGGCTACTTCAGTCAGTTACTTCCTGCAGAATTTTCGAAAACTGGCGGTGAAGAGGGAGAAAGTTAATTGTGAGGTGACATGTTGGGGCGAAAATTTACTTAATATATACTTGAACTATAAATATGTAGTCGTGATGTTACCTAAAAGTATTCATAATGCTTGTATGGTTCCTTTTCGAGATCTTTCTATTCTCATTCATAATCAGTGTGAAGATTTTTTTCAATTTCTAGTTGTCGGCATCTGCATGATGTTAGGACCCACATAAGAGTATTCAATCTGCTCACTTTTTGGGTTTTATAACACAATGAGAACGTAATAATTTATGAAAATTACATAGTTTAAATTCGTTGTGGGACGATTGGTAAATGTTCTCCTAGTTTCTCCAATCTGTAATTTTTTGCACATGATCTTAATGTTATTAACATAAATATAATAACTTTATTAGAAAGGTAGCCGCTGAAATGTAATAATTGCAAATAAATTGATGAAATTGCATGAGTTTTACTGCATTTAATCGATTACAAGCTTTATGTTGTTAAGTGCAAAAATAGATTGGGAAAGTTGTATTAATTTATAATATCCTTTGTTAACAATATTAAAGTAACAAAACTATTTTAAAAACTTTCTTCAGAGCTATTAATTTGTCAATGAATTATTTATCGAATGGCGTGAGTTTCCGAGCCAGAAACGAGGCCATGGAGTCTCCCCGATAAGATGTTTCGGTTGAGATAAAAAACGAAGATGAAGTGGGGTGTGCGTATGAAGATGGTGGAGTGTGAGGCAGGGGAAACTGCCGCGGACGCGTTTTGATCCCTACAAATTCCACTTGAGGCGGTCTGCGATCGAACCCGGCCTCAAGCGATGGAAGGCGAACAGTCTCACTGCTACAAAATGGGTCGCCCCCGTTAACTCAGAGCAGAGCGGTGTGAACGGAGAGAGAATATTTCGTTGTGATGTGAAGAAAATTGACGTAAAGTTCGTAACATTTTTGTTTTTGCGTCTCGCATTTAAATTTTCCATCCCTGGAATCCCATCCCATGGGTTCGGTTTGCCCAAAACAAACTGCACATCAAAAGTATCCTTAGTACTTCCATTTCCAAAAAATTGTCGTTCTTGAGCATGCATTGCCGGGCTTGTGGGGGTTACAGACATGACTCAGCTTGAAAGCACATTTGTTTGATTAAATAATTATAACTTGTTGCTAAAGGAACTTCAAACTATTCGAGATGCTTATTCGTGACTTGGTAAACATGGCTGTGCTAGGGACAAATGTATCTTTTGTATTTTCTCTGAAGTCTACTAACTGCATCTATTTCGAACTCGTGGCAGGTTTTGCTGTTTGAACGTCGTATTACATCCGTTTCGCGCAGATGTTTTGCAGGGTATTTCTGTGATGTTCTAAACCGTTTCGCGTGACGCGCTGCTGCTTGTCTCGTGTTGACTCGTCTGTTTGACGGATGTTGGTGACCGCGTGTCGTCTAGAACGACTGCTATGTATAGATCTCATTTCTTTGCATAAGCGAGCTCTCCCGTAGCGGTTTCATCCTGATTTCACGGCCACTGCATGCGGCAAATCGCAGCGTCGGTTCGCAGTTTGTTGACCGCCGATATACACGAATGGTGGAGACTACAGAATCATGTGTCATGTCACCACTGCTCTTACAACGCGTAATGGATGTTATTTAAAAGAATGTACATTATTTCTGTAATAGTTGCTATCACTTGGCCTTTAATTGCACATATTATCTTTCGAAAATTATTTACTAAGACACTTCCTATTTTTCTTTGGTTACAAAGTACTTTTCAAAACGGTCCGCGTAAACGTTTTTGGCCAAATGGAACAAATTCAAATGAACATTAAATACTGAATTTCCATTCAAAATTAATTATCTCACCCCCACCCCACCCCAGAAATATATAAATGTACTCTTTATAATGATTTAGGTTGAAATTGAATCTCCTTCGTATCTCCCTGCCAAAAAACATTTTAATTTTAAATAATCATGAATTTCTAAGGTCGCTTTGGACATCAGTTTCCTAAAATACAATAGATCTACGAACGGAATTTGAAAGCATTACTGTGAAAACCAAAGTAAATCCTTATTGAATGATTGTTTCAAAAGCAATGAAATTTTTTTGAACTACTTTTACACGTTCTTAAATGTAATTTGCATTTCAGTTGAAGAGATAATATTTTTTACTGAATATTAATGAGAACAGTCTTTGGATTTCAATTCATTTGAAAAAGGGCCTATTAAACAATTTTTGTGAACATGAGTTCCATCATTATCTCAAAGGGTGCTGCCATTCTCGGCTTTTATACACCGAAGTTTAACCCTCTTAGAGGATAACTTGCAAACAGAAGGGACTTCACTATTAGGCTGTGTGTGTTCCGGTATCTCCTTATGTCACTAATTTCCTCGTTCATTCGCACATCCAGCGATCTATTTTTAATTAAATATCTTGTCCTGAGGTGCCACTCTCATCCAGGAGCGAGTCTAGATAGAGAAACCGGAGTCCCAGTTGGACATCTCTTGAATACAGGTTTTATTTATTAGACTGAATATATTGTAACTTAAACCTACATTTTTCAACTTTTATTAGCGCATTCTTGAGCAGAATTTCGTTATGCTTGAAAGTCGAATGTTCCTCGAAACATTCGCTATGTGAACGCCGAAACACCTGTAGGTACTTTGGTTGTGGACACACCACAAAACGAAGTTCCTCTGTCTTTTGAACTTAGAATTCCTTTGCGCTGTATCTATGTAAGGAAAACAAGAAGCAAACAGTCTTGCTCATAGCAGGTTTAAACACACGCCCATTTTAACTAAGCTGTTGGTGGATTCATGGTCTAAATACTTCGCACATAACCACAGTCCGCAAATATTACTGTGGAGCGTTTCCATATTCGTGCTGAGTTACTGATGCCGTAGAAGGCTTGGGTTTAATTTCCAAGGTCTATGCAAACATGAGTCACATTGCGTAGGAGCAAAGTAGATCATTTGTATCTTGACGAGGCAAAGGAGTACACATCCGGCGAGCTAACTCGTTTGGCGCGTGCTTCCCGAGACGAGACAAACAGAAGATGAATCGCAGGACGACAGATCAACGGGTGCCTACCCCACAGGAGATTCTCAGACCCGTTCTCTCACCCTGCTACCGAACGAAATATTCGACCTCACGTGTTTGCTACCGGGTAGTGTATAGTCTAGTCCGGCGCCATGAGATCTAGGGCGCGAGTTTTTTGTTTCTGCATGTTATTGATTGATTTTTTCGTGTTTCCGGACGCGTCAACGGCTTTGGTCATTAGTCCCGTAAGTGTAGTGTATTTTTTTCTCGTGAGATGGCTGTGCTCTTCCTCCGCTAGATGGCGAGATCCGGCGCCGACCTACCGTCGGCTACTGGGGCTCCCCCTAACCAGGACTCTCCCATTAGCAGATCACCGCACCAGCCGAGACAAGCTCTAAGTTCCCGGCCGGTCTCCCGGAATATGTGGTAGTGTAGTGCATGTTAGTGTGTGTGTGTAAGGGGAGAGGATAGGACAAGGAAGAGGAAGGACAGATCGCGCGCGGTCCGTGGCCCGTTCGGTAGGGTACTGCTCCGGCATTTGCCTGGTGTTGATCGGAGAAACCACGGAAAACTAACGACCAAAGCAGCCGACCGCTAGAATTCTCCTCCAGCCAGCGACTGACTTCGACCTAGCTGAAAAGCTAGTGTCGAATATCCTGCCGCCGTGGGGAGTGGGAACCTAGGACCTCCCTGTCAGAGGCGCTGCCGTTACATCAGTTGATGCACTGAGCTACCGCTCCCGGTTTTCTGCATGGCAAAGACGAAGGGTGGATGTGGAGTCAGGCTAGGGAGATGCCATCACCGCGGCGACGCGAAACAACCATCTCCGAACGCAAGCCTGTTTGCTTGCAAATAATTGTCTGTGTTTGAACCCTGACCTTCGCAAAGGGTCCAGGAGACGGGTCGCTGAATCCGTTGTTTCCCTGGAAAAGCACATGAACGTTTTCAGGCAGCTACAAGTCAACAAAGAATATAAATAATAATTTAATTGTGTTATGAATAATTTTATTTCATCTGTTTGAAGTCTTTTGAGTAACGTTTTGAATTTCATGTATGGAATTGCTGAAGTTTTTCACATCTTGCGCGGTGATATTTTAATACATAATTACATTCTGAGTTTTTGGGTCACTTAGTAATCTAAATATGTATAGAAATATTTACATTTAAATGTTCAGAGATATTTGCAGCCACACGTTTATTAGAAGTTTGGGAAATTCCATCACTTGTTTTGTCTGTCTCGTTCGTGTGTCTGTCCATCATTTGTCATCGATTGTCTCGTTTTCTTGAATGTAACGAAGTGTTGTTCATTCTATGTTTCATTAGTTGTCTATGCTCCCCAGATTCATGTAAATTAGAATTAGATGAGGTATCAGTGGGTCGAAGAAAATTCATAGACTGAGCAGCGGTTTTCATCGAAGAAAATGATAGTAAATAGTTATTCATTTGTCAGCTTTTGTCTTTCAAAACATCTTGAGTTCTACATTGAACTCAGTTATTTAGCGATATTAATACAAGTTCACCGTCGTTAGAAGTACTATTAAAAGTTACTTAATAACCCACAAAGATTGTTTTCTAATGCGTGTAGTGCAACCATTCATTTAACGTTTTGTCGTGTTCTACAAGTCCTGTGTACCGAATTGTGGAGGGAACTACGGTGGAAACGGACCACATGTTCCCATGTTTCAGTTTCACGATACCCTCAGGAAAAATTAGAGTGGAGTTTAACATGCGAGAGTTCTCGCTATTTTGTTTTATTTTATTTTGTCTGTCTTATTTATTATTTTGTTTTGTCTGTTTGTAGCCCTCTACTTTTCTTGAGACTTTTTCATTTGGCTTCTGCTGATGGAAGTTGTTTTGCTGGGGATACCTGTATTAGCACTCTACGATCACGAAGGTCCGGCGAAGCAACTGTTTCTGCCATTTATGTATTTTGACACTGTCTGATACGAAATCAGTAATTGCCCGGAGATTAAGTTTTCAGTCCGTATTTGCATGACGCAAGCAGGGCGTAAAGAATGTCATTTTTCTGCCTTTCGAAATTCCACGTGAGCAGGAACGAACCCACATTCCAAGTGTTGACTGACAGTGCAGCCATTCACTCACCAAGGTTCGAAAGAGAAAGGAAAATAGAGGAAAGACTTCCTCGAAGAATTGCTGCTATCCGTTGCTTGAAATGGGAATGTTATTAGTGGTCATTGGCTTGCATGACATTCTCTACTTATGGACTTTCAGAAGAGTTACGATGAGATGAATGTTTCATTCTCTAGAGATATACTGCTGACGCTATGTACTGGCGATTCTGCAGCGTTTTACGGAGGATACAGCCACCCGCTTCTTTTGATGGGAGTAACTGAGAGGGTACATATTATAATACAGTATCCGAAAAAATACTATAATCAAATCCTGTAATTATTCTGAGTGGCGGAGGTGAAAATTATTTTACGTTGGTGTGGCCTGTCTTGTTACGTTAGAGTTGGGAGTACATACGGTGACTTCACAAGAAATGTCTCCCGAAATGCGAGCCGTTTGAATTTCCCTAAACATGGAATACTATTTTGTAAATGGAATCGGTGCATCAATACATTGAGTTTGATCTTGATGGAATGTGTATGCAATGAGCAATAAGTGAATAATCACAAGCAAATAAAACATTCTTGCATATAAGCAAGAGAAATACAACACACTTTGTCGGTACAACTGATATCCTTACCCTTTCATTCTCTCTTGACCTGACAGACTGTATTTATTCTCAGTGTGTAATCGAGGAACTGAATTCCTACAACCAGAACAATGGTCCAAGCACCGAGATGGGGGCCAAGGAATGCCACGAGCTAAGAAGTAAAGGTATAATACCGTAATAGGCTTTTGTGAAGTTCGACATTCATAAAGTTGGAGTCACTTCACTGGGAATGTCCCCTTAGTAGTGGAAGCTACATTGAGAGGCCCTGCTAAATTTGCCAAGCGCCGATAGATCGAAAGAGGGTAAGGCAAATCCGGAAAGCTATTCCAGACTCCAGAGAATACGAACGAAATAGTAAGAGAAAGTATTTGCCACTGTAGCTACTGACACTAGTTTTACGCCTGTCATTATTCCCTCCATATATTTTGCAAGGATCAATGACACTAAAAAGTATTTAAATTTTTACTGAAAAGTTATTGCTTGTTATTTTTTTTATTTAATAGGTAATTTTTACATTCAAATTGGAGAACTTGATGCTAAGTGGCTAGGCCGAAGGCCTTTAAGCCATTACAATACCTACATTCTACCGCGTTCTAACCTTTCGTATTCTGGTATTCACCCCAAATGGTCTCTCCATCGCATCAATGCCGCGGAAAAGAGACCATAAGGTACGGCTGAGGAAAAACCCCTGAAGGGGGAAAACCTGTCGTCAGAAGCCGAGTACATACTAATCTATCCGATTTTTGTTTTTAAACTATTTATTTGGCGCGGGCGTCAGACATTCTCCTTCCAGTGTTTGGCCTCCTCATCACCTGAAAACAAACAGCACCACAGAAGATCGTCCGCACCAACGCCTCTGCCCTTACATTTCCGATTCCCACTTCCTTTCACCCCCCTAATGTGTTTATTATTTTAACCATTTCCTTTTATTTTATTTAATTTTAATTTAATTTTATTTTTAATTTTATTTTAATTTATTTAATTTATTTTAATTATTTTAAGTTAATTTATTTTTATTGACTTATTTATCTACTTATACTTAACAATTGACTACCACTTATGACTTTTTTTTACTGTTTACAAACCTAACATAACTTACTGACTCAATTATTGTTAGTTTATTGACTTATTATTTATTTCTCTCCAGTCTAGGCTCTGCTCGTACTAACCAGTGCTGTTTTCCCACTCCCTAATTTCAGTTTCTCTAATGGTCCGAACCTTTCCTAGAAATGTTCCTAATTCTTTCATGAAGTTAGATCTTTTATCACCTAAAATGTTTTGGGCGAGCGTTACGTTCCTATGTTGGAAGTAGTAATTTCCCATTCCCATCCATTTTCCTCTCCAAGTTTCGGTCGCACAGCAAATTAAAAGGATGTGGATCCAGTCTTCCCTATCACCGCAAAGCACACAGATGCCATTACCATTAGAGTCCTTTAATCTACGTTGCATCCACCCCCCGACCCTGAACCAAGCGTATCCCCCTCTTGCGTCCTTTCGAAGTGTGTGTACGTAACGTTCGCAACCCCATAACGGACTCGCGTGAATTTGCGCAACTAGCGAACGTTTTTCGGCCGTTGCTGCCAGGATCTCTTGCCTTTTAATATCCGCAAGTCTATCCGAAATTAGCCGTTCTATCTCACGTGTTCCCCTATCTCCCACCATCTCCGGAGAAACGTCTCCCAGACCTGCACGTTCCAGTAGCAGTTTAATTTTATACGACCAGTGGCGTTGGTTGCTTCCCTGTAACTGCACTCGAAAACATCTATGTATAAGTGTGTCAGCCTGTTCACCTGCTAATTTAATCCAAAGTTTAATGGGTTTCATTTTAAAATCTTTCCAAATTCCTACACTACCGACCTCCCTTAAGACTCCGGCATTTGCTGCGAATCTAGAGACTCCGAGAATTAATTTGAAATAATCTTTTTCGACGCTTTGTAGTCGATCTATCTCTGGGAGACCTAGCGATTTAAACATTGTATTGCACACCTTTAAAGGCAATTCCGGAACCCTGCGATCTGCGCAAACGATTTCTTTGAGCGCAATTCTTCATTTACTGTGCGCCGCCACTATGTGATTATTCCATCCCCTATTCATGGAAAATTTTGCCCCAAGATATGTAAATGTTTTGACCCGGTCGATCTCCTCCTGAGCGTAATACCATTTCTCTTTGTTACCCCAGATAAATCCATTCTTGAAGACAACTACTTTCGTTTTTTGAATATTTACTTTTAGTCCCCATGTTTCACTATACGTTTCTAGGATATTTAAACATTTCTGTAAGCCGTCAATAGTCTCCGAACATAAAACTAAATTATATTGCTTGTTATTGCCTTTGATACGAAGTTCAATATATATATATATATATATATATATATATATATATATATATATATATATATATATATATATATATAACACGTACGTTCTCATATTTTTCTCGAATTTTGTGAAATTTAATTCAGTTGGGTACATCGAGATTAATGACCATAACGGAAGAGAATCACATGCAGAAAAGTTATTTTCTTAACGAAATGGATAGAGAGGTTGTTTTGTTTCTCTAAATGATAAAAGCGACAAACAACTAAAATGGTTTGTATGATGTCTTGACTAAGTGGATCGTTGCTACTCAAAGTTGTCTTTGTCTAACGACAAAGTGCTTTCAATGTTAAAAGTGATAAACGCAAAGTCCATTAGAAAATTTAAATATTATCTCCAACTTTCTTAGCGTAGAAAGAATAAGAAACATGTGAGTTGTTATATTATATTTGTCAAAGTCTTTGTTTGATACCTCATTAATTTTCCCTTCCAACCTCCATCGCAAAACTTCAAACAAATAAATCAAGGAAAATAGAAAATCAGCTGTTTACTTAAACCTGGCCGAAATGAAAGAACCGAGTTCAGTTTATTTCAGTTACAATAATTCCCTTCTGCAACGCAGTAAGAAGCACTATGTGAACATTGTATGTTCGCGTTGGCCAGAAAACAGTAGGAACAACGGTATTGTTATATTCGCTACTTTATCATTCGTAAAGTAAATATGATAAAGAGTGAAGAGTAATTCATTTATAATGTAAATACTAAAATAAAATAGTAAATACATGCTTATTTATTTGTTTCTTATGTCCTTCATCTTTATAATTATAATTTACAAGTTCTCTTATTAATTACAGTTAAAAAGTAAATATTCAATGTCTACCATCACTTTTCCACCGAAAGAAACTGAATTCAATTCGCGTTTTTTGCTACATTGAAAAATAGGGCGAATAACTGCTTCTAGAAACGGGCTATAAAATATGTTAGGGATACGTATTGCGCTCTAGGAGGTAGATTGCAGAATGTGTTGATTGTAATATTTGCAACAGTGTCTCGTTCTTTTTTATGAGACCGTCACACCTGGTCTGAGAAGGAGCTACGTTGGAGCACCGCTAGTTCTTGGCTTTGCCGAGTTCAGACGCGGGCTTGGTCTGCTTATACCTCTACCGATGTGGATCAGGGGCGGTTAGAAGCAAAATATTTGGCGAGTGATAGCCGCACGTTTTCTTAGTTCTCCACTTCCCCACTCCCAACGCAGTTACGAGAGTCATATTTCATTTTCAAAAAGCGGATCTGCGAATGGTCGCTGGCAGGGTCAGCGTTGCGTCTGTGTAAAATCCAAACTGTGAACTCCAAGTACCGGATTCAAACTCTGTCGAGGGACGATGTGGATGTTTATTTTGCAGACGGCTCCAGAAAGAAGGCAATGCGTTGATGCCTTGCTGCCCGTTTCCCACAGTTTAAAGATGTTACATAGCATTCGGAGTCGACTTGGCTTGAAGTACGCAGTTCAATTACACGGGACTTCGAATCTCTTGTGAGGAAAGAGGTATTTTCACCGTAACGTACTATGGTTAGCTTCTCAAACCACCACGTCTCCCATCTTAACCATCATACGATTACTAAAATTATTCTTACCATTATTCATATCTCAATACAACGCTGCCATTCTTCTTGCAAAGAATGGTTAGTCTCTTACGGCCTGCTCACGAAAGGGGAGGACAAATCTATATTAATTTATAAAGACCCAATGGCGATGCGTTACAGAACGATAATCTCCTAATGTACAGGACCAATATCGATGAAACTTATGTACTAGCTTCCTTTGAAAGTCAAGAGTGCTATAGGCTATAATTTACAACCATTAACCTCAATTTATTCACGAAATAATTACTTTTCTGGACTTTTTTCGCCTGGCATTACAAGTTCAAGAGTGCATCATGTTTAATTGTTTAGCTGCTTGTCACCTGAGGATGACGATTGAGTTCATCAATGCACAGAATTGCGTATTTGTAGGATATGCGAGCAATGTTTGTTGATTTTTACCGTCAATTGTCTAACGTCTGACTATTTTTCTTCACTCTATAAAAGTAATTTGGATATTGATTTTAATTGCATCTAGGCGTGAATATATTAAGTGTATAAGAGAGAAGTCTACTTATTCATTTATGAAATGTTTGGAAAACATTTTACTGATGGATGTTTGATATTGTCGTAAAAAGGTATGAATTCACACATGTGTTCTACTTGAATTTTTTAATGAAACCAAAAGCAACGTTTTTTGTCAAAGAATCATTTTCTTTCAAAATCATTGGCTAACCGTGTTAATTTATTTCGCGTTTTTACCGTCTTACCCTCCTGGACCCTATTTGTAAGATCAACAATACCCGAGGACAGTTGCGTAATTTTTGTATAAATACAAATTGATGCGCGGAATGCACTTCTACGGAAAATACGTTTCGTAAATTTTTTGGCGATAAATAAAAACAAATTTTGTATTCCAGCATTATAAACGATCTTTTTCGTTACAAGAAATCGTTCACAAAAGGACATCTTACTGCACAGATTATATCCCCGCCGGGGGAATCGCGATGGCGTAGGCTGTCGTGGTCTCTGGTGGAGTGTCGTAGACGACCACCCGGACCCTGAGGCTCGCGGCGCCGCTCACGTCGTTAGCTTGAAGGTGCAGGCCGTGAGAAGGCTCCTGATAGTCGGGTTCGCCCTGCTACCCAACAGCTGGACCTATGGCGCGTCGACCTTTGGGCAGCATCGGACAAAGGATGCTTTGCGGAGAACTCTAGAACCCACATATAGAAGTCCGGCGGGAAAACGCATACCACCCGTTAGGTTGCCTAGGTTCCGGCGGTACCCACGTCGATAGCCTGAAGGTGGGGGGATCGATAGCCTATTCGAGAGACGGGATGGGGGCTCCGAGCTGCCCAGACCTTAGTTCAGGTGGCCCCCAGTTGGGTTCTCGGCTTCGTCGTGGCAGTGGCCCGACACTGGGCAAAGAGGAGGGGATTTGTTGCCGGCGCATGTGAGTAGCGCATTGTTTTGACTCCGGCACTATTTATTTATTAATTTATTTATTTAGTCAAAAACAGTCAAAAAACTGTACGTGACGTATGGGGGGAGAAAATTAATCTGTGCACACTTTCTTGAGTTCCAGAATCCCTTCCCAGCAATTTAACTATTAATAGTTGGAAGATGAAAAGAAGTTTTAAAAAAATAATAACAATAATAATAATAATAATAATAATAATAATAATAATAATAATAATAATAATAATAAATTTTAAAAAGCGAGAGATTAACATGTCAAAAACTAGATATTTTCGTTGCGGAATTGTAGAAAACTTATTTGTAACGGTAAACGAAAGAACAGATTTGATTTTTCTCTATTGCGAACAAATAGAAATTCACCTAGCCTGGATAGCTAGGAGCTCTGAGCTGGCAGGGCGACCCTTACCCGGGTAGTTTATGGAGAGGTTACCGTGAGAGTAAATTTGGCTTCGACTGTATCCGGATATCAACCTGTCGGTGTACTTGTGCGTCGGCGGAGGGTGCAGATAAAGGCGAGCAGCCATAGGTGCCCACCCCGGGGACTTGTTCTCCTGACAAAGCATGGTTCATGTGGTAGTGTAGACCGCATAGGGTCCGTACTGCACAGAAGCAGAAGCTTTTGCCCTTTGTGGCACGAATAATTGCGTCGTCCCACATTCAGCCAATCGCAGCGAGAAAATCGTGGGGAGGTAGCAGTAAACAGAACAGCCGACCACCGTTTTTTTTTTTTTCATAGATGTCAAATACGTCTGACGTGAAGTCATAATAAAGTTGTTTCCAAAATTTAACTTTGATTCTTTTACAAAATTATAATGATGTAAACAACAAATAACGTATGCAATTCGTTTTAAATGCTTCATTGCATTCGTACAATTTGAAAACTCGTCTTAACGGCGTGTGTTTTCAAAACATATGCTCCTACAATACAGCTTAACATTATAAACTAGTTGCACAATATACTATTATAATTTAATAAATGTTTCTTCATGAAATGCCAGAGCGATTGTGGGTGCGATTAGCAGCTTCCTCAAGCAAATCTCTTCTTCTCGTCCCTGGGAACTTGTCTTCGGTCTACGGAGAATAGAGGTGTCTTGCCTCTCACATCTGATGGTCCTGGTCTGCAGGATATTAAAGCTTTGACTATTAAGATAGCCTCACCACATAAAAGAATCGAAATAATATAAGCAATGATCCGATGCATAATGACTGTGGACACATCTTCCAGCCTCGGGCTCCACTTCGAACCCCAAACCCAATGTGGAATGTGTGGAGGACACATCGCTACTCATAATTAACAAATTAAATTGCAAACTAAATTTAACTCATAATTACAATGGAATTGAAGTCATTCCTCAAGATAACCCTTGTATACCCTTGTATTCAACGGGATGAGAGAAGTACGACAGACTATTTCCTGTTATTTGCGACATAAAATACAACTTGTCTTATATCACGTTTACTGTAGGCTTGAGGTGAAGGTCATTTTGCAAGAATAGCTACCCTTGGTTGGACGAATCCACCCAGCGACTCCGTTTGCCGCAAGGAATAGTTGGGCGCTGAGTTATGTGCCCTTCCTCTTCCCCTTGCCCTTACGTAGCCTCACCGGTCGATTCAGGATTGCCGCGACCCACGTGTGCTCTGTGTTCTCCGACGGAAACTGATGACTAGACATCGGATGTTTAGGGAAATGCCTATTTTTTTCTAGAGAACTTATTTAAAGGCTGATAATATATGTCCACGAATCATGACAAATGATGAAGTTTTATAATGCTTATTTTTGCTTATTTTTTGCATAAATACCTTTTTTAGGACTTTTTTGCCTTTTATTTATTATATTTATATACAATGCTAAGATATCGGATAATCGGCGATGATCCAACGTGACCATTCATTACGAAACTTTCAATTCACGTCTTGAAATTTACAATTACGAAAGAATTCCTGAAAGTATACCAACTAATTTTTCTCCATTTCCCTACCTCATAAATACCAGCCATGATCTGAGAACATGGACGATTGACAATACACCGAGGGAACCGAAATTTTATGTGGAAATAAATACAAATTTCCAGAAGGTTTCAGTGTTGCTAGTGTTGGACTGCTAAAATATATGCCAGTCACATCGTTCAGATATCCTTCTCCGCATTCAAACTGATTTTGTCTCCCAGTCGTCGCAAATCTGAAATTGTGATCCTTGAAAAGTTACTGGTAATATGTAAATATTACTGGTTAATGGAAACTATTAAGAATAAAATGTAGAAGAGTTGTAAATATGTAAATCTAGTTTTACATTAAAATATACGAACTGGTTTTGTGCATTTAAGTTTACAAAATAATATAGACAAAAATTACAATTTTTCCATTTTATTGTGTATGTAACTTATGACAGTGCCTTTTTTCTCCTTATTCTTGACTTTTTCAGTGCCTTTTTAGGCGCCTAAAAGACGATTTTTTAGAGCCTAAACATCCGATGACTACTGATGACACTTGTTCACGAAATGCACAGCAAACGTTTCCCAACATTATTTTTGGTGTGACCTACTTTAAGAACGGTTTCACTAAAACGTGTTTTTTTGTGTGTTTGGATGAAAATGATTTCTGGTTTTGTGCAACACCTGAGTGTCCTTGTTGTTGTTCAATTGACCCACAGTACCCTCTAAAAACCGCGAGTTATTAGAGCGTCACTGAATTAACAGTTACTCTGAAGTTGAGGTGATTAGATGTCGAGGTTGAGCTGGAAGGAGAGAGTTTCGTGTCACGGTGGTGTAAATCATTGAATGGGAGCAATCATAGAAAGTCTTGTAAACGAGAAATGGGTTTTCGCAAAGCATTTTTATCTTTTTATCCTTTCTTTATTTACTTATGCATTCGACTTTTTGTTTGATACCCATTTGGAACTCAGAATCATTCGAAGAAAAAAAAATGCAATTCCTAGAAACTTTTGATTTAATCAATTTTATTGTATATTTTGGGCCCCTATATTGCCTTCCTAACTATCCTATTCTATTTTATTGTTCCCTAAGAAAAGGAATTCGGCACTTAAAACAAGGTAAAATTTAAATGAATTAAAAAATAATTTCTGTCTATGAGCATACGAGTATCAATATTACCTAGTACCTTTCACCACTACGTATGAAGACAATACTATCAAAATACATTTCTTTCCAGTTCTTTAATATTTTTGTTAATTTGACATATTTTCTTTTTACAAAATCCTTTAACTAATGATTTCAGTGCAATTGACATTAACAATTTTGTTTCTTCTGTCAAAGTTATTCAAAACCAATATTATTTTCAAATATTTTTCAATTTGTTTTTCAAATTTCAATTTTTTTATCCTGACATAAAAAATTATTATGAAATCTCGAAATAAATGTTTATTTTATTTCCTTTAAATAAGGCTTTCAGTGCTGAGACCTGTTTTTTTACAATTAGCCAGTTATTCAAATTATTCAACCTCAGCTTGCCTTCAGATGTATGTACATGTGTAAGATTCGCTTGATAGTGTTTTTTTCAATGGTATTATGTTCGTAAAAATAATAGTACTTCACACAAGAAAATGGCCTTGCAATTTTACTGTATAGTATATTATCACCTTACTGTATATTATCACCTTCCTGCAATAAAATAATCTCACGATTCTTTAAGAGAACGAAACCATTTGTAAGGACTTGAGTGTTTATCGACATAGACAGAATAAAGAACTCTGATTGAACACAATCTCTCCCGAAATCGAAGCAGGAACTTGTCGAATTCACTACGCTTGTGTTCCGAGCACCTTTGCCACCGCCGTTCCCATGTTTCTTGTTGGACAGTGTTACATCGATGTCATTGTCGGGCGAAATAGCCTTTGGATCAAATAGCCGATTCGGCGCGTTTGTTTTCTTGGCGTCCATTCCTTTCTCTTCTCCCGAGATCGAAGGCCGTAGTCTCGCCAGACAAGAGGTCGCCATTGTCAGCGGCGCAGAAACGGGAAGTGTAAATAACCTGACAGGTGCGAAACGGGCCGAGGCGTGGCGTGGCGTGGAGGGGCGGGGCGCGTTTGTATTTTCGTCCGTGCTGGGCACGGACCAGGGACAAACGCACGTGGTGCCAGCGTAGGCCACCCAAGGACACGTGTGGCGGAGAGCGGCGGGAAGTAAGGGAACTGAGAAGATAGAGAGGGAAACAGATGTGGAGAAAGAAACTAGCCGTTGCATACGTACAGTTGATGTGTTAACAGAGAGGAGCGGATAGCGCATTCCAAGACCGACGTCGACTTAGGTGTACGATTGATTGATTGATTCGTGTTTCCGGGCGCGTCAACTTCTTTGGTCATTAGTCCCGTTAGTGTAGAGCATGTTTTTTTCTCGTGAGATGGCGGTGATCTTCCCCCGCTAGATGGCGAGATCCGGCGCCGACCTACCGGCGGCTCGTGGGGTTTCCCCCTAACCAGGACGCTCTCACCAGCGCGGCACCGCCCCAGCCGGGACAAGCTCTAAGCTCCCGACCGGTCTCCCGGAATGTGTGGTAGTATAGTGCATGTTAGTGTAAGTGTGTGTGTAAGGGGAGAGGATAGGACAAGGAAGAGGAAGGGCAGATCGCGCGCGGTGCGTGGCCCGTTTAGTAGGGTACTGCTCTGGCATTCGCCTGGTGTTGATCGGAGAAACCACGGAAATCTATCGAGCAGCCGGCCGTTAGAATTCTCCTCCAGTCAGCGACTGACTTCGACCTAGCTATAAAAGCTAGTGTCGAAAATCCTGCCGCCGTGGGGAGTGTAACCTAGGACCTCCCGCTCAGAGGCGCTGCAATGACATCAGTTGATGCACTGAGCTACCGCTCCCGGTTTGATGGTATTAATAATATTATTTGAGTAATGATAAGATAATAATATAGCAGTTGTGGAGTGAGAGGCTGACGGAAGAGACGGGAGAACTCTGAGGAAACTTACCGCGAACCCATTTGGCCCGCCATAAATTTCACATGAATGGACCGAGCTAAATTAGGAACCCCGATACCCACAATGCACCCACTTGCTAGATGTGGGAAGTGACTACACCACGGGCCGCGCCGCGGTGTACCAGGATTAGGAAATGGGCGAAAATAGGCAAGGAGATGGAGGTGGACGAGGAATGGCTATGGCAGGAAACGTTGGCAGCGGGAAGGTGGCCAGCCAATGGAATGCAGGACTCGCCAGCGATTTGGCGCTGAATTCGCCGCGCTGCTTTTGTCACCCAGCGCCTGTCGACCTCACGTGGACCGCTGCGTGATGGTCAGGTCCCAGCCTGGCCTTCTTCCGCCCCGCCCCCCCCCGCTTCGCCCGGCTCCGACAGCCCCCTCCCTTTTACGACTCATCGCCCCGGCCTGCCAAGCACCGTTCCTCCAATCCCGCCTTGCTCTGCCTATCCCCGCTCTTCGCCATCCCGAGTCACCCGCTTCGTAACTCCTTACCACGCTCTTCCCCGCTCCGCTCTTCCCCGCTCCGCCCTTCCCCGCTCCGCTCTGTCCCACTCAGCCACTCCCTATCACATCCACTGCAGCGCCTCTGACCGGGAGGTCCTAGGTTCGAGTCCTGACGGCGGCAGGATTTTCGACACTAGCTTTTCAGCTAGGTCGAATTCAATCGCTGTCTGAAGGAAAAATCTAGCGGCCGGCTGCTCTGATCGGTAGTTTTCTGTGGTTTCTCCGATCAACACCAGACGAATGTCGGAGCAGTACCCTATCAAACGGGCCACCGACCGCCGTGATTTTTCCTTCCTCTTCCTTGTCCTATCCTCTCCCATTACACACACACACTTACACTAACATGCACTACACTACACCATATTTCGGGAGACCGGTCGGGAGCTTAGAGCTTGTCCCGGCTGGGGGCGGTGCCCCGCTGGTGGGAGAGTCCTGGTTAGGGGGAAACCCCACTAGCCGACGGTAGGTCGGCGCCGGATCTCGCCATCCAGCGGGAGAAGATTACCGCCATCTCTCGAGAAAAAACATGCACTACACTAACGGGACTAATGACCAAATCAGTTGACGCGCCCGGAAACACGAAAAAATCAATCAATGAACCTATCATGTCACACCCTTCCCTCGCCTCGTTCCGCTCCACCGTACTTTGCCCCCCTCCCCGCTTCACGCGCCACACTCCGTTCCGCTCCTCTCCACTCCGCAGCGTCCCGCTCCGCACCGATCCGATCCGCCCCACTCCGCCACGCCCCTCCCCGTCCAACCCCACTCCTCTCCGCCCTCCTTGCCATCCACACCTCCCCACCCCTCCCCGCCCTCCCCGCTCCTCTCCGACCTTCCCCGACCCTCTCTGCCCCTCCCCGCCCCTCCCCGCCCTGACTCCACTCTGGCCCGTTCCGCATCCCCCGCTTCGCCACGCTCCGCCCCGCCCCACCCCACCCCACCGTGCTCCACCTCGCTCCACCTCGCTTGACCCCCTGCCCTGCTCTCCCTCGCCCGCAGATCCACGCGCCAGGGCTGAGGACCGACCGATCCAGGGCCAAAAAGGTTGAAAATTACGACTGAAAGAACCTTGAAACTCCCCGACACGCAAAATGTTGTTTTCCTGCACTATTCTTGGCGCTTCGTCACTATCATTATTTTCATATCAGTGATATTTAGGAACTCGCGAAAGGATTACAAACATAAGCTGTTCAAAACAAATTTTCAACTTGGCGGTTTACTCGCACATTAGATAAGTTCGAGGTACGACAGAGATAAACGGTTTTAATGCTCAAGGTAAATGATTTTCGTAGTAAAAGAGGGACCTGAACTCTTCGTTGTTTCTCTTTTTGCCAATTCAAATCTACATTAATCGCCACTCATTTTATGTGCTGAAATGTACTCAAATAAAGCTGTTCTCTATTATATACGTCTTTGAATCTACATTTTTGTTAATGATTTATCTAGTACCAGATATGCTTTTAACATCGTAAAGCTATAAAAACATAAAATGTATTATCCACGATTGAAATGTTGATTGTGTTATGTTATTCCTTGATCACTCAAATATTCTCTATTGTAAAAGAGAAAAAATGTCCTTGCTACTCGAGTCCCAAGCCTGCACCCATTCAAAACCTTTTCAACACCTACTGCTGTGACCACAAACTAAACTTATGAACCGGAACAGAATCAAACTGAAGAGATAAAGCTCCAAGCTCCAAGAAGTAGGTCATAAGCCTGCTTCCTTCAACAAAGAGAGTGAGAAGTCAACCAATACACGTCATACCTTTAAAGTATTCATACAAATTGTAGCCAATCATTCCCATTGGTTTTTTAATAAAAGTGAAATCCATTTTGAAAAGAAGGTTCTGCAGAAATTGATAACGATATATTGGAATATTTGTGACTATCTTCAAATATCTCTTGTGACTAAGGTCTAAAATAGAGAGAATGACGATTAATGAAACAGAGAAAGCTGTCTGTGTTAACTGATGAATTTTTATATATAGAAACTGTTGTGATGTGATGGTATATGATTATCACACGAAAGAAGGGATATTGTTGTTATATGGATTTCGTGTGATGAAGTTTGTAGTAAATATATTGTCGTATATCTTAGCAATAAGACGGTTGTTGAATCTTGAAGGTCGAAATAATAATAGAATTAAGATCCTCGTTAAAGTAATCTCAACAAAAACTGGCACTGCATTTCTTTAAAATATTAAATAATACCTACTCTGTGTCATTTCATTCTCGTGACAGCTCAAACATTTGGTGCTACAACTAAAAATTTCCGCTGTAGAAGTATTAGCTGGATATGCAATTTCATGAGACATCACATCACATCACATCACACTTTTTTTTGCACCTACGAATCTGATACGAGAAAACTATCCGCATGGGTTCTGCAGCCTTGAGGTTTACTGCCCCTTTCTTCCTGGGAACCACAATCTAAAGTAAAGGCTATGACTGATTGGTTGGTGTTTTCGGGCGCGTCAACGGCTAAGTTCATTACTGTTGTAAGTGTAGTGCATATTTTTTATCGCGAGAGGTGGCGGTGATCTTTCTCCGCCACGTGGCGAGATCCGGCGCCGACCTACACTCAGTTGGCGGGATTTTCCCCAAGTATCTCCCTCCAGCGGGGCTCCGCCCCCTCCGAAATAAGTTCTAAGCTCCCGTCTAGTCTTCCGACGTGTGTGGTAGTGTAGTGCATGTGAGAGTATATGTAAGTAAGGGATGAAGATACAAGGAAGGGAAAAGAAAGATAGCGCGCGGTCCATGGCCCGTTTGTGGGTACTACTACGGCATTTGCCTGGTGTTGATCGAAGAATCCATGGACATCTACCGAACAGAGCAGCTAGTTCTCTAGCTAGTGTGGAAAATCCTGCCACCGTTGGAACTCGATTACTAAGACCTCTTTGTCAGAGCAGCTACGTAGCTAGTGTCGAAAATCCCGCCATCATCAGGAGTGGAACCCTAGGACCCCCTGGTCCGAGGCACTGCAGTGACATCAATTGAAGCCCTGAGCCACCTAAGCTTGTAAAGGCCGTTTCGAACCAGTGGCTGCGAGCGAAGGGTGGCGGGTCATTATTAGACGAATTTCTCATTGATGTTATTCAACGAATCACAGAGGAGATAGAATCCGTCGCCTCCTGTGAAAATCCGGCAAGACTGATGCTACAATGGTTCGCGAATAGCGGCACAGATTCCTTCCTCAAGCACAGCAAAGCGTGCTCATTCAGTAGGTACCTACACAGAGATGATACTACATGAGATGAAAATCGAATTTTAGCTTTCTTGTACTTTTGAACAAATTGTACTTAAACATTACATACTGAACTGTTTTATGTGCTGTACAAAAGAATATGGGAACGCCTGTAATCGAAATATGATGGAGTATGGTTGGTAACTCATCACAATCTCAGCTGGCACTTTCGTCGAACCTGGTGTTTGCAGTTCCGGAAGCTCCGTACAGGGCTGCTTTCTCTTTCTATCAATGTCTCTGTCTTGCAGTGTGCTCAATGCAGAATCGCAAACCAAGCAAGAGTGACGGCGACTTTCTCAGACACATTTTCCAGTTAATTGTGTAAGTTTGATTAGATTTGTAAGATCAGATTAAAACTTAATCTTAGTGGTATGCATTGTTGACGCTGTGTTTTCTGCGAACAAGAAAAGGCACATCAATTTCATTTACAAATAAGTGCGGTTGTACTTTTTAATTTTAAGCAATAATAACTATGATGCAGCTATGAATTGTTTAAAAAAATAATTAGCGAAATATATAAGAACTGATTCATTGTTTTTCAAAAACATGTTAATTCACTATATGCTCGTAAAATCACTGTAAAAGGTTCACATACCCAATGCTTCTCACTGTTGGGTTTTGAATCGATGACCATGTTCAGTAGAAATGTATTGCTGTACCCATCTGGGCAGTTCCCCTCCCATTATTTTTGAATTAGCGACATTTGAAGTGACAAGTCGTTTCTGCAATCAAGCAGAAAAATGTTTTTCAGGCTGCTGGTGTACTACAAATGCTTGAACTCTTTTTCCGTATCTTTTGGTATAGTAAATTTATCAAGTTTAATTAGGGATTTTTCTTCGAATTTATTCGCTTTATATTGGTTGTTACAATAATCAAGATAGAATACATTTTTAGCAGTGAAATACGTGCTAAAGACCTGCTTTATCTGTCGTTATAACATCGTTTTTTAGTGAATTTGTTATTATTAAAGAAATACATTTTTCAGAAAATTTTGATGTTTATAGCGTGTACCGTGAATAAGATGATGAAGAGAATATAACAATGGCAAATGAGATACTTTTAGGCTGTATTGCGACAAGGTCTGTATAGTGAAGAGTGGATTGTTTGAATTCGACGTACAAACCAGCCAAGTGTTCGTCTTTTTGCCTTGATAATCTATGAAGTTAGAATTTTTAATAATCATTTGAAAAGTACTTCCTCCATTCTATAATGGATGCTTGCAATTCGGAACAATGTACTATCTATCTTGCAGACATTTGTCACTCCTTCGATCCCACAACGTCAAAGTCGTGTGTGTATATGTATATATATATATATATATATATATATATATATATATATATATATATATATATATATATATTAAAATTTCAAATAGAAAATTGTCTCCATCCTTGCGAAAGAAAAAACCCTCAGGACTGGCGAGAATGAAACGAAATTTAGATTTTAGGAGGAATCAAAGACATTGACAAGAACGAACATAGTAGCTACATAATAATGCAGTTCGTACGTATCTCTTTGAAACACACATCCCTTACTTTCTCATCTGAATCACGAGCAAAGTACTTGATCTCCGAAGTCACTTCGTCTCGCGTGAGTCATCCTCCACTGTGGGCTGGCGATGCACTCGCGCAGCTGTCGGGCGAGGGACGGGGGTGGAGTGGGGGTGGGAGGCGGAGGCTTTTCTTCTCGTCGCGCCCCGCCCCCCCCCCCCCCCCCCCCCCCCCCCCCCCCCCGCCACGCCCCGCCCCGCCCGCCCGCCCTGCCCGCCGCCCCGCCCGCCCCGCCCCGCCCCGCCCCGCCTCGCCCCGCCCCGCCCCGCCCCGCCCCGCCCGGCCGCTGCGGTTTCCGCGAGCCCTTGCTCCGATTTCTGCGCCGAGGCGTTTTTCGCTTTCTCGCTGAGCGAGGACGTGGCTCCCGCTGCCTACTCAGCCGAGCTCCCCTGCTACCTCCGGCCTACACAGGCGGTGTTGACAACTCCAGAATCCTCAAGAGCCGTTTGCACGAGGACAACTAGCTGGGTGACAGCCCGCTAGACAGCGTCTGGCGTGTGGAAGTTCCTGCGGTCAGCAATATATATATATATATATATATATATATATATATATATATATATATATATATATATATACATGTGTGTGTGTGTGTGTTTGTGCGTGCGTGTGTGCGTACGTGCGATGTGCGTGTGCGCATGAAAAGATTTTTGAAAAATTTACCAATTTAAATAATCATAAATTTGAATACTTTACATCCCCTCCGCACCGCTCCACTCACAATTTAAACTGATGTGATGGTACAAAATGGCACAAACTTTCTCGCATTAGTTTTTTTCTTACGTCGGCGCTTCCTAGCTATTCGAACTTGCCACAACTGTTGCAAAGCTGCCCAACCAACTGTTGCAAGCTGCATCACCGCCCAACGCCGTATTACTCCGTATATGCACACGTATACGAGAAAGTAAAAATCAGTAATTTCAAAGCCCTCAATAGACTTAAGTTCACAGAACATCGATATATTCGTCTTTAAAAATACGGGGAAAGAGATGAAAATTATTTAAACTAACTAATAAAACACATTTTGGATAAATTGGTATACGGTATGATCATTTGAATTTCCATTCCTTTTGTACGAATTCGCAGGAGGAACCTGAATACCGAAAAATTGATTGACAGCAAAACGTCCGGCCGGCCGTGTGTCTAGTGTATGTGAACAACACTAGCGTCTAAACAATGCGTACCATTTTTTCGAACTAAATAAAACCCCTGTCGATATGATCTCAATAAAAGCTCTGCGATTTTGAAAAACATTCATTATTTTTTGGGGGGTATTTTTCATGATACCCCAGGGACATTTTCAATTTTTTCTCAAAAATTGCTCCAAATTCATTCTTTAAATTTCTTGAAAGAATGGAGTGAAATACAGGTGGCAAATGCACTGTTAACCCTGAATTTTCGAAATTTACAAATGTTTGAATGTTTTTGAGCGTCCTGGTACAACTGCAAAATTGAAGATAGAGATTTTTCCTTCAAATAAAATTTGTTCTGCTGATTTAGTTCTTTCGTTAAGGTCATGTAGATTTTTTGAAAATTTTACTAGTTTTCGCACAATAATGTGTGCAATATGTGTAATTTAAAAAAAATAACAACTAGATTTTCTCACAAACGGCTTCAATGTTTATCCTTTCACCTTTTGATAGTGATAGTGATAAATATACTCTATGCCATGTTTTAAACGCCATGCAATAGTATAATGCCATGATATAAACGCCATGCTCTATCGTTTTGTTTGTTTTTCAAAATGACAAAACTATAGTTTTTTTACTAGCCTCTTACGTGGTTAATATTTACATTAGCGGCGATTTCTTCACATTAGTGTACGAATTTACGAGTACATATGCTTTAAATGATGCCATATAAAGTTTCTCAAAAACTCAAAGTTTTCTGTGAAAACAAGCTGAAAATTCCGCGTTTTCAGTCATGTTTAAACATTTTCTCAAAAACGGCTCCAAATTTGTTTCTTCAAACTTTTCCAAAGGATAGTGCTATTTGCACTGTTTAATGTGACATAAAATTCAAGATGGTGTATCCTTCTTTCCTTCAAAAATTACACATATTTTTTTAATATCCCTCACTCCGTTAATATGTATATGTCCAGCGATTTGTAAACATTTTTGGATTTACGAGTTGAAGTGCTTAAAATGACTTCAAAAGAAGTTTCACGAAAACTGAATATTTTTCTGTAAAAAGAGCTTCAAATTTCAGATTTACAGTGACTCTTAAACGCCATTCTTAAAACAGGCGAGGAGGACGAGGATATATAGGATATAAGGAAGGTATAGGACGAGGTTTTACTTTTTTTATATTCTCTAAGTAATATTTTAGTTCTACAATTAGGAAACCGAAAATTGAGAAAAATCCGAAATATGTACTTTGGGATACGCTTGGTGGCAGCTGGCAAGATAATGTGACAAGTTCGAAAAGCTAGCCCAGACCAAATAAATTAGAAAATCATAGCTAGAAAGCCTGTGCCATTCTGTAGCACTAATAGTTTTGTTTTGTTTGCTTCAGTAATGTAATTCATACGACATGGGGTGACCTATTCCTCTCTCTCTGAGTACTCTTCAAGAAACAGGAAAGATCACAGTCGATTGTGTACAATAAACTGTGTAAAAACGGAGAAGACCGATGCCTCACGTAACCTTTTTTAACATACTTATCTCCAACTCTGCAGTGCAAGTAGTTGGTCTCATAATAGTGTCCGGATGAGATAGCGAAGGGCAACAACTGTTGCTACTGCAGTTTGTCTGGCAGGGAGGTCCTAGGTTCGAGTCCCGACGGTGGCGGATTGTCGACCTAACTAGATATTTAATTCTAATTCAGCCCTTATCTGGAGTTCATGCGTCCGACTGCAATGATCCGTGGTTTCTCCCATCAACACAAGGCAAGTTCACAAATGCAATGCAATTTACAAATCAATCATTCGATAAACATTGGTGGGAAACCTCAATGATTTACCATTATGGTTCATACATGATTTCGTTTTCTACAAAAATATCTCTAGTGTTCAACACGCTTTAATGCACATTTGGTTAATGAGTATAAAACATCAACGATGTAATACTTTGAAAATGTCTCTGTAGCAAGTAATCTGGGATAACGTTTCCAATCACTAGTAAGCTTACATGAAGTTGGAGCGTAGAGAGTTATTCAACTCGTGTAAATCAATGTAAATAACTACGTCACCAGCAACATTGACTTTGTATTTGAGCTCCTGACTCGACGTCTTTCACTGAGCTATTGTTCAAAACCTTGCCTGTCTCCACGTTACTCTTATAGTTTTCTCCAACTCTATTTTCAATCAATCTCCCTCCTAAATATTATCCTTCTTCCAAACAAAATTAACCCTCAAATTTTGTTTTGAACGCCCCTGCCTACGCCCACTTCTTAGTAATACATTTTCTACACCTCTAGTTCAAAACTTTTCCTGAACGTCGCAGTCTTAGCGACCTTTCATTTGACCTCTAGCACCCGCCACCGTCAACTGTTCCGGTGCCATATCCTCCAATGCCGCCCTGAACACGTCCGCACACCACAATTCACTGCCATACGTATTGGCGAAATAACAACGTCCCCGAAAACATTACGGATTCCTCTGGCTCCGGACGTCCCTCTTGCCTTGATGACTCAGTTTTGAAGAAGCTTCTTCTGAACTCGCCATGACCTTTGATTTTGTGCCAAACGACTTGTAAAAAGCTGACTATGTTCTGAAAAAACTCGATGTATTTGACAAGGCGACAATCATTATAACTCTGATATTTGCGTTATACAATATTGATATTTCAAACCTATTGACAGTTCTGAGCAAGTTTCCATTGTGGTGTATGTTTCCCTGCACATAAAAATATAGAAAAAATAATGGGAATCGAGTACAACATCTAGGTTTTTAACTGGAGCCCTATATTTCGTTCATCTAATGCCACTTGTGTGGAAGTGCTGTATCGTCGCCTGTGTCGGGTAGGGATACGACTTCAACAACAAAATATAAAAGTTTCCAATAATGATGTTCAAATTTTAAAAATCGATGTTCAATTTATAATAATATATTTTCAAAATCCATCGATCCCTAATCCATCGATGTTTTTAAGCATCGATGTTTATAAAAAATATTTTACTCACCTGTAATATCGTTTTCACTTCCAGAGAAGGACGTTTTCATGGTACGGTGGTAATGTTTATTTATTTATAATTAAGATTTACCTGACATAACAAAATCAAAAATTTTGAGAACAAATAATAAAGTGGTTATTACCTTACTGGATAATACAAAAATAAATCACTATATTTAACAAAAAATTTTCGATTAACTGATTTTTCACTCTTGTTGACTTTGATTTGAAGAATGTTCAAATTAGAAATATCTGGTTTTTTTATTATTATCTTTTTCATTCAATAATAAAATATCTATGAAGTAAAAACATTTGGCTTAAAACATCGATGTTAAAAAACACAGCATCAATTAATCAGTGTTAAATACATCGATGTTTGTAGTAAAATATCAATGTTTTGAAACCGACATCGATGTGGCATCCCCAGTGAATGTTGTTGGATGGGGCTGTGATCCCCCAGCAGCAGTGGACATCCGACGTGCAGGAGCCCTGTTTCCATTCCCCTTCCTCCCGCGGGCGCGGAAGGCTTTTGGCCGAGGCGAGGCGAGGCGAGGCCGGGGCCGCTGCCAGGAATGTGGAGGTTACGCGCTACTTTTAGCCGCTGACCGCGCCGAGCTGCCAGCAGCCCGGCACTGGCGCCGGCGCCAGCCCCGCCCCCTGTCGTCCTCAACCAGCTCCAAGCGACTCACTAGCCCCTGCCACGCCCCCTCGCTCCCTCGCCTCCACGACGCTCCCCGCCTCCGTCGCCGCTCACGCCTTCCAGCCCTGCGCCCTTTGCCACCCTCGTCACCCGTTCGCGTCTCCCCTCCGACACCGTACCGGCACCCTCTTCCCCAGTCTCACCACCTCCGTCTCCCTTCCCCGCTCTCTCGCCTCTCCCTCGCCCATCTCGCCCTCTCTCTTTCCCCTCGCTCACTCTCTCGACCTCTCTTCTGACAACACCTACCACACCCCTTAATCCAATCCCAATCTATCTCCAAATCCACTCCTCGACCACCCTCGTTCACCCTCTTGTCCACCCCCTCGTCCACCCCCTCGTCCACCGCCTCGTCCACCCCCTCGTCCACCCCCTCGTCCACCCCCTCGTCCACCCCCTCGTCCACCGCCTCGTCCACCCCCTCGTCCACCCCCTCGTCCACCCCCTCGTCCACCCCCTCGTCCACCCCCTCGTCCACCCCCTCGTCCACCCCCTCGTCCACCCCCTCGTCCACCCCCTCGTCCACCCCCTCGTCCACCCCCCGTCCACCCCCTCGTCCACCCCCTCGTCCACTCCTCCTCCAACCCCTCCTCCACCCCTCCTCCAACCCCTCCACAACCACTACTCCACCCCCTCCTCCGCCCTCTCCCCCTCTCGTTCACCACCTCTCGTTCACCACCTTTCGTTCACCACATCTCGTTCACCGTCTCTCGTTCACCTCTCGCAAACATCTTACTGCAGTCATCGCCTGCTCGAGCCTGCGTCATTCGCAGACCCCCAGACTCCCTTCGTCCTGCTCTTATTATTTTGCGCTGTGTGGCTTCGCCTTCGCCTCCCCAAAGATCGCATGTTCATTCTTTTCCCTACCGATTCGTTCTGTCCTCCTTTTTCCACAGTCATCCGCCCACTCTGCGCTCCTCTTCACCACTCCACGCTCCAATCCCACTCACCAGTTCCCCATTCTTTCTCAAAACCGCGTTCTCACCAAGAATATCAATGCCTCATACATCTGCGCCGTCATATTATCTCCCCTATTTCTCTTTAACTACATGGCGACCGCTCATCAATCACGAGTACAACTTGCCAATACATCTCTCTCGTAAACCCGCAGACCGCCTGATTACTCTCTACCATTATCCCTCTCATCCAAGACCTACCATCGCCAAATCCTGCCTCGCACGCACAGCTTCGTCGTCACGGTCGCCCAGGGTGCTCGTGTCATTGCTCTAGAGTTTAATGTCCTCTGTTAGACATTAAGTAGTTACTTGTTCCTGCCAGGAACGGAATTAGTATATCTCGTTTGGTGCCGCGCTTAAGATTCCCTCAATGAAATGATCAAATCAAAGACGTTGTATAAGAAAACTTTCCCAAGAACTCATTCATAGAGGGTTACGTTGGTGAAAATGGTCGTTTCACTCGTAGATCCGGCCCGTGTTGGACATTTTAACTTCCCCTCTGGAGAAAATTGCCAATTAGCACCATGTCGCCGCCTCTTATCATCCCTATCCCAAACACTCGCCGTCCACTCCGGTCTCGTACACTTCACTATCTCATCATTAAGAGCAACCATTCTATCCTCTTTTCATCACCGCTTCAACACTACGTCAAAACTATGATCATACATTGGTTAAGATATATTCCCTTCACAAACTTTGATATCGACTACCTGCTACCGACTACTTTTCCCTTTCCGCTTTTTCCACCGGAATCTCCGACTACTCACAACCATACCTCAATAAGTGGAAACTAGTGAAACCCAATCGAATTGCTCATCCTACATATTGCTATGCTCTATCATCTCTAGGCGCCTATTTTTACATTTCGAGGATCTCTATGGCAACTCGCGACCCTTCGCTCATTAGCTCAGATCGCATTGATCCTTATCGTCGTATTGGCCCGCGCACCTGCCTGCCACGGCGCCAGAGACCGACCAGTCCACTACTCCAACATCACATCAGCCCCGACAAAGCATCCCGTCCTAATTGGCGTAGCCCATGTCTCTTAGGCCAGCACGGGAGAATTGGCATCAGGGTCTCTCTGTACATCCCTCTTCCTGCGCCCCCCCCCCGCCCTCTGTTTCCTGCCCCATGCCATGTTAAAGCTTTGTAGCTTCGGTGGTGTAACGGTTAGCATATCGGGCTGTTATGCCCAAGTCTGCCGGTTCAATCCCGATCGAATCTGTTCATTTTTAAGGGCGACAAAAAAACCTTCGAACGCCTTTCTTCGGAGGGGAAATGAATTCGGCTGTCCCATGTTGTAGATTTAATGCATGTAAAAGACCCTCAAGCCTAAATGAAGCCTCTGAGCAAAATTGCGATCCACCTCTTTCTTCGCCCGAATGATTCCTCCTTTCTCTGCTAGACGGTGAAAAGAGCATAGCGGAATTTGCGTGGTCAGGCGGAAGAGCAGGCCGAAACTCGCCACAGAAAATAAGGCGTCATTGATTGATTGATTGATTGCTGCTATCGACACCAGTTCTCCGCTACAGATCACTACCACCGCTACTCGCCCTGCTCATTCGTTTCTTCCCCGACCCATTTCTCCCGCTCTCCGCCCTAGCTCCCCGACATAGCTCCCCGCCATAGCTCCCCGCCATAGCTCCCCGCCATAGCTCCCCGCCAAGGCTCCCCGCCCTAGCCCCCACCCTAGTCCCCCGCCCTAGCTCCTCGCCCTAGCTCCCCACCCTAGTCCCCCGCCCTAGCTCCTCGCCCTAGCTCCCCGCCCTAGCTCCCCACCATAGCTCCCCACACTAGCCCCCCGCCATAGCTCCCCGCCCTAGCTCTCCGCCCTAGCTCCCCACCCTAACCCCCCGCCCTAGCTCCCCTGTGCCACCGCTCCTCTTCCCGCGTGGCTGGGCGTTGTCGCCCGTCGTGTGTGCGTGCGTGGGCGTGTTGGCTTCGGCCGCCAGGACACTGCTCATTCACGAGTTGGCTGTAGCGACTCTGCGCTCCCTTTTTGCTCCCAGCCACCTCGCTCGCATCTCGCCTGCTCTTTGCGTCGGCAACACGCCGGTAGGCACGTACGGGCTATCAGCCTTGAGGGAACACTGCCACTTGCGTTTATCTCCTCTTTGGATGTCACTAGGAAATTTAATTCTGTCACCTTCATGCAATGTTCTTTCCTCATTGTAAATTCATTCGTCATTCTTTTCTAGATCTGACTGGAGCATTGAATTTTTTTCATTATTCTCATTTGTAAACAGAACGATACAAAATTGGAACAAATTACCTGCAGCAGTGCTGGAGACTTTCCCTCAGAATGTCAAAAATTTTTAAATTTGACTAAGTAAATATGGTTAATAGATTAATTTTATAAAATTGTATTTGGTAACATGTAAATATTTTAATGTTTGATGTTTGTTTTGTGTATGTTTAATAATTCCTTAGAAAACGGTACCACCGGAAGTATTCTATGTATTCCTAAGTAGCAAAATAAATATTCTATTCTATTCTATTATGTTCTTTAAACATGATTTAACCTAGCAGTTATTTTGGCCATCAGTAAGGAAGCAAATATATACATTCATATGTTCGTAAATAAGTTAATTGTTCCTGTTCCTGTTCTTTGGCTCGACAGAGCCTTAAGCTCTAAGCTCCCGACTGGTCTCTCGGCATGTGTGTGAATGTTAGTGTAAGTGTGTGTTTAAGGGGAGAGGATAGGGCAAGGAAGAAGAATGAAAAATCGCGCGCGGTTCGTGGTCCGTTTGTTGGGGTACTGCTCCGGCATTCGCCTGGTGTTGATCGGAGAAACCACGGAAAACTACTGATCAGAGCAGCCGACCTCTAGAATTCTCTTCCAGACTGCAACTGAATTCGACCTAGCTGACAAGCGAGTGTCATAAATCCTGCCGCCGTCGGGAGTCGAACGTATGACCTCGCGGTCCGAGGCAATGCAGTGACATCAGTTATGTTTTTTTATGTGTTGACTAACTGAAGTCTTTTTTTCTTATGGGAGTCTTCTTGTAGATAGAGATAAAGTATTGTTTTAATATTCTTCCATATTTTATTTTCTGTGATCAACAAGTGGATGATGACCCACCCATAAATTATGTCTTTTAACATAGCCTTCATTTATTTTGGCAAGAGCCGAGGAATCCTAATTATTTTTCGATCTTCGTTGCCATCAGAATTTTCATTGGTCGCCAGCCAAGATGAAGCTTTGACTCAAAATATTGAAAAACATACTCACATTAATAACGTGTGATTTTTAAATTTGTCGGACTTATTTGCAAACTTTACAATTCCAACAGCTAATTTTTCCAATCCAACAAGTTGCTTGTTCTACTGGACGGGCACACGATGGGGAAAACTAAGTTCACCGATTGTTATGTTTTCCTAAATAATTCTGCTACAATGAAACAGAAAAATTTATTGAAGTGTAATTCCTCAATATTTCCTAGTTATTTTCCCCCTCTAATTACAGTTTTCATAGCCGGGCCCAAAGGGGGCTGGAGGACCGAAACCCCCTTGAAACTTTTGAAAAGAGACCCGAAGCCTCGCGTAATTACATTTTATTTCTGTAAATGTGTTAAATAGCAGATAAAAATGGCGTATGGAATGAATAAACTCATTTAAAAATTTCCAATGATGACAATCGAATGAACACATTCATTTATTCGCATATTGTTACCATATCGACGTTGAAGTATTATTGTCATGGTAACTTCGGACACAAAATTAGGAAGAAAAAATTGACATTTTATTTAGTTTTTAAAGTGAGCACTTTTTGTACTGTAGTTATTATTAACTGTTTGATTAGCTATTTTTCAATAATGAAAATTAATTTTCTTGCACGGTAATTACTCGTCGTTCTTACCTATGCGTACCGCAAACAAGTGGCCTCATAAATCAACTAGTTGCAGCAAAGTAAACAAAACAATGGAGCGATATGAATCAATATGTATTGAAAATGATCCCAAATATAAATATATACTTATAATGCATACTAAAAACAAAAGTACGCTAACCCGCCCCAAAGCATCTGTGGTGTACTCCTTTCAAAATTCATTTCAATATTTCATGCAGCCGAAGTTTCACTTTCTTCACTAGTTACGTTAATAAACCTCAAACAACTCAATTAACAATAATAACTTCAATTTTTTGCAAAAAAATATAGAAATATACCAAAATCTAAATAATTTCACTTGTTAAATGTACTTTATATTCGCTATTATTTAAATACTATTACTTTTGAAACGGTGTTACTTGAAATTAAATTTGTATTACACGTGTAGACTTGGGTTAATTACAGTTCCTCCCAAAAATAACGGACTTGTTACATTGACCTTGTTTTGGTATGTAATTTTATAAACTTTATGAAATCATATTAAATGTATTGCATAAAAATGTACCATAAAGCTTGTGAAAAATTCCTAAACTTTGCCTAACTAAGAAAAAATTGGAATTTGTACAAAGTGTACGGATTAGTTTAACGGACGAATTCGGGGCAAAAAGAGGAGAAACCTTCCGTATCTACGCTTGAAAGGTAGCCATTGTAGACTCGATTCTCCACAGAAATACCTAAAAAATACCCCGAAGAGCTAAAAACGCCGAAAAGTGTAATAAAATATCAGAATCAAATGCCGTCCTAGTCACTCATCCTATAATTCCCAAAAATACTGCTCGAAAATGACTGAAAATTGGATTAAGAAGCTCAGAAATGTAGTTTTCTCTCTGTTCTTATACGCTGAGTAACAATGACGGTTTCTCTCCTTTTCCCGCTAATTGGTGAAAAGGAGAAGTTACAAGTAAATAGTTTTGAGTTAATCCGTTGCTCGGGTTGGTATTTTCGGGCTGCACATTCACGCAGTTACAAGTAAAATTGTAATGTATTGAAATGTTTTACTGAATTCTAAACTCTCAACATTGGGTTACGAAGTTGTTTTCCGGAAATGCAATGAATCCGGGCTAGTATGTGTCACATTGTGTTGGCGTGGATGTAGATAGGTGAACCAGGAAGTTATTTAGCTCCGAATATGTCCACTATTACGAGTCGCAATTCAATATACAAAATCCAATTTAGATTCAATTTGTCAACGGAATTTTTCGGAACAATTAAAAAGTATAGAAATGAAAACAATACCCTTAAAATTATTAATTGATATTTTCAAACTGTTACTCCTGGCTTTCGTTTACTTTGACATACATTTGGAGATTTCTCGGTAACCTCAAAAGTACTTGAAATAAATGTTTGTAATATTTTCGAATTAAAAACAGATTTTGCCATACATTATTTTAATTTTTTCATCACAAGAATGCCAGTCGGGCTGAATGTATCAGGAGCGGAAGGCAGGTATAACAATTCAGTGACTTCATCACTACACATTTTTCTTTGTGATGCTTTCCTGCATATGTAAACCTCGATTTGCTGCATCGGCATTCCGGGAATGGCAGTGTTACCATTTCTCAACATCTCATGACTGCGACTTGCGATAGACTCGAAACTTCCGTTGAGATTCTGCTGACCACTTCGAAGCGTGCTGACGTGCCTCCTGCCTCTTGAACACATCGTCTGCCGGTGTATTTTTCCAGTGCTGATGTTCCTGGAGTACATCCTCTGTGGGGTTTTTTTGTTGTTGTTTTTTGCCGGAGAAGCTTCCGTTTCAACTCTCTCGTACAGCTAGTACCCGTTACTTCACTGAAACCCAAGATATTGCGAAATCCAATCTTCACGTTTCATTGAAAATTGCATTCAGTACTAAATACCAACTATGCCAAGATTCACAGGGGAGTTTGTGGAGTTTCAAAAAATCTCCAAAATTCAATATTATCAACCAACTGAAGATATATTTTGAGTGGTCACACTCAGTTCGGAAACTATAAAGATAATTTACAGTGCAACTATTTTTTATATTGAAAGTATATAATCTTGCTAATATAACTTCAATACAGTTTTCATTTTCGTGGAATTGGCATAAAATAAGTAAATAAAGTTTATAAAAAAACTAAAACTAAGTAAATAATAAAGTTTTTAAAAGAACGTGTGTCATACCGCAAGATGAATGTGCTATTACGTTACACCAAGTGAGAATTACTGGCCCTTGTCTGTAGTATTTCTTGAACCACCACAGCTCCTTTACAAAATAGAGCCATCAGGTCTATGTATTATGTGCTTAATTACACTCGAGATTACTTTTAAAGAAACCAAATACATTGTAAACAAATATTTATATTTTTTATGTCTGTTCCAGTCACTGGAGGGACTTACGTCGTAAACAGCTTCAGCACGTACACACAAACACAAGTCAATGAGGAATGTTGACCTTGAGAGATATCATGCTCCTTAAACGTGCATGTTGTGGGTTGGAAATGTATGTCTTCGTGGTGACGAATTATTTACGATCTGTGGGTGTGCTGCTCCACTCGAGGAAAATGTAAACAAAATTACCATATACTACAAGCCATTGCGATAAACGTGCTATAACCGCAATTCAAACAGTAACGTTTCTTCTTGAACTTTGAAACAAACGCAACTGTTGGAGAGCCGTTCGTGTTTCAGTCCAGAACGCAAGTACTAATTCTGAAAAAGGGAGGTTATCTGGAAATAGGAGGTAAAAACTTTTTTTTTGTTATTTAAGGTCGCATCAACATCTAGGTCATTAGCGACGACTATTGAAGTTAACGTTATGGTAACTATGCAGATGAAACGAAATGGTGATGATAAGGGGTGAAAGGACGAGCACAAATACAACCATGCCCGAGGTAGGACTCGAACCCGCGACCCTTCGGTCCGAGATCACTATTACACTACTGCCTTAGCGACCCTGGCCACCAGGGGGGGAAAATCTTTTCTTTGGGTATGTTGTATTAAAGCACTGGTTAACCCCCCTCCCTTTAGTTTTCGTCCTCCAAGACACTAGCTAACTCCTTTGCTGGTTGCATAATGTCACCCCCTTCCCTCTCATCCCTCTAGAGGTGTCTTACTCCCACAGTATTATTTTCCCCATTGTAATTCCCCAGTAATAATGTATATCAAATTTTGTTGAAATGGCATTGTTCCCGTGATGAAAAGTTAAACTGGAACATAAACGCATCCATCTTTCTTTTTTTTTTTTTTTTACTATTTTAGGTGCTGGGGTCATTTATGAGACAGTGTCTTTATCTTTGGGAAGATAAATAATAGTACCAAATCACATATTATAATAATTATATTTATTGTAATTTGATTATAAAAAATGTGTATTTTTTGCAGACTTTGGAGAAATGTAAAATTTGCATTGTTTTTGAGAAGTAGGAACTGGCTTGATGATTGGTTTCGAAAGGAATGTTTAATTCAGAAGTTGTAGGATCCTTTATTGTGACGTCGTGGGAACACAATCGCAATCACAGACACGAGCTTTAGGTATGTACAGGTTTATTAGTAATTATTTACAAATAGTTTGAACAATTATTTACAGCTCTGATAGACTCTATCCCCAGATCGCAGGAGCGATTCTTAAATGATTCAAGATCTACCTAACTCGTGGCCCTCGCCACTCTTCAGCCAGGTTACGCACACAGCGTAGTGCTCCGTGACCGCAGTCACCTGTGGAAACGATCCACCACTGCGTCCCAACACCTGGGTTGCCCTACAAGCATCGCTCGTCTCCGCACCGCCCTGGGCGCAAGTTTTGTGCGCTCGCACGAGATTTTCACATAGCTCAACCCCCTTCCCCCGCGCTTTGCGCTCTCGCTTGTATACCTTCAAACCACGTGACACGCAACGTCATCTTGCGTTTGCGCGGCTATTCACACTACGTGGCTGTCACGCCGCCACGCAGTTTGGGCATCCCTTTCCATGGATTTCTTGAAGTTCCCAAAATTCCTGGGGGTGCCTCCGCCCCCTAGCTACAGTCTATTCGAACTCCCGTTACTTTCTCCTACCGGCATCTCTGCCTGCACTAATCTTGCCACGCGGCGCCTGCCTGGCGCCGGTCTTCCTGCCTACGAGGTTCTATGGCAATACAATACGTTACATTATCCTCTATAAAATTAAATTTAATCATTTTTTCTACTGGACATAAGGTCACAGAGTTATAGAGACAAAAACGTTAAAAAGCAGAAAAATAACTATTTAGGGCGTCCCGAAGTTAGCTCACGATCTTTGAAGTGGAAAATTGAGAGTTTTAACTAGTGCCTGAGAGCAAACAACATACTCAAAGAAAACGTTTTTATGATCTTTTACCAGATGTACGCGATTTTTCGACAGAAGAACTCCTATTGCCGGACCTTGGTAAAGAGAAATGGGGTAATCTTACTCCCTTATGTAGTAAATTTCTTTCTCTACAACACGTTGTGTATTCGGAATTCGTGTTTTGTGGTACCTTGATACCGAAAAATCGATTGATGCGAAACCTCTCTGTCGATCTGTGGTCAACGCTAGCGCATAAACAGTTCAGAAGATTTTTTCCAAAATTGATATTTCCTGATCGATCTGAACAAACTCGAGGCCGTGCGAGTTTGAAATGGATGTTTTGATTGTGGGGATATGATTACTTATCTCAGTATTTTCAAAATTTTCTAAAGATTGCTCCAGATGTGTTTTCTTCAACTTTTATTAAATGTTATTGTTTTCTTGAACCAATGAAATGTTCACCTCCTAGGTATAAAATGAGGGAAAAAATTGGTGCTGGCCCCATTTTCCCCGATTACTATTTTCAATAACTGCAAAAACTTAAAACTGCAAAAGTTCTATATTGAATATTATTATTATTATTATTATTATTATTATTATTATTATTATAAATAGGATTAATTTTTGTTAATTTTCACGAAATATAGCCCTTCCCTCGTTACATACTCAAAAGTTAACAACCGCCCCTAGAGATAACTTAGTTTTAATGCTGCAGAACGATGCGTTTCGCATCACCATGACGCACTTTACATCAGTGTCGGGCAATGAACTTACATGCATCTGACGGAGGCACGTACAAGTAGTGACGTTGTACGTTGGTAGGGAGACGGCAGGGAATATTAATGAAGTTACCAACACGCATCGCTGGGTATTGGGATGTATCGAACGTTCCAGAGAGATGGGACCCATACGTATTTGTAGTTTTGTAGGTGGATTGCATAGGTACATGTCGCTTGCGTGCCAAGACGCTTTAATCAAGGTTGCAAATCACCACATCACAATGAAAGTACTCAAATAACACGCTTTAAAAAAATTCCAAATGCGAAAAATACGTGATGTCAATATTCGTTGTTTCAATCTTTATAATAATTACATTACATTAATTACATTTTTCCTTTAGTTAACTAAATGTGCTCATTAATTCCATGAAAAAATCGTTAATTATCTCTATGTTAATAGCATGCGTGCAATAAAAATTCCACCGTGCAATTAAAAACTCACACCTACCAATCAGAATTCAGAAAAAGAGCGATATCGTGTAATTAAGAAAGTATAACACACACGAAGCAACGGTATCTGCAGTCGGTCATGAAACGTGAACAAAAAAGTACATCACATATTACGTACCTACGTATTAACTACGTATTAACAACGAATGAATAAAACTAAATTGGGTAAGTAAACGTTAAGATAGCTGACTTATAGTACAACATAAAATATTTAACGTAAATGTATTAAATGTTTTACATGTAAAACGTTTGGTGTTAGAATGTCGAATGTACAAAATGTAAACGTCAGTTGTGTTTTCCAGTTCTAAAAAGTATGCTCTACCAAAACTGTGTCAGAAGTGACTAGTTTCCCTCCCCCCCAATATTTATACATGTCGTATTCTCTCTCTTACCTGTCTTTACTTTTCGTGGGAAGTAATGTTTTCATGACTTTGTCAGCTTCTTATATATTTTATCAGAAATGTGTCCTGTTTCTTCCATTTGCAAATATTTCATGGCAACATAAACAATGCAAGGCCCATTAAAATAGATCTTATTCAAAAGCAATACTACGTCATGAAATGCACGCCATGGGTGGAAAAGATGCGTTGAATTTTATTTAATCTGAATTATTTATCAATGGAAACGAAAAAATATTGAACGTAACATGTCTATAAAGGGGGATAATTGTATTCATGGTATATAAGAAAATTCGTTCCTATCGTCGCTCGTTTTCTTGAACATACCATTCATGCAAATATCCCCCTCTTTATACACTCGTTTCGTTAATTACTATAATTACATATAATAATACATTACATTAATTACAAATCTTTCATAGTTACATATTAAAGGTTTTTCAAAAACTTGAAATATTATGCTATATTTTTTCTTGGGGATCGTAAGCGTTTCTGAGTGTTCAAAATAGTTCTTAATTAATAGTACATTTTGTAAGCAGAGGCCGAAAATTGTTTGATTATAAATTATGTATAATAATGTTAAACAACAATGGCCTGCACCCGCTACGCTTAACTACAAAATTATTAATTATTTAATAAAAGTAATTAAATTAAATATTTTAATAAAAACAATTCCAATTACTGCAATAACATAGTATAGAATATTTACTCTGCACAATATCTTCGAATACCAAGAATATGAAAAGGTTACTGTTCCATTACGCAACAGAGAATAGTAAATATTTAATGGCGAACGGGATCTTCCTAAATGCCTTGATGTCACATGATGTCAGCTGTGTCGTAAGTAGTTAATGCACTAAATTTGAGAATTCAATCGGTAAGCAATGGCAATATGAGAAAAGACACAATAATACAATCAGATATAAGCAGTGCTTGATTTCTAAAATTTTAGGTCCTGGAATGCGCCTCAAACTAACAAGTACTAATTTAATACAAATATATATTTATAATATAATTTAATAATGTACCGGAACGCCGTTCCGTCGCGTGCCGTCAGAAATCAAGTCCTGGATATAAGCATTTTTTCTGTTCAAACCGATTTTGTTTTAATTGTTTTTATATTTTTCCGTTTTGTTTTGTTTTTTATTTGTTTTTTTGTTGTTGTTTTTGTTTGTTTTTTGTAGAGTTTCTGGGCATCTAACGATACTATCAACCACTCAGATGGCCTAAGGCTGTGTAGTTTTCTTTCTACTTGATGTTGATAGTTTTGTTTCTGTCAACTTGATGCGCACCAACCACCGTTTGTTTTACATCGGCGTTTTCCTCCGACTTCACCGCAGGCGACTTCACCGCTGCTAAGCATGGTGAAGAGAAGAGTTTTAGAGATCTGGAAGTCGTTGATGCTTTAACTATCTCGGCCAATCGATATCTAGCATTAAGGAACTCCAAAACTTGCATATTTTTCTTTTACGACGCCTATGAGTATCTCAATGAAAGTCATTTGAGATGAGAAAAAAATATTGAAGTTGACTGCCATATTTTGGTGACAATGGGTATGGGTACGTGTACACGTGTCACAAGTCAACGTGTACAAAAAAGATGTTCCTTTAGCAACAAATTATTTAACTGCTTGTATACCGAATGGAACTCTTTAACCATACCGTTCTTTCTAACCATAACTTTCTGAACTCTGTAACCATACCGTCGGAAACGTGTACCGGCAGATGCCAATAATCTGAACTTTCAGAGAGGAAGAGAAAATATGTGGGAATAAATTAAAAATAGATGTTAAAATTATGAATGGCGAGGTGGAAGCATTTAAACAAGCACGTGACTTTTCGAACGTTAAAGAGGAACAACCAACGGCGGGAGCATCTGTGAAGTCTAAACCGGTGGTCGCACTTTACATCGATTCCGCACTTTCCGACGAGCGGCGGAGGCTAAATTTATCGAGTGAGAAATTTGCCGCTTTAGATCGCACAGCGGCCACTCTTTCGCTGTTGGGCTCTCTGACGTGGAACGCCTTCCCGCCACCCTCCCCGCCACCTTCCCCGCCGCCCTCCCCGCCACCCTCCCCGCCACCCTCCCCGCCACCCTCCCCGCCACCCTCCCTGCCGCCCTCCCCGCCGCCCTCCCTGCCGCCCTCCCCGCCGCCCTCCCTGCCGCCCTCCCCGCCACCCTACCCGACACCCTCCCCGCCACCCTCCCGTGCCCGTGCGGCTTCTCCGCCCCCGCCGCCCACGCTTTCTTGTCGCCCCCGCGTCAAGACGCTCTCAAACAGGACGCCGCCGATGAAAATACTTCCAAGGCAGCCAGACGTGGCACGACACAGCTGAGGTTTGCATCTGCACGCAGCAGACTCCGCTTCTTTGCGAACACGTTAAGTCGCGCTCCCTCATTCAGTTCCGTAGGAACTTGCAACTTCGGTTTTTGAACGCAATTTCGGAAATAAAAACAAAAGAAATACTATTATGGCAGTGTGCAAGGGGGAAAGCATATTAGGTATCTTTTTGTAATATTTTTTATATAATTAATCACAGTCATTAATTATGTGAGTTTAATCTTAATTATGAAGGCAAAAAGATTATTTCATTTTACCGATACTCCCAGTCTATTAAATTTATGCAATAATATTTTAGTCACCTAGTGCGTAGATTTCGACTTATTATACCTATATTTGATGATACATTAAAAACAGTTTTCAAGGCAATTTTTTATGCCTTGCTGAGTTTTTCGCTGCTTTACCCTTCAAATTCAGATACAAGAAATTCAGTCTTTTGGAACTGGAGGTTTCGCAGTTCACCTTTTATATTTCTTACGTCTACCAAAATAAAGAAAGACTCACCGATTATTAGTTAGTAAGTTAATGCGTTATTTTACGCGGCGAGACTCGGGCCATTAGGCCCGCTCTTCCGTCTAACCACGCAAATTTCGCTACGCTCCTTTCACCACCTAGCGGAGAAGGGAAGTATTATCTTGGGCGACGAAACAGGCGGATCTTAATTTTGCTCAGAGGCTTCTTTTAGGCTTAAGGATATTTGACATGCAGTAAATCTACTACATGGTACAGCTGGCTTTACTTCCCCTCCGAAGGAAGGAGTACGAAGGATTTTTTCGCCCTTAAAAATCCACGGCTTCGATCGGGTTTGGACCCGTAAACTCGGGTACAACAGTCCGGTACGCTGACCGTTATACCACCGATTCCGCATAAATTGTGTCATCGATTGTGTCAGTAAGCCGCTCAGAGTATAATGTGCTATTTGATCTTCGGGCTGGCTTTGGTTGGGGAGTCTTTTCACAGTGTCGGTTTAACATTTTATAGAAGCAAAAGTGTTTTTTTTTTTTCTTTTTCTCTTTCGTTTATGAAACAAATTCATTTCTTTTTAATGTCAAAGACATCACTTCGTGAATGTACAGTGATATGGATGTCCAGTGTGTTTCCAAAGCTTTCACTCAAATAGATAATTTTCTCCTGAAAATAATTTTAAACATGGATTATGTAGCCATAATGTATTCGACTCCCTCCCAAAAAAAACTTTTTGCAGCCAGGTTTGAGAGCGCAACCCCTTCGTGAAAACAGCAATTTCCCACATAACTTTATTGTTGATTGAATGAAGAAAAATGTGATTCTGCAAACAATAAAGTTCTTCAAATTTATTAGTTAGCTGTTTCCGTGGATTTGGTGATAAAGGGCACACAAACATTGAATGTTTCACACAACCGCACACGAAAAAATGACGCGAGATTATGTGCTCTCTCACACAAATTTCAATAATTGATTGTGTTGAATGTAATTTAATTCTCGTATACGTACGTATATACGGAAGTAATATACGAAGTTTAGAGAAAGATATGAAATGCTGCGGAAAATTGATTTCAAGATTGCAACGACAATGGGCCCCCCTGATACAGAAGGAGTGGATTTTTTCCCCAAAATGTCCGTCCGTCCGTCCAAAAAAATTTTCTCAAAAACGGCTACAAAAGTTTTCTTTAAATTTCTTGTAAGAATAAAGTAAACTGCACTTATAAAGGTGGCATAGATCCGATTTTCAGGGTTAACTCTGAATTTTCAAAAATTTCAAAAGTTTGAATATTTCCGGCGTCTTCCTACAACTACAAAATTAAAGAAAAATTTTTCCTTCAAATGAAATTTGATGTCCATAATGAGTTATTTCAATAAGGTTATGCACATTTTTTAAAAATTTTAGTTGTTTTCGAGGAATTTTAAGGGTAATATATGCAACTTTAAAAAATAACAAAAAACAGATTTTCTCAAAAACGGCTCCAAGTTTTTTCTTTAAACTTTCCATAGGGATATTTCTAAATGTACTCTATAAGAATTAAACCCCATATCTCTGTGGTTTTGGGTTTTCAAAAATTACAAAAACGAAATTTTTTACTTGCCTCCCAAGTCGTTAAAAGATATATTGGCGGCTATTTGCTCACATTACTATATTTAAGAGTACATGTGCTTTAAATAATGTCATAGAGTTCCTCGAAAAAAATCAAGTTTTCTGTGAAAATGAGCTCAAAATTCCGCATTTTCAGAAACTCGCAAACGCCATTTTCGCAAAAAGGAGTTCAATTTTTTTCTTCAGAATCTTCCAACTGGTAGTAATAATTGCACTGTTTAATATGACGTAAAATTCATTTTGGTGATGTTTTTCCCCAAAAATTAAACATGTAATTTTTTGAAATATGTCTCACGCAGTTAATATGCACATTTTCAGCAATTTGTAAATACTACAGCGTTTGTGAGTTAAATGACTTCAAATGACGTTTTTCGAACACTCAAAATATTTCTGTGAAAAAGTCCTTCAAATATTGCATTTACAGTAACGCTTAAACGTCATTTTCTTAAAAACGGCCCCAATTTTCAATGATAATTGCTATTTGGACGACGTTTTTCACTACTTTAATTTTGTTAAAGTAATATTTCGATTCAACTATGTGTTTTTACTTCCTCGCCGTACGAACGCTTCGTAAAAAGAGAATGTTATGAAATCGTGCGCCGGAAACGGAGAATGTTCGCCAGAAAAACTCTTATAGCTGGATTCTGGTATCGAAAAAGTGGATAAATCCTATTGCTAAATTTAGAAAACAATTCTCTCACTCATGGTGTAACGAAAATCCATTTTTTGTTGCTTCTTGTAACCGAAAAATCGATTGAGGACAAAACGCTGGTGTGTCTGTCCGTCTGTGGTCAACGCTAGCGCCTAAACATCTCAGACGATTTTCTTCAAAAATTATATTCCCCAATCGTTGTGGCTGATGCCGTGACTCCTGGAATTTGAAACTGCTATTTCAATTTTGGGGGAATACATCTAACCCCCCTGGAAATTTTCCAAATTTTCATAAAAATGGCCTACAACGTAAATGTTTAACTAGAAAATACACATGGCTACATAATGGGGGGAATGTTTTTAAAGAGACGCCCGTTAATTAAAGAAGAAATCTCGACTTTTTCTGTGTGACCCTGAATTGAAGTGCACAGTTCCTTTAAAACAATTGAACTTGTTAATTAAATTAGTTCATCGCGCTCGTGAAAACTATTCCACTGTTGGTTGTCTCGGTAGCTTAGTGGTTAGAGCAGCTGGACGTAAACCAGAAGGGCCCGGATTCGAATCCCGGTCGGGGTGACCAATTATTTGAAGTAATTTAATTATTAAAATACATTTTTTTTAAATTATTTATTTAAGGTCGCCTTATAAACAGCTAGGTCATTGGCGACCGCAGTTACAAAAATACAGTATTTACAAATTCACATACTAGTTACACAATTTCATGGGATATACATACACAAATCCAATTAAAATTAAATTAACTCAACTAACTAAATAAACACAATTAAAATACATTGTTACTCAGTAACATGGTCACAATTTGGATAGCTGTACGTCTGCGGAACATATTCTCCGATCGGCAGTGCATCCAACAAGGTGACAATTAATTGAACTTGTGTGTGGACTACCGTGTGTGAGGTCCTCCGAAATAGAGTGCGGCCCGACCCCTGGCGGCTGACGTCCTTCCTTCCCCAGCCGGCGAGCGATCGTGGCGTCTCGGCGCCCGCTTCTGTGCAAACGCCGGCGGCCGAAGCGGTGGTGAGCTCACCTAACGAACAGCCCCCCTCCCCCCCCCCCCCCCCCCCCACGGCCCGCAATTAGCCTCTCTTCCATGCACTGACGTCATTTGTGGACACGGCTGCTCTTGCGGGCATAATGAACCTTATAAATATGGCGGGCTTAATTGGATCCCCTGACAAATATTTACTCTTATTTTAAGATGGAAGACCATTATTCTTAAGACAGAAGTAAATCTATCGTTTGGTACATATTTATATAATATAGGGTTTCCTTCTTGGGCTCTACTTATGACGTGAACAGTGAAAAGAAAAAAAATGCAGGATACAACTGAAATTTATCATCTCTTTCCTTGATACTAGATGAATTGTGGCTTGAAACAGTATCATCAGCATCATTCATTCACTCACTCACTCAATCAATCAATCATTATTATATAGTCTTTAGATCGTCACTCAAGTGTCCCCAAGCATTAGACTGTATCACATGCAAACAGTGACTCATACACTCAATGTGTCACATGCAATTTCACCAACTGGTTGTTTCCTTAGTAGTGAATAAAGCCTAAAAAGTACGTGTTAGATGACACAGGCTAAATGTGCTTTGGATGAAGTCATTGACAACACGTAGTGAGAATTACTGGTCTCTTTTCTGCAATATTCCCTGTACAACCATACCCGTGAAAAATAGATGTCAGGTGTATTATTTAGTAATTGCACCTGGGAATAATATTTAAGAAGCAAAAAGGTTGTAAGCCGACCTGGATGGCCGAGGTGGCTAAGAGCGAGTACCGGCTCAGCGCTTCGGTCCGAAGGGTCGCGGGTTCGAGTCCCGCCTTGGGCATGGCTGTTTGTCACATGCAAACAGTGACTCATACACTCAATGTGTCACATGCAATTTCACCAACTGGTTGTTTCCTTAGTAGTGAATAAAGCCTAAAAAGTACGTGTTAGATGACACAGGCTAAATGTGCTTTGGATGAAGTCATTGACAACACGTAGTGAGAATTACTGGTCTCTTTTCTGCAATATTCCCTGTACAACCATACCCGTGAAAAATAGATGTCAGGTGTATTATTTAGTAATTGCACCTGGGAATAATATTTAAGAAGCAAAAAGGTTGTAAGCCGACCTGGATGGCCGAGGTGGCTAAGAGCGAGTACCGGCTCAGCGCTTCGGTCCGAAGGGTCGCGGGTTCGAGTCCCGCCTTGGGCATGGCTGTTTGTCCCTTGACTTTGTGTGTGTGTTGTCGCGGAGGGCCTCGCGTTCTGCTGACCCCAGATCAGAGGAGCCCGCAAGTGTTTGTCTAGTGTATGGTCGAATATGCAAGGGCAACCGGCTGTCGGCTGGATAAAAGCTCTAGGAAAAAAAAAGGATCGTAAACAAGCAGTGCTGACGTTAGCCATGGGCAGATGCGACGATCGCCCGGGGCCCCGCAAGTCGAGGGACGCGATGATGGAACTGACGGGAGAAAATAGTAAAAAAAAGAAACTAGAACTCGAGAAAATCGTTATCGTAATTTTATAAGTCACGGTATAGGAGTCTAAAATTTCATAAAATGTTCAATTAATTTTTTACCTTAATCAGTCAATTTTAGTCATTACTTATAAGGTAGGACTCACTCCAATATATGTGTCTTTCAGGTAATGAGAGTTACATTCATTATATGTATGTGTATATATAATAGAAAAATGTATCTAATCAAATGATACTAACATTAAACTAGGTTCTAATGAAATTCATATTTATTATTTCAAATAATTAGCAACAAGTCATTTCATTAAACTCTAACTAAACATGACAATTTTTAGCGTTTTATGTTCACTGTGGAAATTGTATTATTTGATCACTATTATTTCAAATATATTCCCCAAAATTTATCTAGCTTACACGCTGTGATTTTTGTTATTTGTTGAAATAAAATAACTCGTATTGTTTCTTACAACTTTCACATTTTTAATTTTTTCGGGGGAGGAGTGCATTTCAGTATTGCCCTGGGTGCAAAATTGTCTAGCACTGGCACTGTAAACGAGTGTTTATATTTTTGAATGCGAGTGATTGTTCTCGTATATCGAGTGGCATTTGTCTTCAGCACAAACAATCCAATGTGTAATGTTGACCTTAAGCAAAACCATTCTCCATAAACGTGCATGTTGTGGGTTCGAAATGTATGCTCTGACGGTAGCCAATTTTTTGCTTTTCGGCTTGTGGGTAGTGCTGCTCCATGCGGACAATAACTGAACGATATTATTAACTAACCGCCAGTATGGAATTGTGCCATAACTACAGCGGAAACCGTGACATTTCGTGTGGAACTTTCAAACAAACTCAATTGTTACGGAGGGAGGTGATTCTTGGAATCAACTCGAGAATCCACTTTGCAACTGACCGGCAGGTCCTAGATTCGAGACCCGATTGTGCCAGGATATTCGACGCTAGCTTGTCAGTTAGGTCCAATTCAATTGGAGGAGAATTCTAGCGGCCGGCTGCTCTGATCGGTAGTTTTCCGTGGTTTCTCCGATCAACACCAGGCGAATGCCGGAGCAGTGCCTTGACAAACGGGCCACGGACCACGCGCGATCATTCCTTCCTTTTCCTTGTCCTATCCTCTCCCCTTACACACACACACACACACACACACACACACACACACATTAACATGCACTGCACTACCACACATGCCCGGAGACCGGTCGGGAGCGTAGAGCGTGTCCCGGCTGTGGCGATGCCCCGCTGGTGGGAGACAGTACATGGTTAGGAAAACCCCGCTAGCCGACAGTAGGTTGGCGCCGGATCTCGCCATCCAGCGGGGGAAGACTATCGCCACTGCTCGAGGATAAAAACCTGCGCTACACGTACCTTAGCAGATGACACACCCGGAATCACTATCAATCAATCAATCAATCAATTAACTCAGCTGTTGAAGAGTAGTTGCACATTGATGTAACATTTAGTGTGTTTCTGTGCACCAACAACAACAATAACAATAATAATAATAATAATAATAATAATAATAATAATAATAATAATAATAACAATAACCAACTTATAAGAAATGACCTGCCCATATTACAAATATGTTCCCGATACTGTACTTGAAAATTCAAACATTAAGTTGTACTATGACAGAGAAATCATTACAGATAAAACCATTCACCATAACAGACCAGACAACTTTTGTAGACAAACGGCAAAAGATTGGCTTTATGATTGACATAACTGTTCCACAAACAGCTAATCTTCAAACAGCACATGCAGAAAAAATAGCTAAGTCTACAGAACTAGTAGCTGAAGTCAAGGCACTATGGCATCTCCAAAAAGTTCATATTGTTCCTCTGGTCATTTCGTGCACAGGAGTTATACCAAATAACATCCATAAAAATCTGTAACTTATTCAAATACCAAAATATACCTATAAAATTATGCAAAAATCGATCATCTTAAACACATGCATGATTGTTCGAAAATTCCTAAATTGCGACGAAACATGAATTGACCTGTGTCTTGGTTATTAACCCGACACAAAGTCCAATAAAAATCCGGTGAATACCGAGAAAAACAATGTAAAATAATAATAATAATAATAATAATAATAATAATAATAATAATAATAATAATAATAAAGACACAAGAATAGTAATAGCCACAAGAAAGGACAAGAACCTACAATATCAAAAATGCCTTTAATGATCCAAAACACCATTTTTCACAATATTATGTTTATTATAGTATTGTGGGGAATGATGAAGGGTTGAAAGAAGAGAAAATGTGATGTAATTGCAGGTGGTTGCTGACTACCGGCTATTTCTTCTCAGGGTCACTTGATGTTAGCAGTTCAGGCTCTGTGCAAACATTATGTAACATAATAGAGCTGAATCGTCACGGTAGGTAGCATTCGCTCAGGCAACATACAATTTACTTTGTATCTATTTTCATAAAGGCATGAATTTTAAAAAATCAGAATACTTATCTATTCAATATGGATTATGAATTTTGTCAGCACAGAAAAGAAAATACTTATTTCTTCCTGTACACTCGTTGTTGACATAAACACTAACTAATACATTGACTCCCTGAAAGAATTTTCTCAAGCTGCCGAAATGTAAAGTACCTTCAAATTTTAAAGAATGTTTTTCAAAATCGCAGCTTCGAGTCGAGCCAGATCGACCGAGAATATTCATTTTCGAAAAAACCCTGCCTCTGGGTTGGTGGTATGCTAGTAGTGTTCTGGGACGGACGGTCGTTTTTTCGTTAATCGATTTTTCGGTATCAAGGACCCACGAAACCGGGATTTTGGCTGAACCACGTGATAGAGGAGTTTTTTTCTAAATTTAGCAACTGGGTTTATCCAGTTTTTGGTTTCCAGGGCCCGGCAATGAGTTTTTCTGCCAAAAAAATCGCCGTTTTCGCACAGCATTACATAACTTTCTCTCTGCTGCGTAAACGTTAGCGAGAAAGTACAAATAACAAAATTAATCTTACGCAATTAGAATGTTTATTTTTAAAAAATCAACCTTTTTGTCAGACCTGCAAGGATCTATAATGTTGCAACATTCCACGAGATCACCAGGTATAATGTCACTTGCCATCTTCCTTACTGTGATGTACTACTCACTTACTATAATGAAAATTGCAACAATATAATAGTATAATAAAGTTCAAACAGTGAATAGAACTTGTCAATGAACTAGTTCTTATCACAGCACATACCTGCGTAATATTTTAATAATTAAGTAGTATAGAGAAAGTATTGATTTGCTTTTGCCTTACCTATGGAAACCTCCGAAGATAACTATAGTTCCTCTAAGATCCATTACCAATGGACGAGCTTTCTCATACTTCACCAACACCACTTCGAGGTGGTCCCTAGGTCCACATTGATCTTGCGCCATTACTATTATTACCACTATTGTGTAGTGTGCAGTGGGCAGAAAGTAAACAAGTTTACTGACTTTTTTTTTTGTAGGGCTTTTATCCAGCCAACTGCCGGTTACCCTTTACGTCCCGATGGGACGCATATTCGACCATACACTAGACCAACACACTTGCGGGTGTTTGCCTTTAATCTGGGGTCAGCAGAACGCGAGGCCCTCCGCGACAACACACACAAAGTCAAGCAATAAACAACCATGCCCAAGGCGGGACTCGAACCCGCGGCCCTTCGGACCGAAGCGCTGAGTCGGTACTCGCTCTTAGCCACCTCGGCCATCCAGGTCGGCACTGACTCATATATTTGACTAAATATAATCACAATTCTGAAGTGTCTGGTACGCTTTGGAGTGTTACATCAGAAAGGTATGTAAGGCTACAAAAATATTGATATCGTAATTTTAATACACAATTCTGGAGTGTCTGGTGCCAAACGTGTTTTTAAAACCTCTGACTGTCAGTCTGTGGACACCAAGAGCGCCTAAACCGAACACAACATAGTCCCCAAAATGAATATTGCTCGTCCGTTTTTACTTTCTCACCTTAAGAAGGTAAGTACTTCTTAAAACGAGAAAGTTATGTAATGCTGCGGATAAGAGCGGTGAATTATTGGCAGAAAAACTTATTGCAGGTGCCTGGTAATGAAAACAGGGATAAATCCAGTTGCTAAATTTAGAAACAAAATCCTCTAACACTTGGTATAGCCAGAATTCATGTTTTGTGGGTCCTTGATACCGGGAAATGGAATGATGGCAAAACGTCCGTCCGTCTGTAAACAACGCTAGCTGCTAAACTGTTCAGCCGATTTTCTCCAAAATCAATATTCCGAATATATATATCGATCTGGCTTTTGAATGTCACGGCCCCTTGAATTTGAAACATATTTTAATTTTGGGGTGGAATTTACAGGAAGCTCCTCGAACATTTTCAAAAAATGACTCCATGTTTTTTATTAAATTTTGTTGTTGGATAGTGTGAAGGACGTTTAAGGGTACAAGTCTCATCTTTGTTAAAAACTTTGATTTTTCCAAAATTGCAAACAATTTTTTTTTCGGCGTCTTCCTACTACAATTATGAAGAAAGAGATTTTTCTCTTAATGAAATTGTTCCTTAAAGATAGATTTTGAAATAAGGTCACGTACAATTTTTCCAAAAACTTAAGTACTTCTGATATAATGTGGCGTGAAATATGACGTGAAATATAATTTTTAATTTTGTTTAAATAATTTTTTCTCAAAAACGGCCCAATCGATTTTGATTAAATTTTGTGGCTGGATAGTGTGAAGGACGTTTAAGAGAATGTTGCTGGTCTCATGTTCCTTGAAAACCTTGATCTTTCGAAAATTGAAATTATTTTCAGCGTCTTTATAATTAAGATGTTAAAAATTATTTTCTTAATGAAGTGTGTTCATCTAAAAATAAATTAAAAATAAAGTCATGTTAATTTTTTCGAAAATATTCCAGGCAGTTGGATGCTACGAAAGTTAGAATTTGTATATTATTTCATATTTCTTTTTTCGCTTCTATTCAAAATTTTGTTTTACGTTTACAAATTAATCTTTTAGAAATTCGGTAAAACCTAGTTGAAATATACGAAATAAAAATTGCTAGCCTTCATTCTTTGAATCCCTGTGGCCCTATTTTTTTCATTAGGAAAAAGGTATCAAAGTCAAAAAAATCAGATCACGCTATCCCAAAGATGATTTAAAACTCTCAAAATCAAGTTAATCTTAATCTTTTCAAAAAGTTTTAAAAAATTGGATAAATAAAAAAAGAAAGTAGCAACTAGCAATTAGGTATTTTCAATTATGAATATGCAGAAGTAGCCACATGACAACAATAATAAGGAATGGTCAAGCCTAAACATGAATCAAATGTATTTATTAATACTCCTGAAAGGCAGCAATGTCGAAAAGGTGAATAAAATAATTTTAAAAAATTAAAAAAGCCTTCAGGGAATATCAGATTAGAATGCAACAATGGCATTCCCGTCTCGACTTGACAGATGAATTTCTGTGAATTAGTCTAATTGTTGTGACATGATTTAGCTGTATGAAAAACAGTTATAATTGTCAAAGTGGTGATAGAAGCTTGAAAATATTTAGTTTTCGCTCCAAATGTTCTACGATTTGTAATGAGTTTTACAAAAAAATATGACTGAGATGTGTTCATTCGGAGAGAAATTATGGTATACATATACACAACCATTACTAAAGGCGACAATGTACGTGCAGTTTTAGCTTCACCAGTTTTCTTAATTCTTTTCTTTTTAATTAGCGAAATACTTTTATTGAACTCATGCAGGTCCAATCTTGTGTAAATACTAGGATGATGAGCATCCTTATACAGCAATTTAATAATTTACTTAAAACGCAATCTAAATATTGTTAAAACTTTTTCCTCTTCCTAGCAAATGACTTCGGGACTCTAGCATAATCTTGACTATTCCATTGGTCCATCAACAGTTTGTGCAGTCATGTCTCGCACAACCACAGCAGAATAAGGGACTCGGCAGATGAATTTCTGTGAATTACGTCTAATTGTTGTGACATGATTTAGCTGTATGAAAAACAGTTATAATTGTCAAAGTGGTGATACAAGCTTGAAAATATTTAGTTTTCGCTCCAAATGTTCTACGATTTGTAATGAGTGTTACAAAAAATTATTTCTGTCTGACCTGAAGGCGGTGCGTGCCCTTCCGCGATCAGTGCAGTTCGTCTTAGGACAATTCCCAGGAGTTATGCGACATCGATAACAAAAATCGATAACCCAAAGAGTATATCTCGATAACCAAACATCGATGTGCAAAATTAAGAAAATCGAATATTAATTCATTGATCCCGGTGAAGAAGCTGATAAGTCATAAACACTTAATTTTACAGGAGAGCAAAAAACAACGTTTAAATTAATTAAATCGGGGATTCATGATATTCAAACGAAGGTGATATTCAAACAAAACTACGTTTGTGTAGGTTTTGTTTGAATATCATTAATCCCTTGTTTATAGCATTAATTTGAAGTTGTTTTTTGCTCCCCTATAAAATTAAGTTGTTTTTTTACTTATCAGTAGGGAACGAATTTCCATGTAAATACATGTTTTTACAGGAACTAGATACCTGCATTCAATAATATTTTTTTGAGTTTACAAGACATTCTGAATGAATTGGAACTATTTTTATTTTACACATTTTGGTATAATTACATATTTTTACATTTTTTACCTACTACTACAAATTTTATTTTATTTTAATATATTTATACCTCGAAACGGAACATTTTAGATGCCCGTTTGCATTGTATGTTACGGAATCCCATTTCTTGAAAATCAAATGCAATGCTGCTGGGCTTCTATGACCACCATATCTTCGCTATAATTGTTACCCCCCCCCCCGCTTACTGCGTATTCGGAGTCAAGAATGATCTGATTACTGTGAACAAAAGTAATTTCAACCACGATTTTGCTCACGATTCAAACAGCATATTCGTTACTCGATCGAAAACTAAGAAATACTTTTTACAGAAAATTGTCTTACGCGTTGTTTGATTGCGAGTTCGACACGGTACTACTATTGATTGGAACACTGACCTACCGTAAACATTGTAATATTTATGGACGCATTTTGTATTTCGAATAAAATTCTTATGTGCGGTGAAATCTAGTGTAGAATTACTTCTGTGGAGGTAGAACCTACTTTCAGCCACTCCTAATGTTTGCGAAGAATTGATTGACGACTTTCTTTGCTCGGAAAATGCTTGTAGGGAACAATTTTAAACACAATAATTAATTTTTATTTTACATATTTCCTAATTTTTCTTACATATTTTCGAAAAAATAAGTACATACGTATGTATATATTTTGCATTTTTTATTACAATGAAGTCCGTTCCCTACTTATCAGCTTATTCACCGGGGTCAAAGAATTGTGCATTGGTCAAAAACCATTGATGTGTGCGAGAATGGGGGCCGCATGGCGTGAGCGGGTGAATAGAAGGGGGGGGTGAGGCGGATATCGGCCGAGGCACGCCCCGGACGCGTGAAGGGCGAACGGGCGCGCGATCAGAACGGGCGACCGGGAGACCGGGAGACCGGCTTCCTGCAGCAGCACTGGCGGCGGCGGCGGCGGCGATGGCGATGGCGGCGGCCGTGGCCGTGGCCGCGGTGCCCATCCGTCCGCATCTCCTCCTCCCCCTCACCCCTCCCTCCCCCTGCCCCGCCCACTCCTCAGCAAGCAGTTGCCGTCGCCGCCGCCGCCGCTGCAGCAGCAGCAGCAACGGCAAACGCAGCGCATGAGAGCAGCGACTGGTCACGCCAAGGAGATGTCGGGGAAGGGATGCAGCTGTGCGTTTCCTATTTAAAACCCAACGTTAAACAAAAGCAGGGGAAGGAAAACGGAGAGGTAAGAAGGGAACATGCAGCACAGGAGGTGGAAAGAAAGCCAATAAAGAAGTACACTCAGTACATTCACTATACTGGCAGAGTCGTGTAAATTACTTTGAATTACTTTGATGTAAATATAGCCAAATTTGAAAATCAATGACTCATTGTATATAGTATGTAATAAATGTATAGAGATGGGAGAGGAGCATTGATCAGTGACCAGGAATGTCGCTATTGGAATTGAACACAAAATCCATACGACCAAATTTGAGAAGACAGGCGACGGTATATTTTGGAAGAAAGTGAGAGAATATGAACAATAAAATATATAATACAAAAGTAATACCACATTGAGCAACTATGAATCATGAATGAGAAAAATGATATTTAGATGTTGGAAATTACGAAGACAATTACAGTTCCTGATTCCACCGAAGCGTTGAGAATATAGTAATAGAATTACTTTTCAGGATAAAATCTGCAATCGAAGCAACGAATCTCTCTCTCTCTCTCTCTCTCTCTCTCTCTCTATATATATATATATATATATATATATATATATATATATATATATATATATATATATATAGAGAGAGAGAGAGAGAGAGAGAGATAGGAGAAAGGTGAATATGAAAGGGAAAGTCGCTGATTTTAACATGAAAAAGACGTACCAGAATGCACAGTGAAATAGTGAAACAAGAGAAAACGTGAAATTAAAATGTGAAATTGCGCGACATTATCATTGTAAGACTTGTCGAAAGAAAAAGTTAAAGTTAAAAAAAGTGAGATACGTTTGTGAAATTCGAAGTGGTAATTATGACACCTGTAAGTATGCACAAAATAATGCAAGAAAGAAGTCGCAATTTTTTAGGTGTGCAAGGGCAAGGGTGGACATGCGTAACTTTAAAATCACACTTTCGTACCCTACTCCGAGTTTTTCTCGCAAACGTATGATTATGTAATGAAATAGTATCGAGTGAAGGAAACGAAAGACGTGTGCATCGCCTGCTGCATCCACTGATGATGCAAGGACTAACGTTGCATGTGAGGCCTCTGAGCGCTCACTCTGTCGCGCAGTTGACAAAGCGATACCATAATCTCCACTCTCGGTTGATTGATTGATTTTTTCGTGTTTCCGGGCGCGTCAACAGCGTTGGTCATTAGTCCCGTAAGTGTAGTGCATGTTTCTCTCTCTCTCTCTCTCCCTCTCCCTCTCTCTCTCTCGGGAGATGGCAGTGATATTCCCCCGCTGGATGGCGAGATCCGGCGCCGACCAACCGTCGACTAGAGGGTTTTCCCCTAACCGGGACTCTCCCACCAGCGGGGCACCGCCCCAGCCGGGACAAGGTCTTAGCTTCCGACCGGTCTCCCGGAATATGTGGTAGTGTAGTGCATGTTAGTGGTAAGTGTGTGTGTAAGGGGAGAGGATAGGACAAGGAAGAGGAAGGACAGATCGCGCGCTGTCCGTGGCCCGTTTGATAAGGTACTGCTCCGGCATTCGCCTGGTGTTGATCGGAGAAACCACGGAAAACTACCGATCAGTGCAGCCGGCCGCTAGAATTCTGCCACCGACAGGACTCGGAACCTAGGACCTCCCGGTCAGAGGCGCTACATTGACATCAGTTGATGCACTGAGCTACCACTCCCGGTTCCACTCTCGGCGCGAAGCAAGGCTCACGGAGGCCAGTGCAGTTGTGGCCTCCGAGACCAGTGCGCAGTGCAATTGCATCAACATCGCTGAATTGTATCTATATTTGTAAATCGCTGTGTATTTGTTAATAGTGGCTTATACTATTAAGAGTGTGGGAATTTAAGAGAAAGCAGTAAAAGTTTTGAAGACTGTAACGTCGATTCCTTATTTTAAATTGTTTAAAATGTGTTAAGACGTTCGACAAATCGGCATTTCAACAATAATGATTATATATTATTCTGGTTCGAATGGGGGAAAAGTATATTGATTTAATTTATACTTGTTTTTTTTCGTGGGGGAGGACGTCCCTTTTCACGAAGAAGAGATTGTAATACTTGTGAACTGAGAGAAGACTAGAGCTATTTATACAGAACCATGATTCTCACGAAAAGATACAAAAAGTCAATCACTTCATTGATCATGGAACAATAATCATTAACGATTGTGTGGAAGTAATATGACGGGATTATTGTAAGAAAGCAACAGAAAGTGCTGCAATCGATGGGTGACGGCTAAAACAATCAGACACCTTTTCGTCATTCTCAAATTTTAAGGTTTGAAGTCATTATTCCAATATGGGGTCTTTCCAGTTTGTTTATGAGAATATGATCGTTTTTTACCACACCTCATCGTGCCTGCATTCCGTTTGTATTAACTACACAATGGCACTACTAACTCGTTGTTGATGAACCATGACAGTTTGGGCCGTCATCCTTCTTGCGCCAAAGAGAAGCGAAGGCGGAGTGGAGGGGGTTGGGCTGACGCAGAGGGAGCGATGACGCGACGTGGAGCCGGTGTGAGCCGAGCAGTTAGGGGGAGGGGAGGCCGCCACTGCCGTGCAAAAAGGTCGGCGTACGTGACTCGGTGTTTTCAAGTGATCACGGTCAAGGTGAGACGCCGCCTGCGGCCACGCGTCGCAGCGGGAGGTGGAGGGAGGGAGGAAGCGCTGCTGGCGGAGAGGGGAGGGGGAGCCGCCGTTGCCAAATATCCGCGACTTGCACTGCTGCGCTGCGGGCATGGGTGGGCAAACTGGTACCGTCGTCGGCGGGTACCCTGCCCGCCTGCCCGCCGCGCCGCGGAGGCCTCAGATGGGAGCGCGTTTGGGCGCCGAGCCAACCGGACACCCACGAACTCCGCGAGGAGCGCCGAAAAATAAAAATCGCCTTCACTTTCGCACATGCAAACGAATTGCATGCTTGCGGAATATTCAAGCCAGTTTCTTACTTGTGTGGTTTCTGGCATAAAATTCAAACAGATTGCCCTTATTTATGCCCAACTGCTAATAGAATCCATATCGAATAAGGCAATAGAACGATAGCCTGTTTAAACGTACGACTGCGGTGCAGATGCTTGAGATAATCTATTAAATGTGCAGCCTTTTTAATTTGAGTGGAATTGTTTAATTTTGGGATGTCCCTTATGAGCAACGAATACAACATTTTCTTTTCTTTCTTTTCTTTCTTTTCTTTCTTTTCTTTCTTTTCTTTCTTTTCTTTCTTTCTTTTCTTTCTTTTCTTTCTTTTCTTTCTTTTCTTTCTTTTCTTTCTTTTCTTTCTTTTCTTTCTTTTCTTTCTTTTCTTTCTTTTCTTTCATTTCTTTCTTTTCTTTCTTTCTATTTTATTTGAAAACGGCTTCTAAGTATAATAATTCATCCTCTAATTGTCGGAAATAGTGTAACAGATTCTCAGATACAGCAGTCGTATATCTGTTGTTTGGAATTCCATGTTTTTTTTTCTTGAATCCATCTACTTTGTAAATATATTAAAAGAATGGAAAGAAAAAAGGTAGGATTTTGTTTCTTTAAAACATCGATCAGAAACTTCTCTAACAAAAAGTGTTTATCATCAACACTGCTAATCAATACATATTCCCTATCTTACCTCAACTCTTGGTAGAAGGATGGGACAATTTTCTAGGGAAAAAATGTCTTTTCTTCATACCAGTACTATCTTAATATTAATGACATCGTTAGCGAAAAATTCTGAATATTTCATTCTTGCTTCAAGTTTGTTCAATGTCAAGAACAAACCCATTAACTCCATTTGTTGACATTGGCTCTTAACTCTCCCTTACTTAACATCCTTCCAATTATGCTTGTGTGTATTGATCAAATATTTTGAGAGGCTTCAGTGCGTGAATGGATGTTATCGATAAATATAATGAAAAATATCCCGTGTTCAGAAGAAGAAAAAGAAGCAACTCAGACAATAAATATGTTGAAGTAATTTGAGATCAAGTTTATTAATATCAATGTTTGCAGCAAACTATCTAAATGACTATTGTTTAAAAATTATAATTAATTAATTAGAAGTTATAATTAAATTATTGTTATAAACAAAGTTTTGTTTCTAGTTGCAAGTCTTCAAGACAGGCATGATAGAGCAGAGCATATTCATTTCGGAAAGAAATTCAGTGGATGGTTTAGACTCTAGAGTTGTTCACAGACAGACGGATGTTTTATAATGAAAACAAAGAAAAAATACTTATGTAGAGAGCCTCTAGTAAAGTATATTACTTTTAGAGCCACAGAACGTGCTGAAAGTTCAATTTGCAGCACTAGTGCTAAAAGTGTGACAAATTGAGACAAAACAGTGTGACTGAAACAAAACAAAATTATTTTGTCTGACAGCATCAGTGTATGACGCACGTGGTAAAATGATTTAAGTTTACTCGTAGGGCTTGGCGTGTCGGCCTCTTTTTTCAACTTTTCCTGCTCACAAAATAAAATAGCACTTATACCACGCGTATTATAAATAACTAATGTGGTATCAGGGTTTTGGTATATCGAAACAAGTATATCCTTGAAACTCGGTATCGATTTGCTCAGCGTTTCATAATTTCCTTAAGCTACATATGCCAGTCTGTATATACTACGTATGATTATGAGAAAGTGATATGTGAATAGAATTTTCATTACAGCACTTATCCAGAGATATTTAACATGTCATGGGCCTGAACATGACTCACAACTCTAAAAATATATCGCCACCTACCATGATTGAGCTTGACAACTTCGTAAGCCAGTGAAAAAGTCGCAAAACCCTTGGGGCCGACCCTATTTTTACTTCCTCCCTACGGAGTAGAGAGAAAGTTATGTAATGCTGCGCGGAAGAACGGCGAATTTTCGGCCGAAATACTCTTATTACAGGGCCCTGGTTACGCAAAAGTGGATAAATCCAGTTGCTAAATTTAGAAAAAATTCTCTATCATGTGGTATAGTCAGAAATAGTGACCTTTCATGTGGTATAGTCAGAATCGGTGTTGTGTGGGTCCTTGATACCGAAAAATCGAATGACGATAAAACATGTCCGTCCGTCCGTCCGTTCGTCCGTCCTACAACAAAAATATTAAAGGTAGAGATATTTTCCCTTAATGAAATCTATTATTTTAAGATACATTTTGATATAAGGTCATGTCCAATTTTTCGACATGACCTTCGAAATTTGAGTATTTTTCGCGTTATTTGGCGTGAAAGTACGGGCCAGACAGTAGGGCTGTTTTAGCACCACTAGGTCAAAAATCTAATTGCAATTCAGAAGTGAAAGGCTACCAATCAGTCGAGGACGTAGCCTAGCTTACAGTGAGTGTATGTAAGACCTTTTAGTGTGGAATAGAGTTGGGGCATCGGCAACAAAACTTCTATGTTCGAAATTAGAACATCCATGTCAATAATTCTCCCCAAATCATCGATGATTTTTGGATAGAAATATGGGTGTCTTGAAAACTGGTTTATTTACTTTTAACATTAATGATAACGTGGGGGAATTTAATTTGAGTTTAGCTTTATTTAGTACTTTCTAATTACAATTTAACTGTCAAAGCTGTAAAAATAATAACAATTTACTAAAATGTCATTAAATAAAATATAAAAACAGTAGAGGAACTATCTTTGAGTGCCAAGCAGAAAGTACTATATTATTTTAAATGTAGGCAGACAGATCGTTATCATAATATGCTTTTTCTATTAGAATCCACGCTAAACTTCGTGTAAAATAAATGTAGGGAAGAGGCATTTATCTATTCCATTCCCCCTAACTACGATCATGGAGATTATCCATTGTCCAATCTCAAAACCACCACCATCGTTCAGTTCAAGGAAGAAAGTGTGTCTAGTTACTCGACCACTCCCAAGGTGTATGCTCTGTTACTGTCTCCCTAATATTCCTTCTTTAGCCCGAAATTAACTGCTATGTGAAAATAATGGTCTTAAAGTATCATTATGGTACTTTTTATTCAAAAAGGTAACATGGGTTGTAAAAAATCTTCGGCTTCACGAAACCGATGTTAAGGACATTAATATTTTTATAAATAACATAGACCTTTTCAAGACATCGACAACAGTGTTCATCTCTGCTGTGAAGAAGGGAAAAGGTCACTATTTCTGTCGCATCCGGTTGCTAACCCTTCCGGAAGTACTGGCACCAACGATAGAAACAGGAAGAGGTTAGGTGTTATCGTGTTGATGTTTTTCTTACAACCGTGGTTACGTAAGCTACACGTTTCGGAAATGGTAAATATTTTTCACTTTAACTCATATTATATCCGTAGTATGCAGAAATGTATGCAATGCTGCAGCAACGAAGGCAATTTTCAGCAAAAATTTCTAACTGTGGGACTCTGATGCCGAAAATTCTTGTTCCTATAAGCAGTAAATTAATTCCTCTAACACGTGGTGTAGTAAGAGTCTTCTTTTTGTCGGTACGTGACACCGAAAAATTTGTTTGCGGCAAAACACCCTTTGGCCCGTCAGTGATCGTTATTATTATTGTTTATTCTTTCTATTTAAGCTACAAATTAGGGCAAGCTGACAGTGCTGCGATAGCAAGTGCAAGTTCCCGAGCTTTGCTCCTATCCTTACATTTGCTCCGATTAACGTTTGGCATTTGATTTGATACAAAATTCATTCATTGCTCATAAGACCCTTCCTAATATGCATTACACAATTCCAATTCAATTAAACTCAAAATTCTTCTTTGGAATGAAGGCGGATACATAGGCAGTTAGCTTTTATGCCTCACACCCTGCGTCAACGTTAGGAGGTAAAAACAAAAACCTTCATACTCAAGACTTGGGTACAAATCTTCGTTTTACTATCTTCCCAATTTGGGAATCAGGATTCGTTTACACTCAAAAACAGAGTGCAACATAACTAAGTGAAGAAAATTTAGTCTGACCTGTCTCCAGATCAAGGACACTAAGGACCAAAACAATATATATTATGGAATTTTATGTGGTCAACTTGGTAATAGTATAAATGAACCAAAAGGAAATAGTAGCATTATATTTTTCTCAATGATATAAAACGAATTTTGATAATTACACTGTGAAGTTTTATTTTCAGGCATTCCATGTGCCGGGGGAGTGGGCGTTGAATGGCTCTTTTAGCCAAATCTGCTTTTCTGCTCTTTCTTATTCTCATAACAATTTCAATCGGTAAGTGAAAAAATTGCATGGCCTCATCGTATGCATTAGAGGACAGAATTTCCAAATGTGTAGGAACTTTGAAACACCATATATTTTCGAGTTTGGAAAAGCTCACGGCTCGACTCCTCCGTATCAACTCTTCTTCCACCTGGAGACATGAAATAGACTTCTCCATTTCACCATTATTTTACTATTTTAAAGTGAACAACGCAAGCAGCTTAAACATGAGCAGGATTTTCAGCAAGATTGCCCTAACCTTAAGCAGGATTTCTTCATTTATTTCCAACTATTGCACAGGTAAGAAGACCTATTTTTTCATTAGAATATTTCATGTGGTATTAGGTGATTATAATGCCATAGAATTTTCTTTTATTAGTAACTTATTTCTTTCTTGAATATTTAATTTACCATGTCCACGAATATAGTAGACAAGGTTTTGAATGAAATTTATTAATTTTACAAACTTAATTCATTTTATCAGAAATAATTCCTCTAAAACATTAAACTCTTAATATTCCAACTCTGTCGTAAGTATATTGACAAGGCTCGAGCCGTCATATCCATGCACAATTTTAACAATCGTTTGTTATATGAAGATATTCTTCTCTTGATGTGCAAAAAATGAAAACTAATGAAAGGAAATGATAACATAAGGTTGAGAAACTACTTCTTGTAAAATTTTCGCGTGGCTCGAACTCGTGATTAAATAAAACATTTTCAGGAATTGAAGTTTTTCATCAAATATTATATCTTCAACTAAATCTGCAAAAAATGTTTGTTAGATGCCAAAGGAATTTATTATATTCACTAATTCAAGTATTTTTTGCTATTTAATGATTAACTTTGAAATAATTTATTTCTTCTTTTGGGTTTCTACCCATTCACTGAAATCCACCGCGATTCCATTTCTGTCAACACAGCGCGCGCCCGTTTTCCGTTTCTGGGATCGGAGTTCCAATCGCGGTCACAAATGGTGTAATTTGTAGTAGAGAAAGCGAGTTCATGGTAGGTTTCTTCGACCTCCCGTCTACCACCACTCCATCACCACCTCCTCTACAATCATTTTCATTTATTCATCGCACCTTCACCATCCCTGCTGCGATTGTGTTTGAAAGTCGGGAATGTGGAACCATTATAAATAAACCCGACGAGAAATGCTTTCTGGTCCGAAAGCCCGCCCACAGTCGCCAAACCTTTTCTCCGTCTCGCCGCAGGAAACGTCGGCCGGCAGGGCGAGCGGGGCGGTTCCGGGAAGTAAACTCTGGGGCCGCCGCTGGCGCGCCAGCGTTTTTGCGGTTTCTCGCGTCCGCCGCTCTCCGCTCACCCGAGCTATTTCCTGACGCCCCGCTGCACAGCCCCGTGCTTCGTCTCGCACCTCCTTCCCTCCCCTCTCCTCCCCTCCCTCCCCTCCCCTCTCCTCCCCTCCCCTCTCCTCCCCTCCCTCCCCTCCCCTCCCTCCCCTCCCTCCCTCCCTCCCCACCCTCCTTCCCTTTCCCCCCTCCCCCTCCTCCCCTCCCCTCCCTCCTTTCCCCACCCTCCTCCTTCCTCCTCCACTCCACTTCTCCTCCCTCCCTCACCCACCCCTCCTCCTCCTCCTCCCCCTTCCTCCTCCCTCTCCTCCCTCCTCCTCCCTCCCTCCTCCCCTCCTCCTCCCACTCCACTTCTCCCCTCCCTTCCCTCTGCCCTTCTCCCTTCTCTTTTCATCCCCTCACCTTTCCCTCCTCCCCTCCCTATCCTCCGCAGATTTTCACTTTCTCCCCTCACCGTCCCCGTCTCCTCCCCCTTCATCCTTCTCCCCTTCCTCTCTCATCCTCCTTCACTTTCCATTCCACTCCCCTCACCATCCCCTCCCTTCCCGCTCTCCTCCATTCCGGGCCGCCTGTAATCGCGCGAGCTCGGGACAGCCAACGCCAGTGGTTTAAAATGAAAGTAAGAAACGAAAAATAACAATCGCTAAATTCAAGTATGAGATGGATGTCTCAATTTTGAAAAAGGCGGAGCTCTTGAGTTCGGTGTGATTCTTAAAATATAGAGAGTCATTTCAGGAGGAAAAAGGACCAGAGTTTTTAGGAGAATGAAAAAAATGTTCTTTATACTATTTCTCTGAGATACACTTTGTTTCTGCAGACCTCTTTGTGAACAAATTCTCTTCTTCTGTAACATCCAGAAGTCTGTGCTGTGGTGAGTCAAATCGGAACATATGCTTGCTACTCATTATTTCCCGTAAAAAAAGCAACTATTTTCTGGCGTACAAACTTGCAAAATTGTTTTACTTTCTCGTATACACAAATTGCAAAGTTGTGGTTTGTGAAGAATTATGAGTCAAATTAGTCTTCATTGGCTCGTTTGCTTTCATTAGCGTGCTCATTGGGTACAAAAAACGGCGCACTGTGCGTTGCCAGTGTGGAGCAGGCTGTGAAAAAATCCGACATTTGCACTATGGGTATCATTACCCCTGAAATCCAAAAGGGTCAGGAATTATTTATTAGCAATATTAAGGGAAACATTGTGTTGAATCTTTACACCTGAATTGACTCACTCTGAATACATTGAATGTTGACGTACGAGGTGCTTTGAAACGCCTCTTTAATGGCAAACTAGTCATTGCAGATAATTGAAATTGCTTTTATTTCTCAACGGTCTCGCGGCAAATGTTCACTTTTTATTGTGCTTTTATTCATTATAAACCACTGTACACAGCGATGATGTCGTCACTATTGGTCTAATTTCGCGTCAACAAACGAATTTCACTCGAAGTCATCGTCGCGGAGAGAGCGTTTTGATTGATTGATTGATTTTTTCGTGTTTCCGGGCGCGTCAACGGCTTTCGTCATTAGTCCCGTTAGTGTAGTGCATGCTTTTTCTTGGGAGATTGCGGTGATCTTCCCCCGCTGGATGGCGAGATCCGACGCCGACCTACCGTCGGCTGGTGGGGTTTCCCCCTAACCAGAACTCTCCCACCGCCCAGCCGGGACAAGCACAAAGCTCCCGACCGGTCTCTCGGGATATGCGGTAGTGTAGTGCATGTTAGTGTAAGTGTGTGTGTGTAAGGGGCGAGGATAGGACAAGGAAGAGGAAGAAGAGATCGCGCGCGGTCCGTGGCCCGTTTGGTAGGGTACTGCTCCAGCATTCGCCTGGTGTTGATCGGAGAAACCACGGAAAGCTACCGATGAGAGCAGTCGGCCGTTAGAATTCTCCTCCAGACAGCGACTGAATTTGACCTAGCTGAAAAGCTAGTGTCGAAAATCCTGCCGCCGTCGGGACTCGAACCTAGGACCTCCCGATCAGAGGCGCTGCAGTGACATCAGTTGATGCACTGAGCTACTGCTCCCGGTGAGAGTTTCGAAAATATGTCCGTAGAAGAAGCATTAGTCGGAGCTTGGAGGATAATCTTTTATTTCGTGTTTTCAACGTTACGCAAGAGGGATAAAAATAGCGTTTGTTTGTAATCCGTCGGTGCTGGGGATGCTATTTTGGACATCTTCTGCCGCCCAGTGTAAATAACTCCGCATTACCTTCTCGCGCGTTTCGTGGTGGGAACGATGATAGAAGGCTTTCTAAACACAAATAAACTTGTCTGAGTTTACAATCAGCGAGTAGGTTACTCTTCTTTACCGTGGAAAGTTTTCAGAACGATGCTGTGAGCTTATCTGTTGATCTTCAATAAGAAACGATGTCTTTTTACATAAAATATGTCCCGTAAGTATATGTGGTATGTGTATTCTTTATGCCAATATTCTTAGGTTTCAATATGTGTACGATATTGTTTTACGATCCTCAGTCTTTAAGCTTTTAGGCCCCACCTGAAATGAATAGTTTTCAAGGATGAGTGGTGGTGGGGGGGTGAAGATTTTCACTGAGAGCAAAGAGGATGATAGCCGAACCCGCTTTGAACTGCTCGAATTTCGCATTGCTCGATCGGGATTTGAATTTCTGTACTTAGAAGTGAATGGTGAGCATCCTGACCACTACACCACGGATAGCCGCAGGTATAAATATGTAGGTCGCCAAACCAAATGGCAAACGTCACCTTTAACTCAGTGAGTAAGGTAAAAGCATCAGTAGTTGATATGTGATCAATAGTTGACACTTTCAAACATAATGCTTATCAATAAGAACATAACTACTCTCTAGTTATCGCTTTACACGATTTATGAACGGTGGAACCAATTGTATACTAGTAACTACCATGCTAATCTGGCAATCATTTTGAGTTGAATGGTTTGTTATGAATTTGAAAGTGTCAACGACTGATGACATGACAATTACCGGTGCCTTTGCCTTACTGTTAAAGTCAATAATAGAAAAAAAGCGTTTTCCGGGAATAGCTTTTAATGTTTCTTTGAAAGAAAAGTATTACGTTTTTCTTTACGTTTCTTGATGAATTTTCCCGCACTTAAAATTTTTCTACCAATCTACGAATTTTCTAATGAAACTTAAAGAGGCATATAGTTAGGGTGTGCGTGATGAAGATTGTACTAAGTTACAAAAAAATCAATACTTTGGTCACAATTTTTTGATAAAACACAAATGTTGAGGTGAAATGATACATTGTAGTTACGTAAATAATGCATGTTTGCTGTGGTGGCGTACATGAAATGTTAGACCAAATGATACACCAGAGTTACGTAAATAAAACATTTTCATTCCTGTGCCATGTACGTAACGTTGCATAATAGTGAGATGATTTGTCAAATTGAGATGAAAATACATGTAAAGTTTCCATGCATTTGAAGACAACTCGTGATGTAAGGCGAAATCAATTCGTATCATTTAACGCAAAGGACTCGTGTCGACGTACTTAACTAGACAGGTGAAAACTAGCATTTTTTAGATGTATGTCGGTGGAACATTCAGAGGAATCTTCCAGTTAAGACGTATTTCAGTTAAATGTATTGGACAGCTCTGGATCTCGAGTAAAGAAGACAAGTGTGCCTGTTAGAACTAGCAGAGTGAACTTGACGAGAAATAAATTTGACCGTGACGTGAATGATGCAAACTCAGAGGGCCTACTAGAAATATTGATTGACAGCGACAATAAGGTTGTCATAAGCAACCTCAAGATCCATTACCAGAATATCGCATACTAAGGTTTAGATACATTCCATATTTGAGCTCAAAAATTTTATTGATGACTAAAAAAATGTTTCATAGGAATCAACCCAGTTAGAGAAACCAAGTAACGTAGTGAATATTATTGTAATTTAATTAAGTGACCATTAAGAATAAACATTGAAGTGGATTGTACTTGCAAAAGAAAAAAGTATGAGTCGTTCATTACAGTATTTCGTTAAAAACTGTTAATATCGTAGTTTCTTTATTTTATTGTTTCTTTCAATTTTTAGAGTTATTTTTATTTCCTTAAGTACTACATACGAAAGATACAATATTGTAATGCTTTAAAGGAAAGTGTCGTGTTTAAAAGAAAATTCGTTTCGCACTGAAAATAATACGGAAATAACTAATACCTAAAAAGTCGACTTTTCTTGCTCATTTATGTAACAAATAAATAACATTCGTGATTACGTAGTGTGGTAGGAAACCACACTTTGTGGGCCCCTAATGCGGAAAAACTGAATTTGGCGTTTTGTCTCTCCATCAATGAATAACACGAGCACCAAAATCGTACACACGATTTTCATCAAAACTGATACTCCTTGATCTGGCTGATATCGCGGTTCTTGGAATTTGAAATGGATATTTTTGGGGGATACTTTACTTGAAGCCCGCAATAATAATTTCAAACCGCCCCCTCCTTGGTGTTGAAACATTCTTGAAAGGTTATTTATTTTTGCGTAATTTTGAATAATTACTTTTGCGACTTTCGAGTGATGGCTGAAATGCTTAAGCTGATGGCTTAAGTAACTGTTACTAATATTATGAGAAAACATGTGCTGATGTAGCACCACCGCTTTATTATTTTAATACATTTATTGTTTGGATGGAGCAAAATACTACTTATTTTAATTTACTTGTATCTGAAACGTTTGATCGGTGCCACTGGTGTGCACCTTAGTTAGTCTCCAACCGCAACAAATTTATGGATAATATCTACCTATTGCCCAGGTCACCAGTATTTGGCAAGGGTTCATAATATTAGTGCAAATGGAGTCCTGAGTTATGAGTAGGTAAAAGAAATTAAATATACATTGTAGTAGTATATATAATATAACAATCAAGTAAATAGTAGTATATATAATATAACAATCAAGTATTGAGAGAAAGATTTTTTGAGAGAATTACCGAAACCAGTATATTTCCTGATCTGTAACGAAGTGTTTTTAAATGTCTACAGGAATGCACATATTGCATAATGGTAGATACTTAATGTCGTTCAAAGCAGATTATCTCTTTTTTTTCAAAGAAAATATTGTACAATTTATTGTAGTGCAGTTTCCGAGTTCCGCATTTCAAGACGATAATTTGTTCACGTGATCACGTTAGCAGCCACTCTGACATTCATGCTAGAATAATTGCATTTCTCTCCTAGGACTGCAAAGCTACGTCCTCACGGACTATTTCATTTATGCTGAATTAAACATTTATTTTTATTCGATGAATTAATTATTTACAACTAATATCAAGTATTAAGTTGATATATTGTATTACATCCTTACTACAGAAAATTTAACCAAGTTTAAAAACGTTAAAAACTGAGTGAGCGAGGAGCAGCGTTATGGTGTACTAAATTAGTTCGGTGATGTCACTGTTAATAAATTCTAAGATATTATATGTGACATAATTGCACTCTGAACTCCATTTTACCTTTTTCGCTTTATAGCAATCATTTTCTTCTTGGAATTGAAAGTCATTTTCTAGGTAGGAATTTGTACGTGAGTTTCCTTTTTCCAAGCTCTTCCTTCATTGAAAATGTGCTCGGCTTTCTAGAAAAACCGCAAAGCTTCTCGAGCGGAGAATCCCCAGCCCGACGCGCCGCGGGGGTCTTGGCCACCCCTACTCCACAGGAAACAGCGCCGTGCGCCGTCGCCGCCTCCGTCCCCACACCAGCACCAACATCGCAACCCGCTGCGCCGTCGACACAGGCGCCGCCACCGCCGCCACATCCACTTTGCTGCCGTTGCCACTGCCACTATTCTCGCCCCCACCTAAAGCCGCTACCCATTCCGACACACGGTCACTGTGACTTCCTCCCTGGCATCGTCCCCGTCATCGACACCGACATCGACATCGACATCATCGACATCGACATCATCGACACCGACACCGACACCGACACCGAGACCGACACCGACACCGACGACACCGACGACACCGACGACACCGACGACACCGACGACACCGACAACGACACCGACACCGACACCGACACCCACACCCACACCCACACCCACACTCACACCCACACCCACACCGACACCCACACCGACACCCACACCGACACCCACACCGACACCCACACCGACACCCACACCGACACCCACACCGACACCGACATCGTCACCGACATCCACACCGATACCGACATCCACACTGATACCGATATCGACATCCACACCGACCAGACACCGACACCGACTGTTATCTATTCCCTAACCCCTCGTCTACACTTCTATTCACCTAGACACCACCAGCACCATCTCCGTCGCACTGTCCCTTTTATCAATCACCAATGCAGCCACCATGACCGCCACCTCTCCACCGTCAACCCACCACCCATCGCCGCCACCCCCGCCACCTCTATTGACACTTGTACTACAACAATTACTACCGTCGCCTTCACCTACGCCGCAACCGACAACTCCACCACCACCACCACAACCATCATCACCACCACTATCACCACCACCACTACCACCACCACCACTACCAACACCACCACCACTACCACCACCACCACTACCACTACTGCAACCACCACTACCACCACCACCACTACCACCACCACTATCACCACCACCACCACCACCACCACCACCACCACTTCTACTGTTACCCCTTGGTACCACTACTTCTTCCATCCCTACTACCGTCACCACCTCTACTTCCGCCCACATCAGCCAACGTCGCTCTCGCCTTCGCGCCCTCCACCTCAATCACTATCGCCTGCGTAATCAATCACCGCTACCTCCCTACCCCACGGTGTGTAGCGTGACAAGCACGGTGACCGCCGCCAACAGCGTGACCGCTATCTCAACCCCACCGCCGCCGCTGCGCAGTTCGCGTCGAACCGGCCCGCCCCCGGGCAGCCTTGCAAGCGAAAGGGCCCGGTCACCTTGAGAGAAATTCGCACGCTTTTTCTTCCTCCTCTTCCTCCTGCTCCTCCTCCTCCTCCTCCTCCGCCTGCTCGCCTTCCGCTGGCGCCGCCTCGCCTCGCTTCGCCTCGCCTCGCCACCGCAGCCGCCGAGCCGATTTAAAGTAAGCCAATAACACGGCTGGGCTGGCGGATTCCGGGTGCATGACTCATCTCTTCTGGGGCTTCTCTCCCCCTCCCTCCCCTTCTCCGCTCACTTACTCTCTCAGCAATAGAAAGCTCGTAGTGTGGGGCAGTCTGTCAGTAATTAACTGGGCATTAATGAGTGAACAATAAACAGTTTGCTTAGTGTGTTTGAAAATAGTAAACGACTCGATGAAGTACCCAGCGTTCGTTGGGTTCGTGCTTAGTAATCCAGTCGTCTGCTAGGACAAGCGACGACTCCCCGCCCTATTCTGTCTCGTCCTGGCACACGTGGTCTGCCCTACCCATCCCTTCTCCGCTTCCCCTTCAGGCCCGAACTCACCGTGCCACCTCCCCACCCTGACCATCTCCACCCTCTCTACTCCATCTCCTCGACCTGTCCTTTCCCACTCTTCCCCGCTCCACCCTGACCCTCCCTGCCCCCTCCCTTTCCCCGCCCAGTCAGTTTGCTGCGATCGCAGTTTTAAACATTGCTTACCCGTTTACTCATTGTTGAATTCACCCGGCTAAAGTCTAGTAAGAATTTGAACTTTTAATTATTCAAAGCCTAATCTTCTCTTAGAGGTCTGAAACTTCTACGTACTTACATTTCAAATAGTACTTCCCGTCTGTTTACGGAGACCATCCCTAAATGACACACGAATGAGTAGAGGTAGCACTGATTTACCTGCGTCGATGCTGCTCCAGTAGAGGCTAAAGGCAGTAGTAGAAGTGAAACAAGACAGGATGTGAGTCACTCGACATTTAAACAAATATTTTTAGTGTAGAACTCGCTTAAAGCATGCATTTAAAACGTTTATGTTAATCGGTAACCTTGCGAAGAGTGTGTTATTCGATTAATATTTACATTAATATGGTATAAATTTAAAGAAAATATTTTTCAAGAACATCTTTCAGTGATCTGATTTTTTTATTGTACACCCCCAGAAACATTGTTTTGAAGTTGAGTATTTTGAAGAACAAACAATAAATAAGTAGTTTCATCAACCAAGCAAATTTTTACACGTAGGTGGAAAAATTTACAAGTGGTCGCAAAAGCGGCCCTATGGGCGTCCTGCAATAGTGTGCTCGGCATTAGAATCTCGAATTGATTCACATATCCGAGAAGACCGACGTTTTGCCGTTGAACAAGTTGATGAAAATGTCAAATAAGTGTTGACAACTCATTCTATTATTCAGAACAAACTGAAACACTATACGACGAGTGTAAAGTAGGTTCCAATAGAGCTTAAAGCTCATCTCAAAGCTGAGAGACTTTACATTTCCATCGAGTTCAAAAATTGTTTCAATTTCGAAGGTAACGGATTCTTCAACGGAATTTTAACTTAATTGAAACATGACTGCTTTATTGCCGTGACTATGCCGTGAGTATTCAGAACAGGAAACCACTGATAAGGTCATTTAACGTCTCTTCGAGGATCGTTGGTCCCATTTTCTGTAATTATTTCGTGGAGCACCGCACTATCAATAGGTACACTACTGAGACAAAATTTAGAAGAAAGTCAAGCTCGCATTAAACAGTAAATGTCCATGGTGGTAGAGGAAGAGCTTATATCAAGCAACGTTCGACCTCATACGACATAGCTGATGCTGACAACCACCAGCAAAGTCAATTAGGAGCTCCTATCACATCGTCCTTACTCGCCTAACATTGCCTCTGCAGATTTTTAACGCTTTTCCCCGATGAAAGGAGCTTTGCGTGGCATCACGCAATAAACGTCAAGGAAGGGGTAAAGAAAATAGTAAAAATTGGCTTCGAGATCAAGGTAAAGAAGACTGCAAAGAATGAGACAAGTTCGGAGTAGTCGGTAATGATGAGGTGGAAAAGTAGACAAAAAAATATATTTAATGAAATACTTCTTTCTGCACATTTATTTGTTTAATTAATTAATTAATTAATTAATGACCTCTTGTACATCATTGATCTTCCAATACCTGTTTGTATCCCGCAGGCACTTTCTTGCCGACAGTCCACGGGTCACAGATACTTCTAATAGTTTTTTTCAGGATACATCATTTTTCCATCGTGACTCGTATCACTGGCCCATCTACATGATCATTCGTAATTCTTCATCGATCAACCATAGACATCCGCACATTCTGGTTATTATGATGCCTTTTTTTGTGAAGTTTATTGATGAGTGTTGTCAAGCAGAAGACAGTGTTTGCCCCTTTGACATTGCGAACGTGAAGTGCGAACACAATAATAGTACTTGATATATGGCAGAAGAGGCGCCGTTGCGGTCGACAAAAACCACCACGAAGCCAAGGCTAAGCAAGAATAGCCATCCACAGAGACCTTGCGTAGTAAGAGGGACAGGACAGTGCCCAGGCAAAGTGCATGCGGTTTTCCTGCAACAGCGGTACGTCATCGACAGTCCGACGCCCCAAGATTGGAAATGCAAACATGTGTGGTATCATGAAAAACACACAGACATTTACAAGTATGTACAAGTTTATTTACCCGTACGTACAATAACTAAATTCTGCTCCGAAACTACACACTTTTGAGTATTTCCCTGTGGATACCCCACATAGCTAGGGAGGCCCCGCCTCCACTGACGCTTCTCCCGCGCCACATCACCCGTGACCTCATCACCCGTGCAAGAAGCACGGCACGCTCCGCCTGGGCGTAAAGTTTTGCGCATCGCGCGAGGTTTCCAGAAGAAAACCCCCGTGTGAGCTCGTCGGCTCGATTTTATACCTAGAGTGTAGCCGTCACGTGACCGTCCTTGGTGTAGGAGGCAGGCTCGCGTCTACCACGTGGCCTTCCAGGTCAAGCTGGCGTCCACTTGGTCTAAATATATCCCAACGCCGTGGCGCCAAGGCTATTCAGCCCGCAGATATGCGATACTTCCGCTCCTCTTCCCACCCACGGCCGCCAACGTGACGCTACACATGGACCATACTTTTACAGACCAATTCCTATATCAGGCCGCCAGATGATTACGATTGTAACATTTGGTTTCATTTGGTTTGTTTGGTTATTTTTTCAAAAAAATACATCACTTACCATTCTTTCTTTGCTGTTGGATTTGTAAAATATTATCGTAATATTTGTAGAACCCAAAGTAAAATAAAAAATATATTTGTTAACCGACAATATTAAATTTGTTTCGGAAACCAATCATAATTTATTTTTTATATAAATGTATGTTAACTACTAATAATCACGTCTTGCCAAATGAACCAAATCAACAGTAGGCAGGAAACGAGAATATGTACCATAAGCAATTTTAGAAACTCGTTTCTTACTGTTCAATTGATATCCATAGCATATTGGTGTGCGCGATATTTCCTTCGGTCATTCGGCATTATTGTAATTTCTTGTCATCATATACCCTGTTCTTTTCAGTGATTGTGAGTAGTCTTGATTGTTTAAAAAGAGGTTTACATCTTTTCAACCCATGTGAATATCATAAGTGGTAGCGTTAAATATCAATGTCACAAAATTGTATTTCAATGTGGTACGATAATTTTTTTAATTTTTTTATAACAATTAGCAAAAAGTTGAATTTAATGTTTTATACTGAAAAATAAAGAGTTTCAAATATTGAGAGGAAAAAAAGATATTGAGAGAAAAAAAATTAAAATAGCTAAATCATGTTCTTCTCTCACGGCTTGCCTGCGTTGTTGCAGGCTCGTAATGAAATTTTCGTAGACCCAGAAATCCTAGATTTGAGTCGCCATGAAGACTTACTTTCGACACCCAGTTAAGCATGATGTATTTGCTTCGTTGAGAATTCGGCTGCCCAGATCGGTCGGTTTCGTGATTTCGTTCGATCAATTCCATGTGAATGCAGGAACAGTACATTAATCAACGAGTAATCTCAACAAAGGCTTGGAGACCTCGCAGGAGTATTCCTTCCAGGCTCTACTTTTGTGGCAGATATCAATCTCGAGCTGGCACATCTTGCTAAAGCACTACCCTCCGAAACCTCAGTGTCAGAATTGATGTTGCCCCCCAGCATGGTGGCAGAGAGGTTCCAGGGTTCGAATCCCGACGGTGACTGATTTTAGACTAAGCTAAGTCGAATTCATCCGCTTTCTGGACCATAATTGTTTAGGGCGGCTGTTCTCATTGGAAGTTTTTCGTTGATTGATTGATTTTTTTCGTGTTTCCGGGCGCGCCAACTGCTTTGGTCATTAGTCCCGTTAGTGTAGTGCATGTTTTTTCTCGGGAGATGGCGGTGATCTTCCCCCGCTGGATGGCGAGATTCGGCGCCGACCTACCGTCGGCTAGTGGGATTTCCCCCTAACCAGGACTCTCCCACAAGCGGGGCACCGCCCCAGCCGGGACAGGCTCCAAGGTCCCGACCGGTCTCCCGGAATATGTGGTAGTGTAGTGCATGTTAGTGTGTGTGTAAGGGGAGAGGATAGGACAAGGAATGGGAAGTACAGATCGCGCGCGGTCCGTGGCCCGTTTGATAGGGTACTGCTCCGGCATTCGCCTGGTGGTGATCGGAGAAACCACGGAAAACTACCGATCAGAGCACCCGGCCGCCAGAATTCTCCTTCAGACAGCGACTGAATTCGACCTAGCTGAAAAGCTAGTGTCGAAAATCCTGCCGCCGTGGGGAGTGGGAACCTAGGACCTCCCGGTTCGAGGCGCTGCAGTGACATCAGTTGAAGCACTGAGCTACCGCTCCCGGTGAAGTTTTTCGTGGTTTTTCCTATCAATACCAGACGAATGCCGGAGTAGTGCCGTAACAAACGGACCACGGATTGTGCATAATATTCCCCGTAGAAGGGGGGGGGGGGATATCGCGGCCGCGTAGATTGTCACGATCTCTGATGAAGAGTTGTAGTCGACCTCCAGGGCCCTAAGTTTCACGGTGCAACTCACAGCGTTAGCTTCAACGTGTAGCCAGTGAGTAGGCCCATGCTAAGCCCCGTGTTGTTGGGCGTGCCCGGTAACCCACCAGTTGGACCCCTGGAGCCTACCCTTAGGTTGGATTGGGCCAACGCCGTTCGTATGAATGCTCCGGATCACACATATAAAAGTCCAGACGGGGACGACTAACCTCCACGTCGGGTAGCCTAGGTTCCTGCAATACTCACGTCGATAGCCTCAAGGTGGAGGCATTGAGGAGACAGGAAGGAGGCTCCCAGCCGCCCGGACCTTAGGTCGGGTGGTCCCCTGATGGGCTCTCGGCTTCGTCGTGGCAGTGGCCCGGTTCTCTGAGCAAAGAGGAGGGACTTGTTCCTGGGGCATGTGAGTAGCGCATTGGTTGGACTCTGATACTAGCCTGGATAGCTAGGAGCTCTGAGCTGGCAGGCGGCTCGACCCAGGCATTGTAAATTGTATGGGGAGGTTGCCATGAGGACAAACTGCGATCCAGCGTGATCCGATTGATTGATTGATTTTTTGTGTTTCCGTGCGCGTCAACTGCTTTGGTCATTGGTCCCGTTTGTGCATGTTTTTCACGGGAGATGGCGGTGATTTTCCCCTCGCTGGATGGCGAGATCGGGCACCGACCTACCGTCGGCTAGTGGGGTTTCCCCTTAACTAGGACTCTCCCATCAGCGGGGCACCGCCCCAGCCGGGACAAGCTCTAAACTCCCGACCGGTCTCCCGGAATATGTGATAGTGTAGTGCATGTTAGTGCAAGTGTGTGTGTAAAGGGAGAGGATAGAACAAGGAAGAGGAAGGACAGTTCGCGTGCGGTCCGTGACAAGTTTGGTAAGGTACTGCTCCGGCATTCGCCTGGTGTTGATCGGAGAAACCACGGAAAACTACCGATCAGAGCAGCCGGCCGCTAGAGTTCTCCTCCAGACAGCGACGGAATTCGACCTAGCTGAAAAGCTAGTGTCGAAAATCCTGCCGCCGTCAGGACTCGAACCTAGGACCTCCCGGTCAGAGGCGCTGCATTGACCAGTTAATGCACTGAGCTACCGCTCCCGGTCCAGCGGGATCCGTATGCCAGCCTGTCGACGTACTTGTGCGACGGCGAGGGGTGAGAAGAAAAGCGAAAAAGTTTAGGTGCCCAACCCGGGGTTCACGCCTTGAACAAGAAATTGTGTAGAGTGGTAGACTATGCAGGGTCAAAACTGCATAATATTTCGTTCTTCATCCTTGCTCCTTCTGCCCCCCCCCCTCCTCATACACTTTTATGAACTACACTACCACACTTGTCGGGAGACCAGTCGCGAGTTTAGGGCTTGCCCTGGCTGGGGCAGTACCCTGAAAAGGGACTACCCTTGGAATGCCCTTGTAGTACCCTGGGGAGTACCCTTGTAGTACCCTTGGAGGAGGAATACTCCGCAAGCCGATTCGTAGGTCGGTGCCGATCCTCCTGCCCCAGAGGAGCCGGAACACCGCTACCTTATTGGTTACATGTGCTACAGAGACAGACAGGCAGAGAGACTGACAGACAGACAGACAGACAAACAGACTGACTGACTGACTGACGGACTGACTGACTGACTGACTGAGACAGACAGACAGACAGAGGGGGGAATACTTTCATATTCTGGACTACACCCATTATTGGCTGTTGAGTCATTTGGCGTCGCGCTGACCAGCAAAAATGGACTTCGGCGTGCAGTTGGCGTGAAAATTTGTTGAGTGGTCTAGGGTGGGCAGTCTTGGTGTTTTTTATGCACTGTTGCATTCTGGAGATAGTAAAAAGTTCATTCTATGAAAATGTGTGAAAAGGCAGTCGTGGTGTGTTCAAGAAGACAGCTGAAACAGCTATGCAACTTTCCCAGAAAGTTTTGGTTGATAGGTCTCCGGGTAGCCAAACTTTCACATTTTTTCCGGTTGACAGTTTGGAAGGCGTTTTTCTTCTACAAGCGTGAGGCTGAGTCGATGAATGCTTGGGATGACTGGAGGAAAGGCAAACGAGATGGCTGAGGAGAAGTTGTTCCTTGCTTTGCTACTCTGCTGTTTCATTATCATTGATGTTAACGTATCTGGAAAACTGTTGCTACTTTTCTGTTTTATCTCCCACTCAAGCATTAGCAGGACATTGTAAATCGATAGTTCTCTTGCTGTTTGTTTGTATGTCGTCAGAGAGGTTGTTAATGTCCAATTGTACAAATGCAAACAGTGAATAAAAAAGTAGAAAGATAATATTATTATATCAGTGCAACACAGCCAGCAATCGGTAATTCACCCCAACTGTTGTTAAGGAATCATAACTGATGATAACGTGTATTAAGAAAACAGAATTGTGGGACATTCACGACTTACTTTCTTGTAGTTTGAAGAGGTCAATCATTTGCCCATAAAAAGTTCACGGAGGTAGAAACGCAGTTTTCCTTCACCAGAAGCTGCGAATCTAAGTTAAAACTTCACCTGAGAGGTGCACGGTGGAACAACTTCTTATGAACTGGTGGAAACATCATTTTAACATCGGCATTTCGGCCATGAGAAAGAGAAGTAATAAGAAGTTGAAATTCTATGGCATAAGCTAGTTCTTTCATGTAAGAAATTGTGGTATGAAAAACGGCGTTAAGAAATCACTGTCAATGATCGTTTTTCGTTACTACATGTGTTCATGAAAAACGACTGCGAAATCTGTAAATGGCTCATGGAGAAATAATAGGGGGCTGGTTGCCTATACTAAGTTTGTAGCAGACAGTATAAACATCCAAAAATCATCATAAAACCACTTTCAATCGATGTATCTTTATTAAAAAATCATTATTAATTCAAATTATTTAATCTGAAGATGTAAGTTCTTATTTTTGCATTATGACTTTATTGTTTTCAAATGGAATAAAGTATTCAGTCAAGATCGGCAATAAGTATAAGATTTTAGGAAGCAGAGAAAAATCACTTTTATTTCACTTTTTTGGAGTTACTTCGGGGAGTACTATTGACCCTGGGAAATACACACATTTCCCCATAACACCTCTGCTAGCAGTTTATTTCTGCGTCTTTAATATTTTCTCATGTTATTTGAATTTTAATTTACCATGTGTTCGAACAGTCCACTTGTGTTTCACGTAATTTAGTTTTGTGTAATTGCGATGTGTTCCTAATATGCAATCATGCAATCATTTATCTGAATGATTATTGTTTTTATACTTCATCACTTATTTCGTGCACATGTAACTTTCACTAGGTCAAATATTCGAATTTTCAAAAGGATTCAAGCCCCTTCAAGGTTTTGTTGTCTGATTTTCGTGCTACATGTGTCGATAAGGAAAACATTTTCATCTCAGAAATATAGCTGAGCTGTTGCAATGACTCCGAAGCGTTAATATCAGTAGTCACATAACAGCAAAGCTGCTAATGGATCTTCAGTGGCGGTCTTTGAACTGAGCGGTCGTCTCGTAGCAAGTCTGGGGGCCGCCAAACGTTTACTATTTTTTAATTTTTTATGCATGAAAACAAAACAATGATAAAATGTTTGAAGAATAAACATTTTAAAACGACGATTTAACTTTTAAAATTTTCTTTTTTTATAATTTTGTTTCGTTTGATGTGATAATAGAAAAATGTTTATTTGGTAAAAGAAGCATTGTAATGTACTCTAAGTAAAAGAATGAGTCCTGAATTTAATTTCCGAACCTTTCAATTCGACTGAGAAAATGTTTAGCGTTGCCCGTGACAGAAACCATCGGAGGGAATGATTTTTTCCAAACTAAAATTAATCAAAATTTATCTACGAATAACAATGTCGGTATAAAGAATTGATTTCCTAACAATACTTGTCAATAAAAATTGTGTACTGAACAAAATTGATTTCGACGCTGTAATCCACTTATCTGCAAAATTAAAAGTTCGAAAAGGGCCCCTCATTTAATTATTTTCAATATTTTCAATACTTGTTCAACTGTTGTATTAATAAATAGATGTTTCCAAATTTGTAGTTTCTTTTTTTATGAGGGTTTCTTCGTATGTTGGTTTGGAGAGAAAAGTATTGACCCCAATACAACATGAGAGGTATCGCAACATTCCTACACGGAAACGGACCGAGGTGCTGCGAATGGAGTGTAAGGCGAGCGGGCGAGCGGCCTGCCTGTTGCCGCGTCGCGTGAGGACGGAGGGGACAGGACGCGCAGCGGATGCGAGGCCGGGGAGTGCAGGGGCGAGGCGGGGACAGGCGGAGAAGAGGAAGGCGGCGGAGTCCGGACACGGGGAACGAAACCTCTACCGCCACCTTCTCTGTCGCCCTCGCCGTCGACCTGGCCACCTCCTCCACGCTGCCTCCACGCCTCTTCCCTACCACCTCCACATCTCCTACCCGCCTCCTATACGCCTCCTCCCAGCCGCCCTCCCCGCCGCCCACTCCTCGACGCCCACTCCTCGACGCCCACTCCCCGCCGTCGCCTCCCCGCCTCTTTCTCTCCGCCGTCTCCTCCCCACCGCCTCCCCCGCCGCCCGCCGCCTCCCCCGCCGCCTCCCCCGCCGCCTCCCCCGCCGCCTCCCCCGCCGCCTCCTCGCTGCTGTCTGCTCCCCGCCTCCTCCCCGTCGCCTCCTCCCTGCCGCCTCCTCCCCGCTGCCTCTCTGCCGTCTTCTCCCCGCCCCCTCCCCGTCGCCCACTCCCCACCGCCACCTCCCCGCCTCTTCCTCCCCGCCGCCTCCTCCTCGCCACCTCCCCACCGCCTCGCCCCGCCTCCTCCTCCCCGCCTCCTCCCCGCCGCCTCCTCCGCTTTTCCCCTCGCTTCCGCCTCCGCCGTCACCTTCGCCGGCTCCTTCGTCACCTCAGCCACCGCATCCTCCCCTCCTCCTCCACACCGCCTCCACACCACCTCCACGGTTCCTCCACCTCCACCTCTAGCCCCGCTTCCGCCTCCGCCATCGTCCTCCCCCCGCCCCAACTCCTGCTCCTCCGCTTGTGCCGCATCCACCGCCCCCTCCGCCCTCGCTGCCGCCGGCAGAGCCGCCACGCGATTGACACGAGCGCGGCGTACTACGAGAACAGCCTGAGCACAGTGAAGCACGCTCCGGATCGTCGAGGGCGAAACGTGGCATTCGAGAAATCTTTCGTTTCACATGGAATATTGCGTAGTGAACTAAAGCGAACTCAGTGGGCGATATTTCAAGCATGAAGTAGGTTATGGCCGAGGTGGCTAAGAGCGAGTACCGACTCAGCGCTTCGGTCCGAAGGGTCGCGGGTTCGAGTCCCGCCCTGGGCATGGCTGTTTGTCCCTTGACTTTGTGTGTGTTGTCGCGGAGGGCCTCGTGTTCTGCTGACCCCAGATCAGAGGAGTCCGCAAGTGTTTGTCTAGTGTATGGTTGAACATGCGTCCCTTCGGGACGTAAAGGGCAACCGGCTGTCGGCTGGATAAAAGCCCTAGGGAAAAAAAGTAGGTTAGGCCGCAATATTTAAAATAATACAGTAATATGCAATAATACGATACATAAATATACGATAATACGAGCAAATGCAAGTAATGGATCTGCAATTGAATTTAAATAACCTTTTAAATTTCAATTGGGATATAATAATTTATTATTTTTATTAACAAAAAATAGTCAGTGATCATTTGATCGGAAACTACTTCAGTCTAGGCAATTTTCACCGATAAACGGCGCTGAAAGCGATACGAAATACTTCTATAAACTGAGTAACTTGGACGAAATATGCCGCTCGTCCTTCTGGGTAAGCATCTTCATCTTCGAAATCAAACGACAGCGAAACCTGTCATTGAAAAGTGCTCCGCTTTCTGATAAGATAGTGAATGCGACGGAATTCAAAATTAACGAAATTTAATAACGATAACGGTCTCTCTTTTACCAAATTTCCAAAGGAATTATTTCATTGGTACTATTTCGAGGAAAAAATTGGACTGACTGTTAACGCTTCACAGCAGAATTTAAACTGTGAAAATAAAATGAGAGTGTCTTACGTGAGGTGTTTCCGTAATACTTTTCAACGTAGTGTGAATACTCCTAAGCAAGCTTTCTTCGACAGTGATTCCGTTCACGGATATGGGATTCTTAGAAATATCACATTAATCCATATGTCCCTCAAAAGTAGTGTGTTTGAATGATGGTGAGCTTCTAGACGACGATGCAGTGCCTCTAGCCGGGAGGTCCTAGGTTCGAGTCCTGACGGCGACGGGATTTTCGACACTAGCTTTTCAGCTCGGTCGAATTCAGTCGCTGTCTGGAGGAGAATTCTAGCGGCCGGCTGCTCTGATCGGGAGTTTTCCGTGGTTTCTCCGATCAACACCAGACGAATGCCGGAGCAGTACCCTACCAAACGGGCCACGGACCGCGCACGATCTGTCCTTCCTATTCCTTGTCCTATCCTCTCCCATTACACACACACACACACACACACACACACACACACACACACACACACTAACATGCACTACACTACCACATATTCCGGGAGACCGGTCGGGAGCTTAGAGCTTGTCCCGACTGGGGCGGTGCCCCGTTGGTGGGAGAGTCCTGGTTAGGGGGAAACCCCACTAACCGACGGTAGGCCGGCACCGGATCTCGCCATCCAGCGGGGGAAGATCACCGCCATCTCCTGAGAAAGAAACATGCACTACACTAACGGGACTAATGACCGAAGCTGTTGACCCACCCGGAAACACGAAAAAAATCAATCAATCAATCAATTGTAGACGATGAAAGAGAAAAACGTTGTTCAAAGAGACGGAACAGAAACATGAGATTACCGTTGAGCACATGATGTTACCGATGGGCATATTAAACAATGAGAGAGTAACGTAAGTAGTAAATTTTAACAATGCCGTAATATAAACTTTGAATCGCGCGTTAAAACTGCAAAAGTTCAGTTTGGAAGACGTAAATTAATTGAAATTATGTGTGACCCTAGAGGTAAAAGTCAAATGTTGCTGAAAACTGCGATCAGTACTTGGATACATATAAATTAATACATAATGTAAATTTATATATTTCCTTGCATTATTTTGAACGAAATGCAACCCTTCGTGCTTAGGTGTCACAGTGGCTGCCTATGTATTGACGAACAGGCGCGGACAAATCTGTCAAATGCGCAGAGTTGCCAAATATTAAAATACAACATTCTTCTGTGTCGTTTTAATGATTTTCTTCACAATTTGCAATATTCATATTGGTGTGAAACTGAAAAGATACCTTTCTGAAATATCTACATACATAATTTGATTTATTTATTTCTTTATTTATTTATTTATTTATTTATTTATTTATTTATTTATTATTATTTTTAAGTCGCATAAACTGCAAATGTTATGAACGGCTATTTATTTTTTGTTTTATTGCAATATGTATTTTTCTCTTAGAGGCCCTTTTTGTCAATTAATAGTACTCTTAAATTGTTAATTTACTTGTCAACAACCTACACACCTGTTATGTAAATGTAAAAATTTGTACAGTAAGGATATACGTGTATTTCAACATCTTACCTCTCTTTGTCTGCGACATATATTGACATTTCTCTTCGATATGGTGATTAGGGCTCCGACCTCTTAACAGAGGCTTTCGCTTCGCTAGTGTTAAATACGTGGAAAACTTTCTCAGATCGTTAACGTCCACGAAGAAAGGATTCCAAATGGTAATTTATTTTATAGTCCTTTTGTAAACTTTTCCATCGTCAATCTCAACCTAAGTACATTAGTAGTTATTGGGTCGTAATAGCAAATTACCATCAATCTTAACAAACAATATGTTTGACAATATTGTCATCCGTCGTTTATAATGAATATTCTATACATTCTGCCCAATGATTGGATATCACCATTGTAGGCTATCTGTATCTATTAGTCATTCTTAGTCAGTAGACTATTAGAAGGAACTCACACGCAGCTACAGAAGTAATTTTAGAATTATTTTACTACCATGTTGACTATCTTCTTCAATAATATTCCATGGCGTGATAACACGACTTGCAGCATTGTTAAATAGATCGTTTGATTTAGCAATATTATGGCCTTAACGGTTGTTAAAATTTTATTTCGTAATATAGTACTTACGTGAAAGTATCCACGGATTGATTTCTAGTATTGAATGGTAATGAAAAACTTTTTTTGACGATGGTTTTGAATCCTTAAATAGCTTTCATGCGTACAAATATCACAAAATACTTTTTTATTACGGAAACTGTCAGAGGTTCTACCTTGCATCAGAGAAATATTTCATTTATTGCCCGGAAGCGTATGACTTTTGTAGGGTTTTTTAGGTGATGAAATATGGAACTACTTAAAAAATCAAAGACATTTTCATCTTTTTTTCTTTTTATACAAATAAAGAGCACACGAATTTCATATCGCAAAAGTAAATCATTGAAATCACTAAATTCGAATTTAGGTTCAAAACACGACTGCCATGCGCCTGCCAACTTTGAGAGGGCTTCTATCATCATCACTCTCAAATTACTACGATAGTGCATACTGCAATACGCCCTCGAGAGTATGTTTGTGCATCATTGATACTTGCACAACCTCTAAAGGGTGAGTCATAGAAAGATAGTTGATTTTTTTTATATTAAACGGAGCGAGAATGGAGGTATGGGTGAAAATCTAGGTACGAGTATATTAGCTTTTCTGGGTGTCAAACATATTTTACAAGGAGATGGTTCAATACATTTGAAATCATTGTTTATCATTTATTCCGCTGACCTTTAAGACACATTGAAAGCACGGTAAAGGAAACATTTTATGCAAAATGGAAATTTGTTATCATCTAAAAATACTCAAATACGGTGTGATTAAAATAATATCTTCTTCTTTAAAACAAACATTAGAAGTTCTACATGTAATTCATTTGAGATCTGTGATGGTTTTCATATCACAGCTCCTCCGTGCCATATTAGGTGTACGATATGATTTTCGAGAGCCTAGAGAATACGCCATGAACACGTAAAGGCGATATTAAGCAGGAGATTGAAGAAAAGAGCTGACAAATGGGTTTCGGCTCGTGTGAATCGGAGAGCTCCTTCACTGCGGCCGCTTCTCGCAACGTTATTACCTCAGAATTCCGTTGCCTCGCGGCGCGGCGGAGCGGAGCGGGGCGGGGAAGGGAGGAGGGGGTTGGCGGGATGCGGAGGCATGGCGGACGCCCTCTCCTTCCCCCTCCCCATAGCGAAACGAGCTCGAGAGTGGAGCGACGGAGACAGATGCCGGTCGACGGAGACAGAGCACCCAGCCGAGGTCAAGGTCTGGCGTCTATATTCTGTAACAGCTGTTCCCTGCCCTACACTCTTTCTCGCGGATTTCCACCTGGCTGAACGAGCCCACGCGGAAACTTACGCCCAAGAGTTACACACGTACTATGAGGGAGCCGATCATCAAACATATTGCCCATCTTTCCAATCATTTTTACTCCAACCTAAATACAATAAACCGAGCCGTCCACTACAACCTGGCCACTAGAAATGACTTCCCTACTAGAATTAAGAATAGATTTCCTTCCGAAGCGTTCTTGAACATTTTCTCTACTAATTGTTCATAGTAGGGGCTCCAGTAGTTTCCTACACCTCTAGTAAGCTAGTTTAGTTTTAAATTTTTAGTGTTAAGTTTAGTATAAGTTACAATGTAAGCCAGCAAATGCACATGAGATAGTAATTTAGTACTGACCTGTGTAATTTCCAATCACTCAATAAATAAATTTTAAAAAACTATGAGGGAGGACCTCGGGACAACAGCTCCTCTGAGAATGAAAAGCTTGCTTAATGTTACGCCATGATTTGTTGATATATTATGAGATCTAAGCGCATAGCCCTTACCATCTACGCAGCAAACCTTTTGGCCATCACTTCAAGACTTTTTGAAGTCGAAGCTGAACAATGAAAATAAAAGACTCAATATAGCCATTCTCAGTGGAAAGTCCCCCCTCCCGCGAGAGACCACGTACCTGACAAACACCGGCACACATGAGTTACAGCTACCAGTTACCAAGGAACAGATGACTTACAATCTACCAATTAGGGGGCGACCTCTAAAATGTCTCGGGTGTAGCTTTGTGATGTGAGTGTTTTCATCACATGTTCAGTGGCCAACTTGACCATCTTTGACCCCTCCTACATGTACAACTGATTTGTAGCACTAATTTTGAACCACTTAGATAATGTAAACGAATACTACAAATGCAATATAGTATAAATGGAGACTTTACGTCCTAGGTAGTGTTCCCTGATGTACTGCGACCTCCTTCAGGACGAGTGGCAACACTGTCTAGGATGCCGGTTTCCTGGTAAGTCAAGACTATTGACACCAGTTGAAAAACTCCGCGTCTTTACGTGATATGGTTTTTCACATCTCAATAAGATGGAAATGTGTCAACATTTCAGAGTTTTGTGAATAATATCTTCGTCGGTATAGATCGGTCAAATGTTCGCTAATCGTGCTCCCTCTGAAAGAATATCGATGCTTCGCCATTTACAAGAGAATAGTCTGCCATGACATCTGGAAATCTGCTTTCAATATTGTCGGTGATGGTTGAGGTCACATGTGGTTCATGCCAAGTTTTAGCTGTTGAAAAAATACTGAGAGTTTCTATAAAAGTAAATTATGTATACAATATATATATATATATATATATATATATATATATATATATATATATATATATAATATATATTGAAACTTTCATATGTGCACTTCTGCTCTACTGTCAGAGTAGATCAAAATAGTTCCAGCTAGCCCAGCTAAAACAAGTTCTAAGCTCTCGACTTGCCTCCCGACTAGGCGTATTATTGAGTGTTGCATGTAATTTTGTGTGCAGGTAAGGGGTGAGGATAGGACAAGGGAGAGGAAGGAAAGATCGGTGCGATTGGTGGTCCGTTTGTTAGGGAACTGCTCCGGCATTCACCTGGTGCTCCTCGAAGAAACGACGGAAAAATCCAAATCAGAGCAGCCGGCAGTTAGAATTCTCCATTAGACTGACTGAATTCGACCTAGATTTTTAACTAGTGTGGAAAATCGTGTCTCCGTCGGGACTCGAACCGTGGGACGTCCCGATTAAAGGCACTGCAGTGACATCAGTTACGTCGCTCGAAATAATCCTGATATTTTTAGAGTACTTCCAGTTTAATTCGGCAGCGAAAACTTTTGCATTAGAACCGCAAGAGATCTTAACTATCAATGAAAGAAACCAAGCGGGTTTCGTTATGGTACGGTAGACCATTCCCTCGTAATCGGAGTTGTTTCTAGACACGTTTTCCTCTTTACCCTTGCTCTATCCCGTTTTTTCGGTTGTTGACGTTCTAAAACTCTGCGGTACGTACATGCTTATATTTTTCCTAGTTGATACACGCACAAAAACAACGTCCATTCTTGGATAGCTGCCAATATGCGTTCCGCAACAAGTATGAGTAAACATACTGTTGTGTTAGGTATTATTAAAATAGTTGCAATTCCGTTGTAAGTCTTCAGGGATCTCGAGTTTTTCAATCGTGTCTGTATTTATAACTGTCTTAAAAGGTTAGTGAGTAAGAAACAAACAAAAGTTGATGTGACAAACAAACAAAAACGGGAACCTGCATGCAGGTGAAAACGTTGTGGACTTGTAAGGAGTGCAAGAAAATACGGCGAAAGATTGCAACCAGGAAAATACGCATAGAAACATTACAAAATGGGTAATGAATGAGAAAGTAATAGAAATGCAAATGAGAAGGTCAAGGTTTCATGTAGATGCAACTTGGGCTTCGCGACTTAACAGATCGTATGCGTCACTTCAACAGAATGTGACCTTCAAACAGGCGTCTTGGGCTGCATGTTGACCCATGGAATTACGTTGTTTCTTTGCTCACCCGCTGCAGTGTTGGCCCAGAGAATACAATGCGGCGTTTGATGAATCTCTTTGTTTGTGCATTAAGGTACATTTGTTTGAGTGTTTGCATAGCATTGCTTTATGTTACGACGCTTCGCATTGGCTGAAGTGGTGCTTTTCGCCTAACTAACGCAGGAATGCGAAGGGAGAGCGGAAAGATGATCTGTTTAGCACCACTGGTGGAAACCGCTTGGGGTGAACGCATCTCTACAAGTAAATTGTTTAACTTGGCAAGTGCCACACTTCACTGCGTTACCAACACATCGAACGCGCGTCACAAACACTTCTTTCGACAACACATGTTCTTTAGTTTGACGCTTTCTTCATCCTGTTTTTAGAAAGTTTATATGGGTGCACGTATTTGTACACATATGGTATCTGTCTGCTTGTATTTCTATATATGTAGATTGTTCGATTCGAAAGGATAAATGCTTTTGCTTGTTGACACGCAATGTTCCACACACACATTTGATACATGGCACCAAATTTCGTTAAAACCCTAATTCATTTCCCTAAATGGAGTGGTGGGGCGAATCCGGAGAACAAAGGCAATCGATGGAGAAGAAGCAGCTGAGGTGGAGGGTAGGGGTTTGCAGGGGCACATCAATCTCCCAATTGAATGGGCGTCTCCAGAACCTTCGGCGGCTCCCATCTGGCGGGTCATCTGCAGGAATGTGCAGTCGGAGGGTCCCCTCCCACTCCTCGCCCTCGCTCCCCTCCCGTCTTCCGTCCCTCCATATGTCTCCATGGGCGCGGGGAGGGGGGCGGGGCGAGGGGTGGGGCCAAGTGCAAAGGAGCGATGACGCAGGCAGCGGCGCGCGGCCGCCTCCGACCCTCATCCCCTCCAAACTCCGTCACGCCCCACCACTCGCCCCATCCCCACTCTCTCCCCCTCCATGTTCCGCTCTCTCCCTCCCTCCCGCCCACTTTCCCTCTGAGCTTGTCAGCCCTCCCCCTCCTCTCGTTCTTCTGCCATCCACAGTTCCTCTCCCCTCGTTTCTCCCTTTCATCCTTTGGGTCTCCTTCCTTTCCCCTTTCTTCTTCTTCTTCTCCTTCTTCTTGTGTCACTTCCCCTCTGCAACTTTCCCTTTCCATCAGCTCATGCTTCACCATCTCTATTAAGTATTTTTTCTTGCCCTTCTCTCTGTTTTGCTTCAGTTGTTTCTCCGATTTCGTCGTAACTCCCCCTTCTCTCTCTTTTCCTCTTTCTGTTCCTTTCCTCTTCTCTCTGGCTCGCAGTGCTGACGTGACAGCTCGTTTATCTTCCCGGCCTGCTAGAGCCGCCCCCGCCCCCGCCCCCGCCTCCCAATCTTTGTGCCTCCCATTCCATTTCAGCCCACGGAACGTCCAATTGTCCTCCCCCGACCCACGTCCTTTCGTCCTCTCCTGCGGCCCCGCCCTCCCGAGCTGGCGGGGCGCTGTCAGGCAGCGCTCGCCAACAGATGGTCCGCCGTCCATTGGGGGTCCCGAGAAAGAAAGGGGTGCTTCCCATAAAACGTTTGCAATTATTTGGATTATTACATTTTATTGATTAACATATCAAACACCCATTAACTGCATTCAAACAAACAGGGACTATCATTGTAAAGTTATGTAGTATGTCGTACTTAAATATGTATTTCCAGTTTTTTTTTAAATAATGAAACAAATACGAATATCATTGTTATTGTTACATAATTTTCTTACATTAAGTGCATTTTATTCTAATGAAATGGGAAATCTCTCGTCTTTATGTTAAAAAATTGCATTATCATTTGAAAAAAAATCATATGAGTGGTTGGAGGGATGTTTGTTGAGTGGTCTGTGGAACGGTGCTCGAAGCCCCAGAGGTTGGCGACCACTGCTGGCCTGCTGCTCGCCCGCCCGGTCGCTCGACTGACCGCCGTTCGTCTCCCGGACAGGTCGCGTTCCCCGCCCGCCATTCTGCCGCGCGCTCGCCCCTCCCATCGCCCCGCCCGGCTCCGCCCCGCCCCGCCCCGCCCCGCCCCGCCCCGCCCCGCCCCGCCCCGCCCCGCCCCGCCCCGCCCCGCCCCGCCCCGCCCCGCCCCTGGCCGGTCTTCGCCGAACCGGTCCTCGTGCACGGCGGCAGGAGCCCTGCGGCCGCGGTCGCCGCACGGTGGCCCAGCTCCGCACCAAGAGGACAATACGATTAAATGCAGTGCACGTGTTCCATTCCGCTCATCATTTACTGTTTAACGGCACAAAAATAGATAAAACTAAGGGTTTGGGAGGTTTGAGGGAGAAAAATATGCAATTACTGTCCACAATCACGTAAGTTCCCATTTCAGCATTTTCCCAGTATTTGGGCATGCAAGAATATCTATTCATGAAATTAGATGAAAACCCCGATGGAAATGACGGGTGGGGTCATTGACCCATGGCTGCATACAATAGCGCAATCAGCCTCTTAGAAAATGCTATTTTAAAATCAACGAATCTCTCAGCATTGTTATCAAATAATAGGGTAAGTAAATACTTTGTTGTTGTAGATCGTAGTATGTTGATTATTCAATGTTTTTGAAGAGAATTGCAAATGTTACTCGGTTCACATATATAAATATACTGACAAAAAACCTATGGACAATAAGCCAGTAATTAACAAGTGCTCATGAAATGCAGCAAATAAATAATTTCCATTTGCGAGCGCTGAATTCACGCAGACGTTAGATTCTACTCACTGCTACATTTAAAAGGGATTTACGGTGCTACTATTACACAAGAATAGAATGCGAAGTAACTAATGTGAATAAGTGCCAAATATGCTGATAAAATTTATGATAATTTGCTATAAATTAATGTACCTTAAATATTGTTCGATCAATTGAAAATCGTACATGATTTAAGCATCGTATCTATTCAATAACATTTCAACTCGATCACAGTGAACAACGTATGTTGACAATTGTCTCGGCTCAATTTGTTGAGATGTTTTTCTCGATTCTTATCAACATCTTGTTGGGTTTGGTAGTGTACACAGAAATATGTACTCACGATAAATGGCCCAGATAAAAAGTGGAATTGAATGAATATCATCAAACATCTTTAAAATAATATAAAATATATTTTTAATTTAAAAATCACTATATTTTTATTTATTTATTTTATTTTTACGTCAAAAAAAACAGTTAAAAACTGCGTATGACGTGCTTTTACATATTCTCACAATTTTCTAATCCGTCATGAAAGAAAAAATGTTTAATAATAAAAACATAGCTGTGAATTCTAAAATATACGTTTTTATCAAAATGAAATCATCAATTATAATTCTTGATTTCGTATCTCAGCCCAGAGTAATTTAGTTCTGAAGCGAGAATAGAAATCAATTTGCTTGTTTTTTTCCCAACCGAAGACATTACACTTAAATCCAAAATTACCACAACCTTCGTTGTAGGTAATTTAATTTTAGAACTCACGTATATTAGAAAAAATTCAACGACATTTTGAACCGCAATTTTAAATTGCATTTTTTCAAATAACCTTTTCTTTAATCAACTCCCAAATTCCGTTCCAATTCCATCCCAAACTTTAAATGAACTCATATTTTCAAAAACTTGGATTTAATTTCAATTCCTGCCCATTTGTCTGCCCCACTAGACCACAGTGCAGCGCGGGATTCGACGGCGGACCCTCGGAGCGCATGGCAACATCGAAACCGGTTTGGGCCTGAGGTCCGGGTGTTAACTTATCGGCCGGGGGAGAGGAGCCCTGTGTGCTACCAGCCCACTCCTTGGTCTCGTGGTCAACCGAAAGTTATTTCCTTCGCCTCTACTTCGCCATTCTGGAAACGAATCTAGAATTTCTCAGAAGCTACGAACTTTTCCGATGTATTGCGTAATACACGTGAACATCGTGAATAGGAAGATACGATTTCTTCCTAAACTGGTTTCGTGAAATTGCATTTCAATAATTTGAGTTTTCCGTTTTCGCTTGCCTAGTCGGCGTACACAAACGTCTCCATTCTTTTATCACCGTTAGAGATTTCACGCACGTATAAATAATGTACTACTAACACAGTTATAAATTTAGAAATGGTATTTTATTTTCAAAAATCCAATGGAGGTGCCGGGGTTTGAACCCGGGACTTCTCACATGCGAAGCGAGCGCTCTACCACTGAGCTACACCCCCAACTGTTTACAATAACTTCACAGCGCGTTATGTAAAAGAGGAATAACCCCATTGTCCATTTGTCGAGCATTGTGATTTGGTCTAATGTTTACTTATTCATTCGAAGATTTATAAAAAGTCCATTTATAAATTCCTTCATTTTTACTTACTTTCACCAAAGTAATGAATTGCTATAAGAATTGCATGTCGAGGTTTTGTCGGAAATTCTTCGGGGTCCCTGTTATCAAAACAAGTGGGTCTTTTTTTTTCAAAACTGTCTATCCGTTCTTTTATCCGGCCTCACTGCGAACAACACTGGAGCCTAAACCATTAACAGGATTTTCACCAAACGTGATATTCCCATTCCATTTGGATGATGTCAAGTTCCTGCAAATTTAAAACTGCCTATTCAATGTTTGGGGATACTTTACATGACTAGGGCATCAGGTGTCATGTATTCTTACTACGACATTTTAAAACTATTCTCAAAATGATTTTTTTGTGCTCGAAAAGAACAAAGTTTAATATGATATTTTGATATTTTATATTTAATATGAACATTATTTAATATGATAGATTTTCATCAAAAGCCCTGGAATTTCGAATATCACAAAGCTAAATGTGACGGGAAGAAGAAAGATGAAATGGAGAGATGAATTGTACAGGAGAAATATTGCGATGAAAACTTTGAAATTATGGTAAAATGTATGTTTCCAGTGCAGAGAAAACTTAACCTGAGTTTCGTATTAGAGATCATTCTTACAGCCAAAGTGACAGAAAATTTAGAAATTTTGGTGACTGGAAAATTTTGGTGCTATTGAAAAGGGTTGAAAACATAGAAGTTCTAAGTTAATATTAGGTGTATATTATGGAAAAATGTGGAGTTTTACTTCTACCATTCAAAGTTATTAATTTTGTTTTCCTTATAAAAGAGTGTTCAAATGCTCGTGTTCCAAAGCTTTTAAAGCTCTGTGTGCAAAAGGTTACAGATTTTGTATTAATAAATATTTTAGCATAAATTACCCAGAGAGAGATGTAGTCTCTGGTAGTCTATATATGTGTGTATATATATATATATATATATATATATATATATATATATATATATATATATATATATATATATATCAGTCTTTCAAGTTTCGGAAACAATGGTGTTTCTTTTCGAGGTTAAAGAGTTTTTAATCTGTATGATGTAAGAAAACCAAGTATAAATCCTACTAAAAGAAAAGATGTACGATACCGTCACTGAGCAAATTTTTAAAACTAGAAAATTCTAAATGGTTTAGATGTGTCCTGAGTCTAGAAACTGAAAATAACGGTGCCCCGAGTGACATTTCAGATGTGAAATCAGAAAGATATGTATGAAAACTACAAATTTAATTTTATTCACTCAAAAATCTAGAAAATGTTTAACAGTGCATTCAGAAGTACTCCTCTATGCAAAAACGGCATTAGTTGATTTGTTTCTGCTCGTATTTTCCTTCAAATGTTACAAAATTGGTACAATGTCACATGATAATGTTACATTTTTGTACTTTTTAAGTAATAAATGCGTTTACCAACATATAAGTGTGTTCTAACAAGTTTCTTATCCTTTGAAAACTTCAAGTACTGCTTACTCAAGATAGGATTTCACACCTAACGCTCTTATACATCCAAGTGTTCAGTTAATTTCGCGTGTGAGAACGGTACATTTAGCATTTGAGTAAAAGTTCGAAGGCACGGAGTAAAGACTCCAAGAATCGGAAGTGTCGCCGCGCGTCGTCTAGACGCAGTGCGGCGGGTGTCCCGGCTCGACGCCCGGCGACGGCCAGCCCAGGTGCATGCGCGGGGAGGGGGAAGCGCGGCGGGAGGTGGGCAGGGGAGGGGAGGGGCAAAGAGCTTCACCTTGCAGAACCGGCTGGACGTCTAGCGACCGGCTGCGGCGCTGCAGCTTGCACTCACTACGAGTGCGTGCGGCGTGCGTGCGTACGGCCGCTGCGCTGCGTACGCAAGCCATTACGTCCCGCTCCCGCCCCCACCCCCGCCCCCGCTCCCACCCCCCGCCACTGCCTCGTCATCGGCCCTGCCCGGACCCCCGCCTGTGCTGCCTCCGGCACCGGTAGTACAGTGCGAAATCAGCGCGTTCTGCGAGGACCAAATGTTTTTAGGCGTATATTTGAATGGCATGCCTCTGGAAACGCCTATGCCACATTTTCGACAATATAAGATAATACTACTCGCTCACTCGCCATATCGATTATTACATTTTGTGCGAGTATTGTGGTGCTCTTGTAACAAATGACGCTGTTCTCAGATTTCTTCTTTACTCTGTGACAAGGAGTGTCGTGTTTATGTTTATGTTTTTACTTTATGTTTATGTTGTACCTTTATGTTTTTACTTTTCAGAATGAAGTCGATGTGGCGTAGGATTCTCAAGATCTTCGCTTAAAGTTACATTTCTTTTTCAATAGTTCTTAAATGAATCTGTTCTCACACACGTATCAGCTGCATTGATAATTTCAATTTTTTCTCTTCTGTGCGTTTCCTTTCGTTTCAAATTCTGTTCTTTCTGAAATCTTTTGGTGTATCAAACTTTCTTCTCCTTGTCTGCTTACGGAATACACCTTAACCCAAGTTTTCGTATCCTTCTATTTGGCGTCTTTTGCTCTATGACCGTTTCCTGCATTCCGATTTCCATGCCGCTTTATCAAAAATGTGTTATTTTTTTTATTTTTTAATTTTGCGTGGTCTCAGCTATGGCCAATATCCATGTTCTTCTCGCTCTCTTCCTATGCTTCTTCTTCAGTCAAGTATCGATTCCAGCTTTTGTGTGAAAATCTGTGTCATATGAGCCATTTCACTCTTTTTTAATTGTTTACTTTTGATAATTTCGTCCAAAGGTATTTGAATTTGCATTTTACATCTTATATTATCTAGCGAAGTTTGTGTACAACATCTTTGCCAGGATATCCATTACATAAAGTTTCTACAAAAAAATGTTTCCTTATATCCTCGATTGAAACGGCAGTAGAAAGAATCGTTCTAGCTGAAGAGGTAGCATAAAAATATAGTTTGTAGAATACCGGCATGATATAAGAATAACGGCATGATCCATTTATCCATATGTTCGCTGTTTGTCAAAAAAATTCTCATAAACCTATCATTTGGATTTTATGGAAGGGTTGGCATTCTAGTACATCAAAAACGAGGTCAATATCGTTTTGTGTCTGTCAGTGCTGCCAATGCTACATAGTGGTTGATTAGGAGGGATATGACGAGCTTTATGTTGTTAGAATTATTGATCTGATGTAATGTTATAACGATAATATAATTCAAATCACTCACTGGCCGCAGTGTTTCTTACGCTTTTATCATCATTCTATCTGCATGAAAACATTGATTCAACTGTGTAAAGTCGAGTCTTGATTTTTATAAGGGCAATTGGAAGAAGATGGCTACTGAGTCGAATGCTGCTAATTCATGCAAACTAATGTATACAACGCTGGCGATATAATTAATTTTACTTGTTTATATAGTGCCAACAACATCTCAATATAAGATATGCGCAATGTATTCGAATACAATTGATATTTCGAAGCAATTACCAAGTTTTATGCTGTTCACAAAGGTTATCAATGTCAATCAATGACGACACTTTCGCAATCAGGACTTACAGAGCCTGTACGAAATCATGAAACTAGGGTTCCTTTCCAAAAATTCTCCGGGAGGTACCTTTCAAATCAGAGGGGGCGGCTCGTAACAAAATCCAAAGTACCAAAGAAAATAATTTAAAATCTAAACAAATCTAACACAGTGTCATCGCCTCCCATTGCATTCGTCCACTGTGTTTACTCCTTCATTTGAATTGGTTAGTGTTCCCGGGGGCGTCTAGTGCTGAGGTTATTAGTCGCATAAGTGTGGTGCATTTTTAATCACGGGAGGTCGCGGTGATCTTCCCCGGTTTGGTAGTTTGGATGACGAGACCTACACATCGGCTAATGGGGAGTTTCCCCAACCAGGTTTCTCCCACCAGCGGGACACCGTCCCAGCCGAGACAAGCTCTAAGTTCCCGTCTGGCCTCCCGGTATGTGCGGTAGTATAGAGTATGTAACTGTGTGTGTAAGAGTTGAGGGTAGAGCAAGGAAGAGGAAGGAAAGATCACGCGCGGTCCGTGGCCCGTTTGTTAGGATACTGTTTCGTCATTCGCCTAGTTTTGATCGGAGAAACCACGAGAAACTACTTATCAGATCAGCCGGCGGCTAGAATTCTCCAAATGGCAACAGAAGTCAACGTAGCTAGTGTCGAAAATACTTCCTCCGTCGATAGTCGAACCCGGTCAGGTCCTCCCGGTCAGAGGCACTGCATTCAGTTGGAAAGTCGATTTCATATTTCTATTATTGTTGAAATTATTTGACGAAATTTTACAACTACATTTGTATCACATTACTGTGTATTATATTTGCACTGTGAAAATTTGATACTTTCATTCTTTGGGAATTATGTCTACTCTTGCAAGGGCTTACGACTTTGAACAATGATAATTAAAGAAGTACACCTAAGAGCAAAATCAGTTTATTATACTAAAATCCAAATTTAATAAGTTCAGTTCAGTTTAAATAAGTTCAATTGCATTCCTTTTAGGAAAGATAAAACGACTCTGTGATTTCACAATTTTATTTTTCTACTACCGTTTTATAATTCTCCTATTAGATGGCTGGAGATTGTGGTATTACAATAGTTATTATAATAAATATTCATTAAAGTTCACGTGTTTTAGCAATCACAGAGAAGTTTACTAATCTGCCTTGACCCCTCCAGAGGATGTATTTGTATTTGACCTCTTCAGAGAATGAACTTTTAAAAAACTATCTTCTTAGCGGTTTTATACATCATAGTGGAAACCTATATTCCAAAATTCATGTTTCTACTCTCAGTAGATTTTGCGTATATATGTTAGAGTCCGTAAATTTCGGCTCTTTTTATGTAGAAGATATATGTGACGAGTATTGGGTACTCAACCACAAAGATGGTCAATTTTCTTCGAGTGTCCCAGTACATGTTCCGTGGATGTTTATAATAGACAGAGAGATAGTCTTTTGATTATTAGGTTTACTGTCTTAGCGATGTATGAATGTAAGTTTAGAATACACCTCTGGAAAAACTTCTTTTATTGGGTTTACATAAGCCCACACTTGTAATGTGTAAGCAACATTTCAATTTCAACTGGAGAGTGACCATCAAAATTACAAAGAATGTTTATCGTTATTTACGTTTTTTAGCCCAAACCATTAAAAAGTTGAGTTGCTCACTCAGAAAACCTAAAATATATTTTATTTTCTACTTAAACGATATTGCTTGTTATTGCCTTCGATACGGAGGTCGATATACACTGCATAACTTATTTGGATCGAGAGGATCGTAGTTATGAGGAAAATACTGTTTAAAATAATGAAAGAAAAATAAAGTTTATATTAAAAAAGTTTATTTTAACAAAACAATGATATAAAATAATGAATTAGATTCGAATTGTATCGTATAATAAAAAATACTTAATATTCCTGTAACAAGTAATGTACTTCATCTTCCGGGTCAATGACCCCCATCTTGATCGGGTTTTTGTCCAATTTCCCTGATCCATTGAGCAAATGCTGAGATGACCCTTTGTTTTGCTTCTGGACATAAATGTAGCTTCACTATGCGCACGTTTTGTTGAGCTTTCCTTTTGCTTGTAGTGGTAGTAGAGCTTAGGGTGAGTTTCTATTCGTTAACAATACAGAAAAATCAAATCTGTAGTTCATTTACCGTTACAAATAAGTTTTCTATAACTCGGGAACGAAAATGTCTAGTTTTTGAAATGTTAATCTCGCGCTTTTTTAAATATTATTATTATTATTATTATTATTATTATTATTATTATTATTATTATTATTATTATTATTATTAAACTTTTTTCAACATTCAACTATTAATAGTTAAATTGTTGGGAAGGGATTCTGAAACTCAAGATAGCGTGTGCAGATGATTTTCTCCTCCATATGTCGCATACAGTTTTTTACTGTTTTTTGACTAAATAAATATCTAAATATGAAAACAGGTGGTGTTAAACTATATGTTCTCTTCTGGAGGGAATTAAGAACAGGAATCATGAATGGATATTTTGGGTGGTAAATATGACAAGACAAACCGAGTGAAGTTAACAACTAGTTAATTAGTAAATAAGTCAATGTGAATCATTAAAATTACGTAAAAAATAAAATGATGTATTACGTACCAAGGGCGTTAACTTGTTCTACTGATCTCGGGCGACAAAAGGCTTTCGGCATTTTGTCGCCGCTCGATTCTTAGAACCCGTTTAACGCCCGCGGTCAGCGTACCGGTCTATTGTACCCGAGTTTGCGGGTTCAAACCCGTTCGAAGCCGTGGATTTTTAAGGGCGAAAAAATCCTTCGTACCCTTCGGATGGGAAGTAAAGCCGGCTGTCGCATGTAGTAGATTTACTGCATGTAAAAGATCCTCAAACCTAAAAGAAGCCTCTGAGCAAAATTGAGATCCACCTGTTTCGACGCCCAATACATTACCTTCTTTCTCCGCTAGATGGTGAAAGGAGCGTCGCGAAATTTGCGTGGTCAGACGGAAGAGCGGGCCTCATAGCCCGAGTCTCGCCACGTAAAATCTAACTAACTACTAACATTTACTAACTAACTTGGCGCATAAATAACTAATTTAAACTTAAAAATTCTGGCCCTTTTATCATATTAAGCAAATAATGTTGATAGTTATTCGTGTTTTATTCTGCTTAGTTTGCCGAGATGGTTTGCTCAGCGGCACGGCGGACGTCTAGTTTTTTTCCACTTCGGTATCAAAGTCGGGCGGCGTGGAATGAGGTAAGGCTGTTGGTTGTGCGCTCACGGTCGCCGCCTCCCACGTCCCTGCGCGCTTTATGGGGCTGTAAATTTGTATTTTATGTCGGGGGCTTCCGATCTTTATTTGTGCTCTTGTAGTTGCCGGAGAGTTCCTCGGTCGTGACCAGGCATGCTGAGGCTAATTATACCGCAACCATTACAACGCCTGCTGTAGTTGCGCCCGCGCTGGCGATAGTGCTGGCGGAGGAGGATTGATCGATCACGCTTCGGAGCTCGTGTGGGACTAACACCTATTATGTAAGTTGTCGAAACAAGAATCACTATTAACTTGGTTTTTTAGACGCCGTAAAGTAATAAATTTAATCTTTTGCTCAGCATGAAACTAAATGGCGTAGGCAACAATGCGACCATTTAACTTAACCCCCATCTCGATCGGGTTTTTGTCCAGTTTCTCTGATCCATTGAGCAAATGCTGTGATTGCCCCTTGATTTGCTTCTGGACGTAAATGTAGCTTCACTATGCACACGTTTTGTTGAGCTTTCCCTTTGCTTGTAGTGGTAATAGAGCTTAGGGTGAGTTTCTATTTGTTAGCAATAGAGAAAAATCAAATCCGTTCGTTTACAAATAAGTTTTCTATAATTCGGCAACGAAAATATCTAGATTTTGAAATGTTAATCTCTTGCTTTTTTAAATTTATTATTATTATTATTATTATTATTATTATTATTATTATTATTATTATTTTCATCTTTCAACTATTAATAGTTAAATAGTTGGGAAGGGATTCTGAAACACAAGAAAGTGTGCGCAGATGACTTTTTCCCCCATACGTCACATGCAGTTTTTGACTGTTTTTGACTAAATAAATAAATAACTTTTCACATTTTGATTGCATTTAGAACATTTCAACTCTAAGATATGACAGTATTTGAAATGGTTCCAGATCATAACGGCAGAGAGTACTGCTTTCATTAATGTCCGTGAATGGCGCATTCTATTTGTTCTGACTTCCATTTCGTTTTTATTGGTTGCAACAGGATTTGTGATTCTACTATCGTTGCAAGTTGGAGCGACTTTCTTTGAAATTACGCTTATCATGTATCATACTCGCTTCAGAACTCGATAAGTCAGAGGGATTATTGTAATTCGATATTTCTCTACCGAAACGTTTTAGAGCTCTCTCAAGCGGCGCAAGTCGGTGCTAAGCGAACACGCTATTTTGTTTGGTTTTTCTGTGCAAAAGCTCACTCCTCTCTGTCACGGTTCATTGCTAATCAGATTCGTTTGTGTTAAAAAAAACTTACATATAAATGATGGCGAATACTATTTCATAGACTATTCTAGGTTGGGGGTTCATAGATGATGCAAATACATTAGGAATAGAGTGAATTCTGGAATATTTGACTCCCACAAATTTGCAAAAACATGGACACTGCCTAGTGCTGATTAGCTTCGCCAAACTCCGTTGCAATTAAGTTCTGTATAACTCGGGAGCGAAAATTTCAAGTTTTCGTATGTTGCTAACTTCCCCTTTTGGTCCTATTATTCACCATTCAACTACGTGAATTAAAAGGATGAGGAAGGGACTCTGGATTAAAGTACTCGTTTTCGGAGGTTATACTTCTCCCCCATACGTGTCATGGAGTTTCTACTGTTTTTTGGCGGAAATAAATCAAACCAAAAGTTGACATGCATAAACGCAAATGAATAAAAGGAAAAGAATATGGCACAATCGTTCAATATTTAATTAAATCTCTTGTCCCATCTACTATCTCCATTCTTTTCTTTCGCTTAAAATGTATTTCCGACCTGACAACTGTATTTAACCTACCTATACATTATGCGTCACCTGATTTCTGCAAATGTAATGAATTTCTTGAACTTTATTCTCTGCTAGTTTTCAAGAACAAGAAGTTCAGACTTTATGTACCATAAATGAAGTAGTTTCATTTATCGAGCCTTCGATTTTATCTGTATTTGGTCGTTATGTATATGAATGGCATCGTAAAGGCTATTCTGCTTTGCTTCTTCCGCCTTGAAATTAATTCTCTTATTTGTTTGAACGCGGAAAACTATAAATCGTAATATGGATACATTCGTTTTGCTGTCCAATTACAGTTGTGTCCACACTCACGAATGTAAACGATATAAAAAACAGGTACACGTCAGCTCGGGTACAGAAATTCCATTTCATTTTGTATTCACCAACAGAATGAGCCAAAAAACCTGATTTAGCATCTCAGCAAGCAATTGAATTGTGTAAATTGGGTGCTTTTTTATTTCTGTGTTAATTTTTCTTCGTGAGCAAATATATTCATTTCTTTTGTAAATAATAAACAAAGAACAATTAAATAAATAATCTACAAAGAACAATGTTTCGGGAGTGTTCATGTGTTTGTGAAATGCAAATTTTTGCATATAAATGTTTTTTTAAACCAACTTTTAAGTGGTTTTGCGGCTCATTCATTCAAAATATCGAAGGAGTTTATTTTTAAAAAATGCTTAAAATTGTCTTAAGAGCTTACTTTCGAAGTTTCTTTGTTTCCTGCCTGAACATCCTGTAACATTAGGATAACGAGCATGTGTCCGTCCGTCTGTCGGTTCGTTACGGTTAGAAGGTGCATGATCTTGGCTGTCCGGGTGACGCCGCGTCGAAGGCTGTGTTACCGACGTTTCGACCATCTTTTCGTGGTCTTCCTCAGGGCTGGTTTGCGTGCTCCTGAGGAAGACCACGAAAAGATGGTCGAAACGTCGGCAACACAGCCTTCGACGCGGCGTCACTCGGACAGCCAAGATCATTCACATGACTCCGGTCGCGGAAGCCTACGACTTCACATTACGGTTAGAAGTTTTCCGACCCACCGTTCGGGCCAATTTATTCCGACACATCTACGTCTGCTGGTGACGAACTGGCCACATTTTTGGATCTTTCCACAACAGTCCAAGTGAATTTTCGAAAAACTATTTTTGAGGAGTTTAAGACTCTAAAACTCGTTTTGGGGGATTTTTTATTGGTTATTTAAGGTCACATCAACATCTAGGTCATTAGCGACCACTATTGGAGTTAACGTTATGGTAGCTAAGAAGATGAAACGAAATGGTGATGATAAGGGGTGAAAGGACGAACCCAAATTCAACCATACCCGAGGCGGGACTCGAACCCGCGACCCTTCGGTCCGAGATCACTACGACACTACTGCCTTAGCGATCTTGGCCTGCGGGCCGACTTTGGGGGATTTTAAAGCACGTACAAATGTGATCAATAGTTATTTCAATTGCTCTCGACAAGACGAATCGATTGACCTTCTCCTCTAGAACATTCTGGATTATTCAAAACCTGTTGTTGGGGAGTTTCAAGGCCTTTGAAGAAGTGAAGCGATCTAAATTACTATACTGCGTTTCCGACATAAAATGACTCGTTACGTTGATCATCTTCTTGACGACGATTAAACCTAATGTTTTAATGAAACACAAAGAAGTATAAAAAAGTAGTTTTATCAGTAGGCTACTTTTTCTCTTAACTTTCTATACCTGAGGACGGATGGCCCAGACCCCCGTATTATATTTAAAATTTATTTTTCTTATGAACTTTCATAGCAGAAACAAATCTTTTTGACATGAAAATACCCGCTGGTGACACCTCACTATATTATTTATGAGTATTTTGTCAAAATTCCGTTTCGTGTAACAAATGGATTGATGTGTGTGTCGGACCATAACAACTTGTCATTATGTGAACGTCTTCACTTCTGCCAACCGTGTTACAAGCTGTAATTGGCCTTATGAAAACGAGATAGGGATACGAAAAATTGCTCGCTTCGGAAGTAGTATTCCTTTCGGTTGGTTCTCCAGACCTTAACGCGTGCTCGATGAATTCTTTGATCGCAATTGAACAATGGCACTCGAGTATCGTTGTTGTTTGGGCAACTTTCACAAACGTCAAGTGGACCTGCCAATAAGCAAAACAGTGAAATTGCCAATAAAATGTTTATCGCAGATCATAACCACTCCTTATAATCCTCTCTGGTCGACAGGCCCCCATTACACTATCAGTTTGGTATTTGCGGAAGAAGATTTTCGTAATTTATCGCATGTCTACCGCTTTGAGAGGCGTAACACGAAAACTAGAACTCGTGAGATGGAGGACGAAAGGAATTACTACTTGCTCAAATAAGTCATAATTAGGGGGCGAATTTTGATGGCCTAGAAAATCGCCGATAAAATGCTCTTAAAATCTCTTTAAAATGCCCTAAGTCCTACGAGTTACATTCCGAAAAAGACACCAGCAGTTCTCTCCGTGAACAACTCAACTCTGCTGTTGGATATGTTACTGAAGTAATCGAGGCTTCTTCCTGTCGTTCAAATGAACTCAGCTTACAAACTTTTGATTTTTACTGTCCTTTAACAGGAAATCTCTATCTTCACTTATCGCGAAATCGGCAGTCGAACCCCAAGGGCGTCGAAGAAAGCTTGTATTGCAAGCTCACAACGCCTGACGTTACGATGTCTGAGCGGAGAAATCGAACAGGGCAACACAGGAATCCTGAGGAGAACATTTGTTGTATATCATCAATATTATTTGAAGCACGTGCCATAAAAATGACATTAAAATCGATTGAATCAGCAAAAAATGCTCCAAAAATGACGGGAAAAGGTACAAAAATGACTTATTAGTTGAAATCGAAGAAAAAAAGACCTATAAAAATAGTTCATTTCCTTTTATCATAACACAAAATGAATGTACATACTAAAATACATCGTTTTAAAAGTGAAAAGAAAGAAAATGAAATTTCATTAAAATCCTCCCCTAGTCATCGTAATATACAAACTAGTAGAGGTTATCAAACTTGTGGTTCTGTAAGAGACACACTTTCTTGCATTATTGAAAACGGCTATATTATAATACTTCGATTTCTGCCCTACTAATGCAGTAACAATCACTTGAAAAAGTTTAAACAAAATTCATACGAAGTGTGAATTGTGTGCTTAACTGGTGAGAAAATAGCCCGGATATGAGTCCGATAGAATTACTATGGAATGTTCTTAAAACGATTGTGGAGGAAATACATACTACAACAAGGGAACAACTCATAGAGGTCTCATTACCATTTGGAATGAAAATGACGAAATTATCGCATTACGCAAAAAACTCATTCAAGGTATGCCCAGGCGAATTAATGCTTTAATTCATGCTAAAGTATTAATAAGTTCTGACACAAAGTATTAATAAGTTTGTAGCGTCTTCTATTCTATCGTTTAGTTCTAATGTTTTGAGACAATTATTATATTCCATTAAATATCATTTTGCCAATAATCTGTCCACATCTGAATATTACGAAACTCATAATTTTTCCTATTAAACGAAACTCATATTTTTCGAAAAATTGTATAAGACATTATTTGGACATGCCTTGAATATCTTATTTCATTAAGTAAAACATATATCTTCAACATCGTAGTTGTAGGATGACGCGGAAAAAGTGTTGAATTTTCAAAATTCAAATTTTCTAAAATCTTCAAAAGACCTGCGCTATTCTTTTAAGTGTCCTTTGTGCTAACCAAAGATAAGTTTAATAAAACAAATTGGAGCAATTTTTGAGAAAATGTAGGTAATGTTGACGCATCGTGTAAATAACCCCAAAAGTCAAAATATCCATTTCAAAATAATAGTTTTAACCAAAAATGAGCATTGGACCATTTCAATAATTCTAGAAAAAAGAGAAACGATGGTTTTAAAATTGCTTTTGAAAAATTGTATTTGATATTATTTATAGGGCTGTCCATGAAGCACCCTCATTAAGGAAGAAATCTCTGACTCCAATATTGTAGTTGTAGAGAGACGCTAGAAAATGTTCGAACTATTGCCATTTTCGAAAATTCAAAGAGTTCAATGAAATAGAGACCTAATTTTATGCGTCATTTGCTTTGTCCCAGGAAGAAAATAAGTAAATAAAATTGGAGCAATTTTTGCGAAAATTTTGAAAATGTTGTTAAGGTTGTAAAGTACCCTCAAAATCAAAATAATCGTATGAAATTCACAAGGCCTTGAGTTTGTTCATATCAAAGGACGAATATCAGTTTTTGAGAAACTCGTCTAAACAGTTCAGATTCTAGCTTTGACACAGGACATACATACAGATGGGCGGACAGACAGACGTTTTGTCGTCAGCCAATTTTTCGGTATCAAGGACCCTCAAAACGTGGATTATGTCTACATCATGTGTTACAGGAAGTATTTTACTGCATATATAGAAACAAGATTTATCCACTTTACTGGTCTCAGGGCCCCACTATAACTGTTTTTCTGTCGAAAGATCTCCGTTTTTTGTCACAACATTGCTTTTCTATCTATTGCTACAATGAATGTAAACTAACGTAAACACTACAATCAAAAACCGTTATTGTACAAGTGCAATAATCGTTTGCAATATTTATATTGCAATAATCATGAATTTTGATCCGTTAGCTGGAGGTCTAAGAAAAATGCTGTGTAATTTGATTTTTGCGCCGATAGAGATTATTTTTAAATTACTTTGTCCTACATGGATGTATTAAAATTATTAAATGTATTAAATGAGTGTATTAAAATGAATGTATTAAAAATGTATTAAAATCTGGATAGTATTTGTTTTATTTCCAAGAACATCTAGAAAGATAAAAATTCATAAAAACAATATACATTTCACATTCACTTCGCATACATGTGTAGATTGTGAACATTTGTGCTTACAGAGCTTTAGCATCAAATTAGTACTTTTAGGTTTATTACAAAATCGTGATATTGTAATATTTTATCGTGGTGACAAGATCGAGTGTGTTTGATGGTACTGATGCCTCCCGTCCTTTGAATATGTTCGAATTCAATGCAATTTTTGCATTGAATTGCCCTTGTGCGTTATCGCATGTAATCACAGCGCGCCAGCTGACGAATCGACACGTACACTATCGATCCGTACAATCAAGGTTGCTCACAACTGCTCCGATATCCCTGCGGGGATTGGTTATAAAGGTTCTCTTCTCCCTTCATGTCGGCCGTGGAATATGGCAATGCACTTCGCTAATTCAGCGTGCTTAAAGGGAGACCACGTTTTGGATTTCTCCTGGGAAAATAATATTGTAACTTCACACCTATCTTAATAATTTAAATTTCGATGTTTTAGAATCCAAGAATAGAATTTATTTGTCGCCGGTGCTGTAACGTGAATATTTACTCTTCTACCTAACTCCATCCCAACTAAATTGTTATTTGTCCATGTCGACATCACTCTTTTATATTCAAAATACTGTTACTAAAATGGGGCTAAATGTTCCTAATTTAAAATTCAGCAATATAACTGCTGTGGAAAGTACAAGAGATTTAACAAAACAAAGAAATGGCCATAAATTTCCCTGGAAAAAGGAGCCAACGTTGATGTACTGAACGTCATTCGTTTTTAAATGAATGGATTATTTCAGAAACAACATATGTCAGTGAACATAAACTTTTTAGTTGAGACAAAAAATTCATATGGCTGCTGTATGTCACAAATACTGTGTCAATATTTCTAGAAGTTCTCTCCCAATCACTCTCTAGAATCGTTTGATTTGTGCTAAATCTGCCTGAATCGATATATACATATATACTTCAAGTGAATGTACACTGTAGTGAGTCAAAATGACGAAAAACATACTTACATTTTTTTTAATTAACCATTCAAATAATGTATTTATAACATTAATTCGACTTGTTGCAAAATATGTTATACTTCACCATTGTTTCTAGACAATGTGACTAGACATAGTGCCAAGTGACAAAGCAGCCTTTTCCTGCCCATCACTTATTCACTTTACTTCGTCTGAAACACAATTGAATTTTCAATGTAAATTGCAATATTTGTGAATAATTACATACACTAAATTACGCGCCAACTGTTTTTAATAAAACACGTTTCCTCTTCATCTACCGATCTGTATGAACAAAGACAGTTGGATGAGAGTTTGAAAATGTTTCCCGTATTTTCACAGATTCTTGAATGCCACCATTTTTTCCACTCTGTGACATTCAGCATTCAACATTTTCTTAATATATTTACTGACGGTCTAATATCAAAATTCACCCTTCTTAATAGACGTCTTTTAGAAAATACATCTTCTTTCAATCACCAATTAATCCAATACCATACAAAGCAGTCTTATTAGGGAAAAAATAGTAAACAATAAATTCGTAAAAATCCAACGAATAAACTACATATCTTACCCAACGTTCGGAACCGAGGACACATATCCACAAAACCATAGAGGTTATATACGTCTCATGAATTTGCGAGTGCTTGTAACCTAGGACATCTCGCAATCTAATTCAATCCGATTGTTTTGAATAGTAGACACGTTGCAGTAGCATTTGATAAATGAATAAAAAAAGGATGCTGTGCAATCTTCTTGTTTGTGTTCCTGTTCTACATCCCAACCAATTGTTCCCTTGACATTCAATTTGATTCTCACTGTGACGCACGAGCGGGTCCGTTGCGTGAAGAGTAAGGCTAGAAATTTATTGAAGAAACGAATTGCCCGCGTTACTCCGACAACAAGATGGAACTGACGCAACACACAGACCAGACTTTTTTCCCGCGGGGAACGGAGTTCACAAGCAATTCGGGAGCCATCATAACATCTAATTCTGTTGCATTCTTTTCCGCTCAACGAGAGGCTTACGTAAGGGATTGTGTAAGAGCGTCGTACAAGATGTCATATAAGTTTTATTCAGGACAACTTTACATATAATGGAGCGATTACCATCGTGCGTGCCCACTGCCGACACGAGTTCGTAATTAACGCAAGGCCAAAATTAGCTCGGAGGTTCATATTTGCTGAGTGCAGTTCCTGGAGTTTGTGTAAGCGCGTTCTGGGAATTTTCGCTTGGCGGGACCTGTGTCAGCGGGAGATGTGCGCTGTCGGCGGTCGACATTGTCACATGCGGTCACCGGCCAGTCAAGGCACGCTGGCTCGCTTTTTGCTGTTGCTTGCCATGCTGATGCTCGTGAATGGGCGACTTGCGCAGAGCAAAAACCAACATCAAGCAAAGTTCACATAGATACCGAAGAAGAGGAGAAGACGGAAAGTGGATGCTAAAATTTACAGCGAGGTCGAGAGAGAAATGAGTCCTGCAAAGAAGGCAATGGGAGCACGATATCAGAAACTAAGTGTTCTGTTAATAGGCCTACACATTATTGCAGAAAATATACGTTCTTTTGTATTCATTATACATTAACTACTGTTTATGTTTAATACATATTCCTTTAATTTGTAAAAAGTTAAAGAATATTTTTGTTGTTAACATACTATGTAAGTAAAGTACTTACAATGTGTGATGTACTTCAAAATACGAAAATCTACACATTCGGAAAAAAATTCAATTAAATTTTGATACTTAAATATTCGTCCACATCGAGCAAAGTAGTATAAAATGTTGGCAAAACTAATATCTTGTGGATAGATAATTTGTTCTGGTCCCCCATTACATACCGGTATTCTGAGGAGTCGTATGCGGGAGAGGGGGCTGTCACTGGCAGACCCCGAAATAAAAATTTAAAAAAATATTTGAAAGAAACTTGAATATATCTAAATACTTTTAGTTTTTGTGGTCTGGAAAACATATATTGGGAACATTTTCTGTACCTGAGGTCCTTCCCGTGAGAACGCAGATATCCACGTCATTTTCTTGAAGAATCAGTTTAACATTCAATATATAGATCCGAATACACAAAATTTTTTTGCATCAGCCGACACTGAAATAAGATTGCAAAGTGTTTATGGACAGGTCTGACTGTAAGGGAACGCCCAAGTTTCCACAAAGTATTTATGCTTGGCGACGGTTTTTAATTTGTTTGTAAACATTCGCTAAGCGTTGAACAACGAATCTATAAGGTTATAGGTTTTAAGCGTTGAACCACGAATACATAAAGTTAAGAAAGGATTTAATAATAGAAATCCCAAATGATGAAACAGTAACTCTTTATCTAAACAAATTTAGAAGAGAAAAACAAGGCTGAGGTACATCATTGACTCTACCACTTCCGGTATGTGACTACTTGCATTACATCATGATTGGCTTTTCATAAAATGTCAATGGAAATTCTTCACTTTTACTTTTTCGCTGCGGAGTCGAGAGAAAGTTCTGTGTTGCTGCACGAAAAAACGGCAAATTTTCGAAAGAAAAACTCTTATTGCCGGGCCCTGGTAACGAAAAAGTGAAGAAATCCAGTTGCTACATTAAAAATAATTCTCCAACACATGGTGTTGCCAGAATTCATGTTTTGTGAGACCTTGATAGCGAAAAATCAGTTGACGGCATATTGTCTGTCCGTCTTTCTGTCCGTCTGTCAGTCCGTCTGTGAACGTTAGCGGCTAAACCGATTTTGTCCAAAACTGATATTCTCCAATCGATCTGGCTGATGTGTGGCTCCTTCCATTTGAAACCGATATTAATTTTGGGGGTAACTTAATTTTGGGAGTACTGTACATGAAGCCCCAGAAACATTTACAAAATTTTCAATAAAAATGGCTCTATCGTTTTTTATTAAATTTTGGTCTTGGGTAGTGTAAAGGACGTTTACGAGAATAGTGAAGATATCATTTTCGTTCAGTTTTCTAAAATTCCAAAAGTTCTAAAAAAAGTTTTCGGCGACTTCCTATAACTACAATTATGAAGATAGAAATTTTTTGTTAATGAAATCTGTTCCTTAGAGATAGATTTTGAAGTAAGGTCAAGTACAATTTTTCGGAAATTTAAGTATTTTTCGTGAAATTTTGCGTGAAAATAGGGCGAGAAAGTACATGCTATTTTAGCACCACTAGTTAGGCCTTCTTTTCATTTGAAGTACAAGGACTACATGTTGTGACATACCAATATGTCACTGAATATTGTTCAACATTTATTATAAATGGCGTCAATTAAAGGGGATAAATTATGTGAATATGCTAGCATAGCAACGGTAAGCGAGCCGTCGTCAAGGTCAACATATTCATGCAGTGACAATCGCGGAGACGGCTAGTTAATTCTATATAGAATTCTGGGATTGTCCGAAAAAGCAGTGACAGTCGTGAAGACGGCTAGTTCGTTTTGCAAGAAATTTAGAGATTGGCTAGGTACGAAAGTACATCAAATGTTATCTGCAAATAAACAATCGAATTTATGAACCGAGTTTTGCAGGGCTGAAAGAATACGAGAGACATTCATTCTGACTGATGCCGTGCTCATGAACGGATCGTGCTCCAATTAATGTTAGGAGTTTTTTTCTTTGGGGACTTGTAAGCATCTACTAGGGAATGGATATTGAGAGAACATCAAAATTGGAACTCTAAGTGTGACAGTGGAGCTTAAAATATTTCATGTGAACGAGTTGGAGGGACATTGAGGGCTTGGGCGAAGTTGTCAGTGATTGGACTGGTAATTGGAATGTTAGCAGCAAATAGTTTATTGATCTGATGAACGGTGATTGAAGTGTGCTTCCGAGAAAAGAAGAGAGAAGATGGTGTCTGGACCTGAGGACAGCGGCGTCGGAGATGGATAAAGATGGCCGAAAAAGCGCGCGAAGACATAAGGTTGGAACGGTCATGACAAACATTTAATTTTATATTGGGAAAAGTTATACAATACCAAAATTGTTTTAAATTGTTAATAAATTTCCATGTTTTCGTGAAATGAATATATGATTTTTCATTGAGCCAATTCTAGCAATAAAGTAGTAAGATAGATAGATATTTGCTTTTCAGATTCCTCGACCGAGTTTGTTTGAGTATAAATTGCAGTTTATTTCAATGTACTACCGGCCTTGTCCAAGAACCCTCTCACCGTGTGATGGAAAAATGCACTGCCTTGCCTGTAATGAAAATGACTAATGCATATTTTATTTGATAATTTTCGTTTTCACATATGTAAATATTCTTTGCAAGTACTTGTAACCTTTCCGTTCACAAATGGTGATGGAAAATGCACTACCTTGCCTGTAATGAAAATGACTAATGCGTATTTTATTTGATAATTTTCGTTTTCACATATGTAAATATTCTTTGCAAGTACTTGTAACCTTTCCGTTCACAACCAAAATGAAGTAGGAGTCTGTTCTTTTAGCAAAATAACTGAATGAAAGTATAAGAATATATGTCACAAAACTTACTTCTTCCTAATTACTTATAACAGAAGTCCAGAGTATACTCACATGCTAACTCCTTAAGGCGAAAACGATTTTTGGATAATGTGCTTATCGAATCTTTGTTTGGTATCAGGGTACACAAAACGAGTTTTTCGATCGAAACAAATCGGAACTTATCCCTGCAACATTACAACACTTTGTACTATGTTGTAGTATCAGAGAAGGTACAAGCGGAAAGTTACTGAAGAGGAAAGGAACTTTCATTTTCTTGCTAAAATTTTATTAAATTCTCGTGAATATATTCTACAGTTCTCAAAACAAAGTTGAAAAAGAGACATTTCAAGTTACGAATAACATTAATTTATAATTTATTTTCAATTCTAGTCGCTGGGGATTTTCATGAGATGTGTTATAAATATATGGGCTTCAGGTTGCATTGCGTTCGATCTCATCAAGGTACCAGGAATTTATTTGTTAAACATCGCGTCACTTTCCCGGAATACTGATGTAACACGAAAAACGTATATTGTAGATGACAGCACGGTTAATTGCTCCGCAACTTCATTTGCTATCCATTAATCGATGATACTCGAGGAATATTAGAAGATTCTCCCTAGTTCGCATATACCATACGACTCTATATCATAAACAACTTTCCAGTGCTTCTTTTACATGGATCAACAAGTGCGTGAAATAGGCATTGAAGCTATTGAGTCACAAAAACAACACTGATATTAGCTAAGAGAATAACCGAAGTTCAATTCACTTCAATGCAAAGAACTGAAATGGACTATATGAAAGAAAGAAATTAGTCGAATTTTATCTTTGAGTAGAAGTACATTAAATAAACGTTAGATAGTTCTGAAGCTCCATATCCAGAGCGATCCCAAGTACTAGGCTCCACGCTGGATTACGTATTTTCGATCAGATAAGTAGCTAATTCCAATGGCTGCCCTACTATCTGGAGGAGTATAATAGGTAGAAATGCAGTTTGTGATACGATTCGTCCACGCGCGCTATCGATTCCGAGAATGAGTCACTCACGGCGCGACCACAGTATGTGAAGCCCACGCATTTTTCTCGGAAAGTGACGATTCGCTACGCAATTTTTAGTGGAGTACAAAGCTCGGGACTTCGGCTGCCGGCGTTAACATAAACCATCATTGAGGCTGTCCAACGCATAATTACCAACGTATTTCATGTGAATACACCTTAAAAATAATTTGGCTTGTATATATTCTCAATGTTTTCCAGGAAACGTTCCATTTCCTTGCCTCCTGTTTGCTTCACGAGTGTTTTCCTCCCTGTATACTCTCGCGTGAATCGCATCACAAACTGAATTTCAGCCGAATAAATTTGTATCAAAATTGCGTTGATTATAAAACTGTTTTTTTAATAAAATTTGGGATACTTGTTTATTATAAATGCAAGAACAGATTATTCGTTGTGGTTGTTATAAAAATATCAAAACGCATTGTTTTAATGGTGCCAGAATGCGCTCCAGTAGTTGTTTTTTTCACTCAATAAACTTTCATCATGTCCCAACCCCCGTTCTTGGAGCCTGGCGATGACTAATCTCATCCACTTTAGGGCAACCCACGAAATATACTCTCTATTTGTTTTTACTGTTATTCGTTATGCGTCGTATTTCGGCGAACCCCATACCTCCTAAGAGTGAACGAATTTTTTGAATGGTCTCAACTTCTGCGGTTCTGGGAGTACGCCAATATCACGACCTAGGCTGATGTGCCATTGGAGGGAGAGTGAAAGTAAAATACTGAACAAACCATATCGTCGGAACAGCCCAGTCGTAGAAAGTGATCCCCAGGTCGTGACGTCCGCGTACACGCCCCCTGTGAAAAAATATTGCCGCGGTCCCCCTTTGCCTATAAATCCACGAGCGAGGTCGGAAAGAGCGGGGCAGGAAAAAGATAGGCAAAGTGGGGAGGGGAGACGGAATGGTGGAGAGTGGCGTGGAGTGGGATATGGCACAGTGGGGAGGAAAAAAATGGTGCGTCGAAGGGGGCGGAGAGGAGCAGGGCAGAAAAAGCTGAGCAAAGCGGAAAGAGGGGCAGCGGGATGGGACGGTGGAGGGTGATGGAGCGGAATGGTGCCTAGAAGGAGGCGAGACGGGGTAGAACAGGGTATGTCGTGCCAAAGTGGGAAGAGGCGGAACGGGACGGGACGGTGGAGGGTGTGGTAGAGCGGGATATTGCAGGATGGGAGGAGCGGGATGGTGCCTAGAAGGGGCGGGATGAGGGAGAGCAGGGAATAGCTGGACAAAGAGGGAAGCGGTAGAGCTGGAGGGAATAAATGGTGGGGGGGGGGGGCGGGATGGTATATCGAAGGGGGCGGGACGGAGCAGGGCAGGAAAGAGCTGAGCAAAGCAGAAAGAGGTGGAGCGGACTGGGACTGTCGAGGGTATGGTACAGAGGGATGGTGCCTAGAAGGGGCGGGACGGGGGAAAGCAAGGAACTGCTGGGCAAAGAGGAAAGGGGCGGAGCGGGATGGGACGGTGCAGGGTGTAGTGGAGAATATTGCATGGTGGGGAGAAGCGGGACGGTGCGTACAAGGGAACGGGACGGGACAAGACAAGGAGAAGCTGGACAAAGCTGGGAAGGGCGGAGCGGGAGGAGGCGGTCGGGGGTGTGTTTGAGTGGGATATTGAGGTTGGTGAGGGGCGGGGGATGGGTGGGCATATCAGGGAATAGCTGGACAAAGCTGGTCGGGGTGGTGGAAGGTGCAGGAGGGAGGGTTTCCCCTTAGTGGGGTTTTCCCTAACCAGGACTCTCCCAACAGCGGGGCACCGCCCCAGCCGGGACAAGCTCTAAGCTCCCGACCGATCTCCCGGCATGTGTGGTAGAGTAGTGTATGTTAGTACGGGTGGGTCGGGTCGGGTTGGGTCGGGTCGGGTCGGGTTAGGTCGGGTCGGGTCGGGTCGGGTCGGGTTAGGTCGGGTCGGGTCGGGTTAGGTCTGGTCGGGTCGGGTCGGGTCTGGTCGGATCGGGTCGAGGCAGATCGGGTCGGGTCGGGGTGCGGCGAGGCGGGGCGGGGCGGGGCAGATCGGGTCGGGTCGGGTCGGGGCGGATTGGGGGGGCTGGGCGAGGTGGGGCGGGGCGGGGCAGATCGCGTCGGGGCGGGGCAGGGCGAGGCGGGGCGGGGCGTGGACGATCGGTCATCTCTCGCTCCCCGGAGACGCGTCGGCTGATGAAGCGCTGTCGCCCGCGGCGGGCGGCAGGCGGGCGCGATGACAGGCGCGCGCCCCGCCCCGTGTGTCAACCTCGCCCGCCGCATTCATCGCTCCGCCGCGTGTTTTCTCTGGTGCCGCCCCCTCGCGGATATTAGCGCCGCCGTTGGGAAGGGTCAAGGCTGTTGGCGGCCGCGCCCAGCCGCGCAAATCACCGCCCCGCCCTGCGAGCCGCCGCTCGCCATGCAGGGAATACAGGGTTCATGCAGTTGCTGTCATTGTATTCACTACTCTCCAGTAGGCTATTTGATAAATCGTTTACTGGGAGCGGTAGCTCAGTGCATCAACTGATGTCACTGCAGCGCCTCTGACCGGGAGGTCCTAGGTTCCCACTCCCCACGGCGGCAGGATTTTCGACACTAGCTTTTCAGCTAGGTCGAAGTCAGTCGCTATCTGGAGGAGGATTCTAGCGGTCGGCTGCCCTGAACGGTAGTTTTCCGTGGTTTCTCCGATCAACACCAGGCGAATGCCGGAGCAGTACCCTACAAACGTGCCACGGACCGTGCGCGATCTGTCCTTCCTCTTCCTTGTCCTATCCTCTCCCCATACACACACACACACACACACACACACACACACACTTAACTAACATGCACGATACTACCACATATTCCGGGAGACCGGTCGGGAGCTTAGAGCTTGTTCCGGCTGGGGCGGTGCCCCGCTGGTGGGAGAGTCTTGGTTAGGGGGAAACCCCACTAGCCGACGGTAGGTCGGTGTCGGATCTCGCCACCCAGCGGGGGAAGATCACTGCCATCTCCTGCTAAAAAAACATGCACTACACTAACGGGACTAATGACCAAAGCCGTTGACGCCCCCGGAAACACGAAAAAATCAATCAATCAATCAATCAAGTATAATGTACCCGATGATGATGTTGAACATATGTAATCAAAATAAAAATTATAATAGACTTTGACTTGCAGCAATTCAGCAATTTAATGTTAAAATATGTTTACAATTGTTTTTACGAAAACAAAACTGTTTAAAATGAATTGGAGTTACGTGTTCAGCGAGGTCCCTAGGCATATGGTTAGTCTGCTTATGCATTAATTAACTGTAGATATTTCTAATTCTCCCGACGTGGAGTCTCTTGCTGGCACCATATAGTTTGGACTCCCAACGTTACCACTTAAAGTTGACTCCCATATTCGCCGCCAAGGTTCAACACAACGGTGGCCATCCTTATTTCCCTTCACTTGCGTCGTTCCCTCATTAGGGAAATATGGAAACTGATGAGGGTTGAAGTGGTCGGAGAATTTAATTTTGACGAGCACTTGCCAGGATTAATACTCTGGCTTGTCGTAGATATTAGGGGGTAGAAAAAATAAAACTTTAGTGATCTTTCCATGGATTAGAGGGTACCGGTATAATAAAATCCAAATAAATTATTTATGTGGTTTACTCCTCCTCTTTGTAGCTTCATTTCGCGACCCTCATGGTCCAGTATGCAAACAGAGGTAGTACGTGAATGTTGGACAGTGGATGTTGGTGGAAAAGGGTTGAGAGGATAAACTATGCGCGAGCTAGTACTGAGTTCACTCCTCATGACTTTAGTCACCTAAATTTATTGCCCCCAGTATTGCTTAATTACAAATTGCTAAAGCTCTGCTCCTACGTATGGTAGATATTGTTGCGCACGGTTTGCGGATTTTCGCGTAGTCTCGTTAATACTACTAAATTTGTTATCGGACACAGAGCTGAAGAGGGCTTTAGTTGCAGGGGGCTTTATTTCAACGTCAATTAGTAGAAGTAGGAATGTTTTACCAAAATGGATTATCTGTGATCCAAATGTTTAAACATGAGACCTCATGAATTTTGGAAAAAACAGGAGATTAACTAACGTCCTTATTCCATATTCAAGATTTCTCAAAAAATTGTGATTTGCTTTTGATTAATTACTTGGGAATAAGGAAAAGGGCACTTAATAGTTTAGTTAACAAACATAATTCAAACCCAAACATATGTACTCGTATATCTGTCAGCCTATCCCAAGGATCCCCTCACTCTTATTAATATTGTGCTATATGCGAAACCAGTTTTGAAAATTGTGATTGTGTGTTTGTAATTTGGTAATTTGATAGAATTGTAGAGTTTCTTATATAACAGACAATCAGTCACATTTTTTACGATGAAAGTCATTTATTTCATTTTATTTGACGTAGAAAAACGCAACGTTTCAGGGCAAGGTTAGTCCTGCTAGTTGTACAATAATACGTATGTTAGCATAGAACATTGGAATTCATATTTTTTTCATGATAAAAATACAGGGTTCTTCATATTAGAGCATCATCAGCACTTTAAATTGAATTAAATTTTAATATAATAAAATTCATTTTATGAAAAATTACTCACACAACACAAAAAAAGTTACATAACTTAAGTTTAAAAAAAAAGTAGAAGATGTTGAAGACTCATCAATGATAATATTGTTTTGCACTTCAAAATCCCATCACACAGAATTTAACTGTACTAGTTGGACTAACGTTGGAAGTTAAACGTCAACGGATGACTGAGAGAGTTATGCCAGTCAGGTAATAAGAAAAACAAATTGGAGTCAAATAGAGGAAACGTTAGGAGGGTGGGGGGAACTACAGAATAAGAAAAAAGGAGGTTCATTTTTTAAATTATTAATTGTATTGGAACTTCGTTAGAATGTTGCCGTATTCAGTGTCATCACAATATTGGAGATTCGCATGTATCAGAAATAATATGCGAATGGATTGTCAATGTATGTAGAATCGCGTACTTTTCAAAATCAATGTTGTGTTTAATTGAAACCTATGGTGTATTATAGAATACCATCTGCTTGAGGTCTCCCTAATATTCTTCATATATTCACTAATCCTCGTATTAAGTTACGTCTTGTTTTGACCCACATAACGTTATTATATACTTTAAGATATACTTTAAGATATTGAATGAAATCTAAAATCAAATGTTGTGGTATGCTCGGAAACATAGACGTGACATCCAGGGAGACTAGTATGTGTAGATGGAATGGCAATAACAACAATTTCTTGTCAATGTTGAAAAGTGCTTTTAATGACATATTATCAATCTAATTTCAATATTGGCTTCAGTATTCAATATTTTCATAACTGATATTGTGGTAGAAATAATCGATCTCACTGAGTATTCATTTTTATTCACTTTAACCACACTATGAGTTACGTAAATATTCTTGTAGATTCTCATGTACAATTCTCGACATCTGCATAAACAGTTGTGAATATCACCACGCGCTCTCGCCGGTGTTACAAAAGTCAACTGTCAATGAAGAGTGGAAGGGGAGTTGTGAGTGGTCGCGACGTGGAGTGGCCGCCGGCCAGGTCGCGTGGCGAATGTCGCCAGCGCAGCGGGCGTGGGCGTGGGCGTGGGCGCGGGACGGGGGCGGGGGCGGGGACGCGCCGTGTGCCAGTGCGAAAGTCGGCGAGCAGAGTGTGAGCGCGCGGGGTGGGAAAGCGGGAGGCGGGTGGGGACGGGGGCTCGGCGTGGGTGGAGACGGGGCTAGGCGAGGGCGGGGCGTGGGCGGAGCGGGGTAGAAGGGGTGGGTCAGAGGCGGGGTGGTGGCAGGGCGGGGGCGATGCGGGGTCGGGGAGTGGCGGGACGGGGCCAGAGCAGGGTCGGGCGAGGCGAGGAGGACGGGGCGGGGTGGACGCGGGGCGGGGGGGAC
>BLKR01002611.1:23735-186683 GCA_011170035.1 Teleogryllus occipitalis | reverse complement strand
GATTTTCTTTTGCTCGTGGGATTGCGCTATTCGGTCAGTGGGCCTCGTGTCGTAACCTTTCCTACTCGGAAAATAAAAGGTTACTTTCACCACTCGTAACACAAATAGCTATTGTAATACATTGCCAGGTGATATTTAAACGATTAAATTGACACACAAACAGATTGTTAAAAACATTGGAGGGTAGTGGCGCAATTTTGGCTTTAGATTCGGATTCATCGAGGAACATGACGTCGACATTCATATAGAAAAATGTGTCAAGTCTTAAGGCCTTACAGCAACTCCCAAAAACACAAAAAATAAAATACAATTTCAGGTGTTTTTTCGGGGAAAAAATTGGTGTTGGTGGTAGTGGTGCAATTCTAGCTTCAGATTCGCATTCAACGCGTCAAAATACATAAACATGTGTCAAGTCTTAGGGCCTGACAACTTTTTGTGTGTGTGTATACCTGTGATATTAATCGCATTGAAAACGTGAATCCGTCATTTTCTTTACAATTAAATAAAAGAAGGCGGAGGTAAAATTCAAAGTGGAGGTTATTTTGTATATTTTTATTTTTACAACTGTGGTATTCTTTCTCGCACATAGTTTATCAGAAGTCTATCCCTGACACTCAATTTTTAAGTGCCAGGCTATTGAAGATAAAAGTCTGAGTGCATAACAGCTGTAATCAAACTTTCTTCCTCAAGAGCATCAACGTAGAACAAGATAAACCATCGGAAAAAAGATACGACCAAATCAATACTAGCATATTTTAGTATGACCTATTTTCCTTCCTTCCCTTCCGTTTTCCGTTTCGCACCAATTGTCTTGCTCTAATAGAAACACGAGTTGAACAAAGATATCGTAAGTATGTCGAATTAAGGTGAGGTATCTTAATGAAATATGTAATTAAAAAGATATACAAAAGGACATGTTTTCTTGCATTATTTGTAACTTTTGCAAGTATCAAAATTTCAGAGTCCAACAAAAATGGAACCCTGCGCCACCTTACTGTACAATGCATTATTCGAGAAAAAAAATCAAACAAACAAACTGGGGACGTTTTTGAGATTTTTTAATTGCCATCATTCAAGCAGAAATTGTGCGCAAACTGCACATATTTTCAAAAAAAAATAGATGAAGCTATTTAATGGCGTCTTTGAAAAACAAATTTCATTAGTAGCAGGGAGATGCCAAAAAATGTGAATTTTTTTCATTTTCCGAAAATTCGGAATTAAAAGAAAACGAAACATCCGTCATTTTTTCAATGTCTTTTGCCATTTTTGTAAAAATTGTTTACGCTTCTTGTGAAGCAATCTCCGAAATTTAAATATCCCTTTCAAATTCATAGGACCACATTGATTGAGGAGTATCTATTTTGGAGAAAATCGTGAGAAATATTTATCTACTTTTTGATAACAGGACCCCAAAACTACGAGTTTACCAGTAGAGAACTCGCCGATTTTTGCCACAGCATTGTCATACTTTCTCTTCTCTTCCGAAGAACGTAGTATGCGAAAAAGGTAACACTATTTCACTCTCATCGGAAAATGAATTTTGAAAAATTATTTCTCAGTGTTTACATATCTTGCAAAAGGAATATAGTACATTTCAAATTTTACGTAACTAGCTCCAGTAGTTTTTCTCTGTGTTGTTAATTAGTCAATCAGTTTTACATTTTTACTTTCGCCAACACATGGTAGAGAGGAAATTATGTAAATCTACAAAAAAGTGAGGTCGAGTTGTTGACGGAAATGAAGGACGGGGGGAGTAAACGTCTGTCTGTTAGTCCGTGAATGATTGATCGATTGATTAGTGATTTTGGGCGCGTCAACTGTCAAGGTCATTGGTCCCGTCTATGTAGGGCATGTGTTTTTCTCGACAGGTGGCGGTGATCTTTCCCAGCTGCATGGTGAGATCCGGCGCCCACCTACACTTCGGCTAGCCAGATTTTATACTACAAGGTATCTCCCAACAGAGCGTCATCGCTCCAAGTGGAAGAAGCTCTAAGCTCTCGACTGGTCTCTGGGTATATGTGGTTGTGTAGTGCGTGTAAGTGTGTGTAAGTAAGGGGCGAGGGAAAGGACAAGAAGGGGAAGGAAATTGCGCATTAGTTTGTTACTGCTCCGGCATTTGCCTGGTGTTTAAGAGACAGAGTAGCCGGCCGCTTGATTTCTCTCTCAGACAGTATCAGCTACTGTCTGAAGAAATCTAGCAATCTAGCTAATGTCGAAAATCCTGCCACCGTTAGCACTCGACCCCTAGGACTTCCCGGTCAAAGGTGGTGCAATGATATGAGTTGATGATCTGAGCCACCTAAGCCGTCTGTGAACTCTAGCGTCTAAACTGTTCGACGAATTTCCTCCAAAATTGATATTCTCCAATTGGTATGCCCAATGTTGCTTCTCCTCTAATTTCAAACTGATATTTTAATTTTTGTAGGAACTTTACACGAGGTTCGAAATCTTTTCAAATATGGTTAGAACTTTTTTTAACTCTCGAATAAAGCGAAGTTTGCATGAAACTACGATTTTCATTCAAAAAGATTTTTGAAAATTCAAAAAATTATTTTTGTTTCGAACCTGTCCTACACATTCAATATTGAAGCAGAAAATTCCTGTGTTAATATTACCCATTCTTCAATTATAGATCTTCACATTATTTCTTGTATATTTTTTTAGTATGTTACGATTTTTTTGCAATTTTGAGTTATTTGGTTCAGAGTTTTTTCCGAATTTTCCATACACCATCAATATTGAAATCAGAGATTTTTCGTAAAGGGAATCTATTACACAATATTAGATCATGTTAAGAATTTTTTCAAGAAAAATTATCGCGTAAATTATGTGTTAGAATCGTCACAACATTAAGAATTCATTACGGCTTCAAAAATCGAGCCCTTCCGACACACCGATAATGGGAAAAGGTGTTAGACTTGTGATTCGGCTGGCGCTCCGCTTTGAATTCAAACTTGAGTAATTATTGTATTTTTCTTTACACTGTTTGAGACAATGGGGCACATCGTTACATGAATTCAACAGCAGGAAGCCATTTTCAATTAAATTTTTGAATTTACAAAATAATTATAGTGATTTATTTGTTCCAACCTCCAGTGCTTAGGGAAGGAGTTATTCAGGTGATGGGTGAAGTTAGGATAGAAGTGTTAATATTATATTACGTAACTCTTATCGGTCAGACAAGGAAATACATGCTGTGGTAGCACCACTATTGTGTTACTTACTTGCCCAGAACTATTTTTAATGTGCAATAGAACCCCGTTATTCCGAACTAATTGAGGGTGTGGTCTGTTCGGATTATTCGAAATAATGTAACGTACATATACAAATACATCTATAGGATTAGCCGACAATGCAGCGTAGTGTACGATGTGAGAAAATGGCAACGTAGCGTAGTGATCCGCATCATCACATCATCACATTGTATCATTAAGCAGATTCAGTTCCTTACGGAAAAAGAATATGACCGATTTTGCAAGTTCTTCCAATTGAAAATTATTTCTACATCGTATTTACCAATGCAATAAACGTTACATTTCGACTACTAGTGTTTCAATAATTAGTTGTTTCAGTTCTACAGTAATTAAAAAATTATTTCTTTACACTACAAATAAACATTTTGTTTATTTTTCGCCATCCCGAATTTTGTTTGGGTTATCCGAAATTTCGGATTAGCGGGGTTCGGATTAGCGAGGTTCTATTGTATTCCAAAATTATATTTTTAGTTTTTTAAACATTTCTGTTGGCATACATCATACTCCTGCAAATGGTGAAAATTAAATAATAAATATAATCAGTCATTCATTTTGATTCTTTGTACATCCAGGTTTATTAGAAACTGATGTACGCACATTTGTGTGTATTCTACTGAGATATTAATGTATTTTCCGTTTTGTTTTACTTTTCTCGCGTGGTGACTTCCCCGAATCGTGGAACCAACGACGAATGATTTTCGTTTCCTATATTATGCACTGGTATATCGGGTTTATTTGCCGAATTTCTTAACGTTACTGGAAAGTAATAACATTTACTTTTAACTGGTATTTAACTGCTTCTATGCCATCGAGCTACCCATCCCTAAGTACATATTCTAAGCCGTAGTTCTATTATAAGTTTATATTCAGTTGTAAGAACGTTTTAAATGATTCGGCCAATATTCTTTTGTCCTGGAAATAGTGGTGTAGAAAACGCGTAACTCATCGTCGGGTTGTTCTCATCGTTATGGGATTCAGGCGTACAGCATTCAACATGAAATCATCACAGTTCTAAAACGTCCATTCTTTTCTCTTACGTGACTCGCACACTTCATCCGTAATTGCTACCGTTGTTTTGTTCCCAAAATTTGTTCTCAAAATATGAGGAAACCACGAGTTATTTTGCTAGATGTTCTATAAATCCTCGGTTATGATAGTGATCGTAATTCTTTTTCACCATTGTTTGGTAATAAAGATAGCCGGACAAACATAGTCTAACTTACCGTACACATTATGTGTGAGGGAAACAAAAGAATGAGGACCTTGAAAGATGGCGTTCTGTTTATCCCTAACACTCAATATATCTTCTTCCTGAGTCAACTTCGAGGATGCAAAAGATAGTCAAAGAAGTAGTCCCAACAGACATGTGAGTGATGGTAAAAAGAAAATAATCTATCAAAATGGCGCTCTGAATAGAGACGGTGAAAAATTGCTTAAGACTGTAGATCAAATCGTTTGAAAAATATGTGGTTTCGTTATTTGTATTTGGACAACATTCGGACAAATATGCTTTGCGAATAACAATTAACTTAGTTCAAAGGGAAGAAACATTTCAAGGAAGAGTCAATGAAGAGTTCAATGCAAAAATAAAAAAGAATAAAAAGGTGTGCTCTAGATTCTACGTCTTTAAGAACTCAGCAAACGATTAACAAGATTATCAATAGCGTTAACTTGAAATCAGCCAGACTTTTGCATGCAGACTTTCGTCGACAACTTGGATAAATATGTCGTCACGGGGAAATTATTCTTACACTATGATGACATTGAATGGATTAGTAATTGCTCGGGTGACTTCTTTTATGTCGTTTAAACAGCACATAAGCATTTTAATACGCAGTTTTATTATTTACATATTATTTCTCAGAATAACAAAGCAATTAAAACTTACTTATGGTAATGTGACATTTAATAGTTATTAACTCGTAAATTACTAGATGATTATCAAAACATATTTTTTTCCATTAGTATGGGGTTTACTTGTTAGATTCTCTTATCAAGACAAAGTTTTTTCCGAGGAACTGCTATTGTGTTTCTATTCCGCACAAAACATTATGCTACTTTTTCGTGCTAACCAAGCTTCCTGACATGTTATATAAGACGTTCCGTTGTGTATGAAGGCATATCGAAGGTCTAGTACGGTATATTTATAAAATCTTAATGACCTCTCGGCCTAAAAAGCTTGGGAACCCGCGCTCCGTCTATTTCCAGTGTCGGGCGGAGCGCGGGCGCGGGCGCGGGCGGGAGAGGGAGAGGGAGAGCGCGGGCAGAAAGGGAGTGGACAGAAAGGGAGTGGAAGTGGCGCGGGAGAGGTGCAAACACGTGTGAACGCGAGCATTGGCGCACAGTATGCCACGTGCAACATCTCAACAGTCAAAATATTCTGCCTCCCTTCAGATACATGTTCAATAGAAGAGTCAAAATGAAGTTCTTATTCGCCAATAATGTTAAAATTTGTTGTAACATTTATTGTGATGAAACGACAATGATGTAATGTAATGATCATAAAAGCAACAACAACAACAACAATAATAATAACAACAATGTAATAAGTTGTAATTTTCAAATACGAATGTAGAATTGATATCGATTTAATTGTAAAAAGGCGCTACACGGGAGAATATTATTATTGTTATTATTATTATTATTATTATTATTATTATTATTATTATTATTATTATTATTATTGTTGTTATTATTATCATGGAAAACTGATAAAAACTCAATCGTCAACCATCTTAATACTATCAGTTCTACTAAAAGCAGGAACGTGTGTGAGGTGACGTCGGTGTTCCGAGCCATGATTCGCTATTTGTGTAGGTAAGATATTAGCCATATGTGATTATTATTGTTTGTTTATCTTGTCTTTATATGGTTCGATATTAATAACTATTGATCATTTTGAGTTACTACATTTGAATATAACTTAATTACTCGGAATAACAAGTATTTGTAATTTGTTCTTTACATTTTTAATTCGTAATTTCTTATTGAAAATCCAAAAGTAATATTGAGAATAAGTCACAACGAGTAATCAGCCAAACTCATCCATACAGTAAAATATGTCAATACAACAGGATAAGAAAGAAAATCACGCGGGTCCCTCAAAAAAGTAGGCAGATTCCGAAAATTGCATTCAGTACCTTCTTCAGATCAAAGAGTCTTTTGTTAATTTTATATTCCCTTCCATTAGGGCTACAGCCATCTTTTAATTTGACACAACATGAACAGCACGTGGAGCAACAGCAGTTTTGAAGTGAGCGAATGTGTTCCTGTGCGCTGTGGATGAACGATTATTAACATACGCCATTTTGCGCAAGATTTGTTCTTGTTAATGTTGTTCAAAAGCAAAAAGTTACGTGGTATTCTAACAGTTCGAAATGAAAAATATCAATCACACAACGCATCAGAGATTAAATCTTAAAATTCATCATTTTTTTCATTAAATTTCATCATCGAATTTAAGAAATTGATACCTTCATAAATACATTTGCGTTGTCGTTCATAATACATTTAAACAGTGGCTACTTTTTTAAACACTGCAAAAGGGAAAGGTGTGAAGTATTATGAAATGAAGACGTTGCAAAATAGTACTATAGTCGTTTCTGGGTAAGTTGGACCTGGATACGTGAGAAACTTCTATTAGTGACTCGAATTACGTAGTTTGGTCATTTTTAAACTAAAATACCTCTGTGAGTGGAAGTACTGCGTGAATGAGATGAAGGCAAGACACATTAAGAACTTTGTATGGAGTTTTTTATAGTATTGAACAGTTAAATCGACTAAACGCAACCAGAAGAACGAAAAGCCATTCTAGACGTTCAGCGTCCGTTAGGATTTGGAAGACCGCCGTCTGTTAAGAACAATCGAAGCAATTAAATTGAAACTAGAGATGGCGTAAGAGTAGACTTATTCCAAGATATTTTTAAGTTTATATTTTTTTCTCGTCCTTACGAAGGTACTTCGTAAGAAGAGAAAGTTATGTAATCGTGCGCCGGAAAACGGCGAATTTTTGACAGAAAAACTCTTATTGCCGGGCCCTGGTAACGATAAATTGGAAATGTGGAAATCTATTTGCTAAATGTAAAAAAAAAATATATTCCGCTAACACATTGTGCAGCCAGAATCCATGTTTTGTGGGTCATTGATACCGAAAAATAAATTAACAGCAAAACATATACGGGTGTTCAACCCTAGCGCCTAAACCGTTCAGATGATTTTCTCCAAAATTGATATTCTCCGATCGATCTGAATGAACTCGCGGCGTTGGGAGTTTGAAACAGATATTTTGATTTTAGAGGGTACGAGGACCGAGAATTGACATTTTTAAGCGTAACTGTGGCGTAGTGGTACGAGCAAAAGCGAGCACTCAGGATTTGTATTCGGGTCTCGAAGCGGAAAAAAATTCTTGCTGGTGGAAAACACTTTTCCAGGTTTATGTAGTAGTATAATATAGCGGAGCATTTAGAAAGAATGCGAGGAAATATGTGCTTTTGGAGCACCACTAATTTCTTAATAGATAGTATTACGAAAAGAGTTAAACTACACACGAAACTACATTTGCTATTTATCGGGCTTATGACGTTAATAACTACGATGAACCAAAATCTACAATTTTGTTTTAATTTTTTACTTGCGGATTAAATAAAGAAATAAAATGTAATACCTTGCTTAAAAAGTTTTGTATGTTTTGTATCTTGCATTTTTATAATTCGTTTACAAACAATTTTCTTGCAAAAGTATTGCATTTTCTTTTAATTTTCTCCTTTGTAGGTGAAAGCAATGTGATTCGAATCTAAGGTCAGTAGTCACGTAAGTGCAGTGCATGTTAACGCGGGAGATGGTGGTGATATTTCCCCGTTGGGTAGCAAGATCCGTCACCGAATAACACGTTGGCTTATGGGTATTTTCCGCAGCCAAGTATTCTCACCAGCGGGGCATCATCCCAGTCGCGGTAAGCTCTAAGCTCCCGGTGTGAATGGTAGTGTAGTGGATGTAAGTGTAAGTGTGTAAGTAAGAGGAGAGAATACAACACGACAGGGGAAGGAAAGATCGCGCGCGGTCCGTGGCCTATTTGTTAGGGTATAGCTCCGGCATTCGCGTGGTGTTCATCGGAGGAACCACGGAAAACAATCGATCAGAGCTGCCGGCCGCTGGAATTCTCCTTCAGACAGCGAGTGAAGCACTTCTTCGCTTTCATAAGGCCAATTCCTGGTACACGAATAGATTTGCGGCCGCCTACCGCCTTGAGCGTGAGCATTGTGTGCGCGCGGGTGCAGCCGCCGCCGCCGCCGCCGCCGCGGGGGCCGTTGCTTAAGAGACTGGCGCTGACGCGCTTACGCTGAAGGGGTCACAGAGGTGTCACGGACGCGACGTTTTTGTCGGCCCCCTTACCCCCCAGGGGGGCTGAAGGCGCACGGGCGAGAACGCCACTGGGACACCTGGGACCCGGCCAGCTCCGCCTCCCGCGCGCATCGCCGCCCCCCGCCCCCGCCCCCGGCGCCGCGCGCATCGCTGGGCAGCCGTCCACCCCCCCTCCCCGCGGGGCCACCGGGACGCCTGGAATTGCCTCATCATGCTTTTCAACCACGTATGTTCAAAATGGTTTACTTCATCGGCATTAATTCACGTTCTCTCGCTTGCATCCTCTCCTTCCAGCTCTTGCTTGCCTAGTCTCCCCTTATCTATCTTTCTCCCTTCTTCAGTCTTCCCGGTTATAAAACCAAATAATCAAAGCCCAATTCTTTCGAAATTTTAAGACATAAGCAGCATGGTTGGTGCTGTAGCACCCTCGTTTATTTTTTCACCGTATCGGTTTTGGGAATATCACTTTGCCACGATAATATATTCATTTTTATTTTTTTTAGCACTTAACACTAAGTTTCAAAGCACACATATAAAAGAACACGTTGTATGTTGTGTTGAACGACAACAATGTGCTGATTTGCTCAGATATACCATCCTTTTCAATTAAAAAGCAGGAGCATCATTCGTCCATAAAGGAACTATGAGTGACAGCACTTCCCGACGCAACTGACCGAGTGACCGCGAATGCAATAGGTACTTTTGTTTCTTCAATAGTGGTGGTATATTTATTTATTTCAGTAATTACTTATTTATATAAAAAAATTAATACTGTATGGGGCAGTAGGGTAAAAAGGTAACATTTAACTGAGAAAGATACAATCCCCAAATTTGCTCGAAAGGACAAAGGACCCTGGACAACGAGCGGTGCTACAACATCACATTCATTCTCGGATTACTGTCACTGATAAAGCACTTTTTTATAATATTGCACTAAAACATTAGACATCACTTATAAATCTACCAACCAAACGGAGCGCCAGAGGTTCAAAGATATTTATTTTTTGAAATTTCAAACGTTTAAACGAAAAATGATTTCTGCCATTGACTTGAATGTAATGTGCTCTATTCTTGTTAGTAAATTAACCTCCGAGTTAGGAGAAAACTTTATCACACAAATAAAAGGTAATTCAGTTAAAAGTATTCTTAATTCAGTAGACGATTTCAGTAAAACGATTCACTTTCTCGATCAGAGTAGGCGTCAATACAACGTATTCAGATACTCGTCAGGCAACACCTTTAGCGCAGTTATTCGTGGAGGGCCGATCGATTACGAAGAAGGTGAAATTACTGAAGAACTTAGCAAGGCTAATATTCAGAACGTCAAAGTATCCCGCCTGTTAAGATTTGATAAAATCTCCCATGCCATTGTGTGCAGTTTTAGTAAGTGACAGATCAACCTTTGAAAATCTATTTATCATCAAGAGACTTTTTAGTGCCGTGGTATCAGTTGAACTCAGATGCCGTAATTCATTTATTGTGAGGTGCAAAAAATGTCAAGACTACGGACACACGAAAAATTATTGTAAGAAAACTTCAAAACGTGTAAGATGCACTAATTCCCATGAACCGGGTACATGCAACTTAAACCCCCAACTTAATCCACCTTGCGTAAATTGTAACAAAGCTCATTAAGCGCCATCACACAATAGTGAATATTTCCAAAAAAGACAAAAAGTATTCATAGAAAGAACTTTATCTATCTTTATTCACTGACAGTTAAGAACTTCCCTCCCCCTCACCATCCTCCTTTCCCCCACTTCTCGTTACTGTCAACTACTAGTCTAGAATCCTTCCCCAACAATACCTTCCTCCTCCGCTCCCTCCTCCACAACAATATATTATTCCAACTTATCCACAACACCCATTAAAAAACTCTGCACACCCTCTCCCCCTCCCCCCACAGCACCTCTTTACATCCTGGTACAATCTCGAAATAATGAACCAAGTAATCAAAGCCCTCTTCCCATAATCAACAAACAAATCCAAATAGCTCTTGCATCACATCCATATTTATCTCGTATCAGTAATACTCAAAACAATTAAGAACATGTCAAAAAAAATTAACTTCTCTCACTCTCCTAAACTGGAATATAAGCGGAATAAACCCCAAAATCAATTTTATAAAATATACTTTAAATAATTATAATATAGATATTGCTTTCATCACAAAAAAACATCTTACGTCCAAAGATAAGGATAATGTGCAGGGTTACCTGACATACAGATCCGACCGACGTTCTCGAACGGCGACAGGAGTAGCAATTTTCATTAAAAAACGGATTCGACACGATCCTCTGCCACCGTATATCACCCGCGAACTTGAAAATATGGCAATAGCGCTACATCAGTCACACGGCACGCCAATCACATTAATCGCAGTACATAAGCCTCCTAATCCCTTCCCCTGAAACAAACAACAACGCTCTGTCAAATCAAACTACTACCATTGTCATAGGCGACTTCAATGCCAAACGTACCGCATGAGGAGGCAAATCTTGCAACCCGAATGGAAATTCTTTACTCAGATATGCTATCAACGATTATTTAATTATCTCTGCTCCACCTGAACCCTCGCATTATCCGTATAATCTCCGCATTCTTCCGGACATCCTACATATTGCAGTTTGCAAAAAGTTTACGAAACCGTTATTCCAATTGTTCTAACTCGGACCACTGTCCCGCACTTTTATGAGGAAAAAATTTCTCTTTAATAATGTAATAGTATGGAAGCGTTCAACAAATTTTTAACTATTGCAATTATTTAAATTCAACAATTTTTAAATATAAGATCGCGCAAATCGGATCTGCGTCATTTGTAAGTGTACAAAAGCAAAGCGTGGCAAAATATTTAGAGAAAAAGTTTGGAGCTACTTTTGAGAAAATTTTGATAGTGACTGAAAGAATTTTGAAAGAGGCTTCATTTACCTCCAAAAATTAAGAGATTCGTTTTAAATACGACGGGTAACATCACCAGCTTGATAGACAGGGAATATTCATTTTGTTGAAAATTCTGTGTAAAGGTCTTGGGAAAAGCCATACTTTCACTATCAAGGAAACAAAATATGACCTGTTCATGACTGTACTAAATATTCGAGTAAGTAATTTACTACATATAAGAGTAAGAAAGACTTTTTCTGTTTTAGAGACCCACAAAATGTGTTTTCTGACAAAACATTGTCCCCTGCAGCTTTACATAACACATACTTCGAGGCAGATATGAGAAAGTAAAAAAATCGATCGGGGTTCGTTGTCCCAGATCCAGAAGAACGTACTGCATCTGCTCTAAGCGAAAAAGCCAAACTCAAATCTGGTTTACTTCTGAAGGAGGATTGCAGCTTAGTTGATAATGAGCATATTACACAAAATCTTTGCCGCTGCACTGCTTGCGGCGTTCGTGACATCAAATGCCTCTTCTTTCAATTGACTGTTTGATTCCGGGCGCGTCAACTATCGAGGTCATTAGTCCCGTAAGAGTAGTGCGTGTTTTTTCATCGTGATCTACCCCCACTGGATGGCGAGATCCGGCGCCGACCTACCGTCGACTAGCGTGGTTTTCCACGACCATGTATCTCCCATCAGCGGGGCACCGCCCCAGCCGGCACAAGTTCTGAGTCCCCGACCGGTCTCCCGGCATGTGTGGTAGTTTAGTGCGTGTGTGTGTGTGTGCAGAGGGTGAGGATAGGACAAGGAAGAGGAAGGAAAAATCGCGCGCGGTCCTTAGCCTTTTGTTAGGGTTCTGCTCTGGTATTCACCTAGGATTTATCGGAGAAACCACGGAAAACTACCGATCAGAGCAGTCGGCCGCTAGAATTCTCCTCCAGACAATGATCACATTCGTCTTAGCTGAAAAGCTAATATCGAAAATCCTGCCGCCACCGTCGGAACTCGAACTTAGGACCTCCCGGTCAGAAGGACTGTAGTGACATCGGTTGATGCCCTGAGCCACCACTCCCGGTTTCTTCTTTCAAGACTGGCTGAAGGATATTGAAATGTGTTCATATAATGCCATTTGTTATTGCTTTACATACGTGTTGTTAGTCTGTGTTGATATGTAGTAGAAGCCATAAAGAAATCCTTCTTTTGCGTCTATTGTACGCTTTTTAACTTGAGACCACCTTCTCACATTTTCACAAACTTTAAACAGCAGAATACCTTCCTAACCCGTAAATATTTCTATTGGATACGTTGAAAAAACACAAATACAAAAGTCAGGACAATTAAGGGCTCACGCATTCGGGCATTTATTTCACTTAGTTTCCATGAGATAAGGAGATGGTTTCATATTCAATGGCATAATTGTTCAGCTAAAAATTAAGATTCAGAATATTCTACTTCATGCTCTCTTTAACCTTCGATTTTTTTAAAATTAAAGATTAATTTTTGTTCGATTCAAAGAGCTTATAAAAGCCAATGGCGAATAATTTATCGTGTTCGAAGTGTGGTCTCACTGAGTGGGCTACAGTTTTACGCACTTGAAGGACTACGCAGCAGACAAATAATCATGTTTTTCTGTTAAGAATACAGCATCAAGCAGATAGTATAGATGCAGTATTTCCGTAATATGTATTCTGGTCGCGGACGCCTCCAAGTATTCTATGCACGTCGTAACATGATCTCAATAAAAAGATTGATGGTTTACTGAAAACATATACGTTAACTTGAATGATCTCTAACTCTGAAATAGCTTTCAAGTGCGCAGAATAAAAAGATAATGTTTCTTCGACGCATATCCCAGACATGTTGAATGTACTTGAAGTTGGGTGTACCATTAGGCGCGTCAAAGCCTTGTTCCTCTTGACGAACTATCCGAGAATAACATTATCGTCCACAGAAAAGGAGAGCACTGCTAATCAATGTGGGTGCAAAGAAGGGTACGTAATTCTAAAGATGCGTAGTCCACCAATTAATTTAGCAAACGGAAGGGTCTGCGTCATTTAATCGTAGGTTTGTTTGATTTGTCATGAGGCGTTGTATGTTGCAACAGCGCATGTCATTAGAAATACCAGGTTGTGTCGTAAAAAAACTGTTAGTAATAGTGTGTGAAATACGTACATTTGAGGTCAGTATTAGATAGTATCGTTAATGTTTGTAATTTGCTTGCAATTCTCTGGTGTTGTCACACTGATTCCAATGGCACTCAGATGTATCGTACGTCTGATGCTACCGTTGTATCTATTATGCCCTCACTTTTGTTTTGACATCCCGCATTGTAAGAAAGTCTATTACCGGAATGTTCCACACTCAGCGTCCGTAGATGTTCGATGACTTGCTACGCGGACTATACCAGGTTATGTTTCTCAACGTGTACGTCCGTGATTTTTTTTAAAAATCAGTTCATTGTGTAACAATATTCCAAGAATTTTGCGTTGAACGTAGGGAAGTCCTCCTTTAACATAAGTCTGTCGTAAGTCAAGTTGTAAGTTATTGACTTTTATCCCGACTGACCAGGGGCTCAGCGACGTTAGTAGCCGAGGTATCCAAATGGTCACCCATCCAGAGACTCGCCGTGTCTCGAGCTGCTCAATTACCGTAACTTCATGGAGATTGGATAAGTTCAGCTACCGGTGCACAATTTCAATGAAAAAGATCTTCTGTATGGGTGGTACTGTTTTGAATACTAAGTAAACAAATTCCATCGTATGGGTTCGTTTGTTTTGGATGCATACCCTGTTCGGGGTGAAACATTGGATTGAATGCATTAAAAAACATGCTTATTTTGTTCTTGTGTTTTTGTACAACATATTAAAAATATTCTTCTTAGACAAGCGAACGTGTTTTACATTAATTTTAAAATAAGTACCCGACCACCTCCTGCCCCTGATTCTCATTTTTCTTTGCTATTTTCTATTATCATAATTTACAGACATAAATGTAATTTTTACTTCTACTGAACGTAGTTCTGAAGTTTACAGAAATTAAATATATTTAATAAGCTATCAGATGAACAATTAGACAATTAAAATAATTATTAATTGAGGGGAGTATTGAATGGCAAATGAATGGAACAATTTAGTGATAAAAATCAATATATACATTTAATTAAAGAATGTATTTATTCGTTGATTAAATTATTATTTTTATTATTTATCATATCAATTTCTCCTCTTTAACTCTATACGTTTTTATATATGAACGAATATGAAAGTGACTTGACTCTGGAACACAAAATACAATTTTTTTCTCTATCAGTGTTTTCAAAACAACAGCTGGCCTCATGATTTTCCCTATACTTAATCATTTAATCGAGTTTCATTAATCGAGCATCAAAATTAAATCGCTAGTGATGGCTTGAAGACATGACTAGATTAGCGGAAAGACCCCTCCTTAATAGTGGTAAGATGAATATTCCCGTACTTGAGCCCTTCAGCAGGATTTAGAGACCACCATGGCCATGAACAAAAAATGTCAATGGGTTACACTCGACATACGACATTGTCACTAGACAAAAATTCTTCGAAATCTCCAGCATCTACAGGTAGGAGTACTGGAAAAGATCCTCAAGTATTCTTTATTTGGATTCTACATTGACACATTTTATAATGCTTTATTTAATTGGTTTAATTGAACTACTAGGTAATTAGCGACCACAATCAAAAGACAGTACAAACAGGGTACAACAGAACAACAACAGAAATTAAAAATAAAACAAATACATAATTTGTCAAAATAAGAGTAACATTACATGAAAAACATTAACGATCACTTTTAACAGCAACAGAATATAAACAAAACACAATCATATGAATACATATTATGCATTACTAATACATTATTTGACATAACACTGAGGCAATATTGGTGCTTAAAAGATTCTTAGTTTCTTACAGTTTATTGATAATGTTAATTTCCTTTAAAAATGTAAAGACGTTTTTAATGTGATGTTTGTTGTTAATAATTTCTGGGAGAGTAAGAGGTAATGCGTTTTTTTTTATGGATATCTTTGTAAATAGAACAGAACAAACATACTTTTGCAGCAAAGATTTCACCACTACAAAGGGGACCCAACAACTTTTTCGTTATTTAATCTTTATTCTCACTCAGTGTGATAGATATGACGATGGATAACTTCAGAAATATTCTAAGAAATTTATAAGCTCTTATACTTAGAGGAAAGTTAGCAAATTTGGACCGGCGCTTAAATTGGACCTCACACGTATTTATATGCTTAAGAGCATTTGTAGAGATAATATCATACAAGTTGGCTGTAATGCTTGGGGAACTCTGGGATCGTTAGTCATTTTAACGAGCAGGACTACTGTTAGTGTTTTCGTATCTTCATTTTTGGGCTACGTATCGTAAGTCATTGCATGCGGAAAGAGTAAGTAATTGCAACTTTTATGCTACACGGTACTTTTATGCTACACTACACTTCATTAGCTTCCGAATACGGATAGTAAGACAAATGTGGCCTTTGGCGCAGTTGTGCAGCGTTATATCTTCCTTATATTTGGACGAGTTGCCAATTGTGAACTACAGAATGTTCCTTTGATTGCACCGATTTATCTTAGGTTGCTGGTAAGCATTATTTTATATTTTTCTTTTACATTAACATAAAGCAGTGCAATGGAATGTATACAAATATAAAATGGTATTGTGCACCATTTGATTCCCTGGCAGTTGGAGTAGACAACAAGCAAACCTAGCTGTAGGGCCTTATATGGCCAAACCTACCATTGGGCAAAATGGTAACGAAGAGTCATCTTCATGATACTGTCTATAATTACGAGAAACAATGGAACTAAAATGTTTCATAAGGCGGGTGACAAGTTTTCGTACATCGTCCGAGACATTGGAAGATGTAGAAAGAACAATTTTAACGAACTGCTCATCTAAACAGCAACTAGGACATTCTGAAAAAGTAACAAGGCAAGCAATTTCAAGAGAATAAAAAAAGGTTCTCCCCACAAGATCACTAAGTACTTCGTGATGATGTTGAATCTAGCTGGTTCTTTGCGATTCATAGGAAGGGAAAGAATGAAGATATGACAGTGTGACTGGGATGTAGATTCTAGGTTCACACTCGCTGTATTAACATGAAATCTAGCCTTGAGAAATGTGTCTGAATAAGTTGTAGAGATAAAATCTTTTGCGACTACCCACCATTTTGTTTCTTAAGCTTTTCTCTTAGCCTATTAGGTTTTCATCAAATAAAAGTGAATTCTTAATTACTGATTTACGTAGTAATGCATAGTGACTTTCCTAACTTGGAAGATTTTAACTCTAACAGACAAGATCAGTGTAAAATATTGGAATTATGTCTTCTAGATACCATCTTCCTCGTTCGAATGTGGTGTGAAAATCATTAAGTAAATGGGGGGATTTTCAATTATATTTTTCCAAGAAAACAATATCGTTCAAGGAAATAAACTATACGATTTTTTTCTTTATTTCGTCTGGATATATTGCATTTAATGTTATTTAGACTGTTTATTTAAATAAACAGACTTTTTCATCCAAATTTTTGTTAATATTGTATTTCTTTTGAGGCCCAACTTAATAGACTTGGAGTCCAAATTAGGCAACCGGTGGCCCAAGAGACCGATTGCAAACAACAATTTGGTTTCCATTCTTCTTTACAACAAACAATGTAATAAAATATTATATTTTGTAATGAAAATACATATTTTGTAGATTGTTTTGATAAATATTGTATTTTCATTGAATCTTTGATAAGAGCATGTGAATAAAACAATAAACTAATAGTTCTACAATAGCACATCCTTCTCGAATGGTTTTTAATTTTTGCAATTTTCAAAAATTCACAGACTTCTAAGAAAATGAGACCTCCTTCGTTTAAACAAATTTAGTTATTTTAGGGAAAATGATTTTTTTTATTAACATCTTTATCTTCAAGCAGAAAGTACGCGAGAACTTCTCGTTCTTTCCTTCAAAAAATTGTACATGACTTTTTGAAGATACGTCTTAATTTCTCGCCTTACTTTGCAAGAAGAGAAAGTATTGTAATCTTGTGCCGGAAAACGGCGATTTTTCAACAGAAAAACACTTATTGCCGATCCCTGGCAAAGAAAAAGTGAATAAATATTGTCCCTGTATGTAGTAAATTTCTTCTTCGAACGCGTTACGTGTTCAGAATCAACGTTTTCTGAGTTCTTGATACCGAAAAATTGATTGACGGTAAAACGATTGTCCGTCTGTATATGAGATCAATGATAGCGCGTAAATCGGTCAGACGATTATCTTCATAATTGGCATTCCCAGATCTACCTTGACAAACTCGAAATATGAAACCGATATTGAATTCTGAAGGTTCTTTACATGAAGCCTTAACATTTTCAAAATTTTCTCAAAAATGCCTTCAATTTTTTAATTAAACTTTTCCCTGAATATATTAAAGAACACTTGTAACGCAGATCTCGTTTTCGTTGCACTCTGTAAACTTTCGAAAATGGCAAAAATTCAAACTTTTTCGGTGTCTTCCTGGAACTACAACTGGAACTACTATCGAAGATAGATCAATCTTTAATGAATCCCATTCTTCAACGACAGATCTTTAAAAAATGCCAGGTATAAGTTTTTGAAAATACGAGTAATTCTCGCGTAATTGTGCAAGCACGTAATGAGCGTGAAATATTGGTAATTTTTAAACAAATATTTTCTCAAAAATGGCTTCAAATATTTTCTTAAAATTTTTGCCTGATAAACCAAAGGACGCTTAAAGAATGGCGCTGGTCCAATTTTCGGGGAACTCTGTATTTCCGAAAATTGCAAAAAATAACAATGCAACAAAACATTTGTGATAGTTTTGTCTTAAATGAAATGTTCGCAAAAATAAGCTTTAAAGGGGTTATGTAAAATATTTTGAAAAACAGAGCAGCTATTGAGTAATTTCTGCTTGAAATTAATGCAATTCAGAAAACATCATTTTGTCAAAAACGACTCCAAGATTTTTTATTTAAATTTTCTCCTCCTTGAATTCCGCAAACTCTGATCACTCACTATATTCTTTCTGGCTGACCTTGAGCTGTTTATATATTATGTTTGACGTAAATTCAAGATCCGTTACTTGTGGAGAATGGAGGATCAGGATCCTCTTCTGAGTGGACGATTCACGAAGAGTAAGGAGTGGAACTTGATCATTGTGAGCCACTAATGGTGAAGCAGATGGTAAGCCAGAATAGCAAATCGTCGTCTTTTTTGGTCCCTGAATAAGTGGTAACATGCAAATATAGTATTCATCTGAATGAGTCTTGATGATGAGAGGAATGGCATATGGTATCGAAGATCTCCTGTGATTTAACCAATCAAGGGCAGTATAATCAGTTGAACAGCAGACATGTGGCGCCCCACTCTAACATTAATCTCCTAATATACATAATTTTTCCAAATAAAGTGTGCACATTGTTATTATTGGGGTTATATTGGCAACAACGATAAAAGAAACTGTCTTGACTGGTAACACATTTATCACGGTATTACTAATTACAGTCGAATAGATTTCACAAACTTTTACACTTCACAAAACACATTCACTAATTCATAGCTTTTAAATCGTGCAGGAATACACAGGAACGTATTACACATCAGCGCCAATTCACTCTCGGGGCGTAACTTGGTTCTGAATAGAAAGGTATTTGTACCCACGCTTAGTGAATTCTGAATAGCTAATTTATTTATGCGTTGCTCAGATTACTTTATTTGGAAGATTTTGGATAAATAATATAAACACATTAAAACATTTTTATCCCACATTGCAGAGAACTTGTTATTCTGCAAGACACCCTCAGAGGCAACCGGTTGTTCTATAAAAATAACTAGTAGTACTACAGAATGGCAGACTTTCTCGCAGAAATTTTTTTTAAATTTCATTGGTTTGGACTGGATTTTAGGTCTTGGTCCATTCTCTGACCAGCTGCTATCTATAGTCGCTCAAAGTAAATTTTTTTTAAACATTTTCTTAACTTTTCGGTTTCTTAATAGTAGAACTGAAATATGGCTTCAAGAATATTAAAGAAAAGTATACTCTCGTTCTAAATAAAAATTTTCATCGAACAATTTGAAGCAGTTTTTAAGAAAATAGCGATTAAGCATTACTGTAAACGCGAAATTTGAAGCTCTTTTTCACAGGAATCTTTGAGTTTTCGAAAAACTTCATTTAAAGTAATTTGAAACACCTCCACTCACAAATGCAATAATGTATACAAATTGATGGAAATGTGCATATTAACGGCGTGAGAGATATTTCGAAAAAGTTGTGTAATTTTTGTAATTTTAATTTAAATTTTTGTAACATTTGTGTAATTTTTGAAAAAACAAATGAATACACCAAAATGAACTTTACGTCGTATTAAACAGTGCAATAAGCACCAGCAATTCGAAAAATCTGAAGAAAAAATTTGGGGCCATTTTTAAGAAAATGGCGTTTGAGCGTTTCTGAAAATGCGGAATTTTGAGCTCATTTTAACAGAAAACTCAAAGAGTTTTTGAAAAAATGTATTTGACATTATTTAAAGCACATGTACTCATAAATCCAATAATGTGATGAAATTGCTTCTAAGTAAAAAAATTATGTTTTCAAAAAGTCTACATGACCTTAATTAAAGAATTATTTATGGGCATTAAATTTCACTTGAAGGAAAAATCTGTCTTCAAGCATTAGGAAGACGCCAAAAAAATCCAAATTTTGCAATTTTCGAAAATTCAGAGGTAACCGTGAAAATGGGACCTATGCCTCCTTTATAAGTGTATTTTACTCTATTCATACAAGAAATTTAAAAAAAATTGATGCGGTTTTTGAGAAAATTTTGAATATGTCCGCGGGACTTCATGTAAAGTACCCCCAAACTTTAAAGAATGATTTTAAAAATTTCAATACTTCAACTAGAGCCAGATGAAAAGGGGTTTCTTTAATTTGGAACAGATCGTACGTATGGTTTAGGCGCTACTGGTGTTCACAGACGGACGGACAGACGGACTGACGGACGAACGGACGTTTTGAAAAAAACAAAACTTTTTCGGTATCAGGGGACTCCGAAACGTGTATTTCCGTTGAAATCTCGAAATCGATTTTCCACAGCATTACATAACTTCCTCTATACTACGTATATTTACTCCGTATATACGTATGTATACGATAAAGTAAAAACCAAAAGGTAACTTTTATCACTAATTTTGTGTTCAGGGAGTCATATTGATCTGATATTATTGTCACGTCGTAAATTTGCTGTTGACAAGTGCTAGCAATGTTGTTAGCAAGTGCTAGCAAAGCTGAAAAAATAACCAATAAAAAAGTTATCTATATTCCTTGACGTGTCCGCGGTTCTCAAAGTGCAAGAGATAAGTTCAGATCTCGCGCTACCGCCTACGCTCATAATCGCTATCTCCTTTCCGAATAAGAAAATTGCGACATCTAGCAGCGGAGCCAGGAAAACCAATAAACTTCGCCCCAGCCGGGAAATATTCTGATCTCCCGACAGGTGCCGCAATACGTGTAGCACGGAATTGCATGTAAGAGTTAGTAAAGGGCGCGGAAAAGAGAAGAAAAAGCGAGAAAAAATTGCACGAGGTCTGTGGCCTGTTTGTTAGGATACAATTCCGGTATTCAACTTGCCCTGATCGAAGAAATTAAGAAAAACTACCGATCAGAGCAGCCGGTTGCTAGAATTCTCCTCCTGAGGTTGAATTCGACCTAGGTGTATAGCTAGTGTCGAAAGTCGGTCACCGTCGGGTCTCGAACCTGATTAGGCATTATTAACAATATTTTTGCTCGCAATGGTTTTGGTGTTTTGGGGTTCTATTATTTATCTATCAATAAAATGTGGATGGTCCACGGTTTAAATGATTTTCTACTTTTAAAGCTCCATTTGAATAACTATTTTTAATATCTACGTAATTATAACATTAAATAAAGTAATCAAATCAAATGACTACCAGTTATATTCCGATGATAACTTTTTCCATTTTTTGAAAATATTAATTGAGGTGTTATGGTTCGCGAAATGGAATAGTAGACGGATATCGCTGACATTCCACTTCTAACAAAACCGACTGTTTGACCAACAACATTCTCAAGTTCTCTCATTCACACTGCCTTGCTTACTCTCACGCCTATTCACATACGCTCTCACACAACCATCTTACCATGCACGCACGCATACCTTTCCGCTTTGACTCTGACTTGCTCATTCACAGACTCAAATTGCTTCCATGAAAGAATCATTGTGTTTACACGAGCACCTTGGAATTGCACAGTCATCAAAATGTTAACAGGCAATTCTCTTTTAAAGGAAATATATTTTTAAAGTTGTAAAATTACACAGAATACTTTGTATTAGTTAACAATTTAATATACCAGTCCGTCATATAAATTATGGGAAATCCCTAAAACTTCTACTGAAATAATTGGCAAGATGTAGAATTTCCTATATCTTTATCTATTCCTATGTCCTATATATTTTAAAAATATCTACAATATCTTTAAAATATTTAGCATCGAAGGCTTTCACGGCCGTTGTCAGTATTATTGGTTACGTGCGAGCTGGTAGGATAATGGCCTACCAGCCCAAAAGGAACCGTTAATACTTAAAAATATTGTTTAATATTTGAAGATACGATAACAGTGGAACAATTTAACGAATTAAATCTAGCATACGTCATTCCTAGGAGTGGTCACATTTTTCAAAAATTGATCCTATGACCAAAAATGTTCTGCGTATTTCATTTAGTATATATACTAATTGCTAACATAAACACGTAAGAAGCCTGAAGATCAGGAAATAATTTTTGTAGTCTGAATTATTTTGACAATTTATGTAGCAGTTATTGCAGTAATTACCGGTAACTCACACATTATTTTAAAATATACAGTGTAAAATTCTTTAACTAGTAAAAGCAAAATCTCTCACGTGCGACTGCAAAGAAAGGGACTTCAAGAATTAAAAAAAATAGATATTATATTACACCGGCGTAGGTGGCACATGGCATGGTGTGTTCCACCTGCAGGGCCACTGACCGGGAGGTCCCAAGGTTTGAGTCTCGACAATGTCGGATTTTCGACGCTTGCCGGATGCCTAGGTACATGAAGGACTTCCTTTGACACGATGTATTTTTTGGTTGAAGTACAGGCAATTTTTAAACAGTTGTTTGTCTTAAAAAAAGGCCCAAATATTTTTCTTGAAATTTTCTCCTCATGTGACCAAAGGATGGTTACAATTGTCTAGTCTAATTTCTGGGGAACTCTCTGAATTTTCGAAAATTGCAAAAAGTTAAAATTGCAAAAGTACAATCTTATTGATAGAGATTTAAAAAATATGTTCTTATAAATCAGAGCTTAAAAAGTTAATGTACAATTACTTAAAAAAACCAGTTGTTTTCGCGTAATTTCTGCTTGAAATAATGCAATCTAAAGAAACATTTTCTGAAAAATCGCGCCAGATTTTTTCTTTAGTTTTTTTCGGATTGAACAAGGGGCCTTAGAAAAATGGCATAGGTCCCATTTCTTTTGAACTGTTTGAATTTTTTGAAAATTAAAAAACTTAAAAATATTGCGAGAAACTAAGGTATGTTGTAGTATCACCAGTATTTTTGTCTTTCATTAACATGCGGCATACTTTGCCTGTCTACAATCGACGACATTTGTATAATGTTTTATTTAACATCAAAAACAGTTAAAAACTATGTGCGACGTGCTAGGGAGAGAACTATTCTATGCACGTGTTCTTAATTCTGGGATACCTCCCTGAGCCACATGTTGAATTCTCAATACAGTAGAAAATGAGCGTTTTTGGCAAGATTTGATAAGAAAATATTCGCTCCGTTGTAATTAAAATTATTTGCAAGGACATATGAGCTATTGATTTGGGCTCTTATCTCTCAACGTGCTTTTTCTGAAGGAATCGACTTCCTGCCACTTGGAAAACGATAATTTGAATATATATTTTTCACTAACTCCTAGAAGACGTGCACAGATAGTAAAGTTACGTTTATGTCCAGAATCAAAACAAGGGGACTTCTCAGCATTCGCTCAAAGGATCAGGGAAACTTCATGAAAAACCCGATGGAAATGGAGGTCATTGATCTGGAAGCTGAGGTACAATAATTGTTACAGGTTGTTTAGAATTGTACAGTATAAATTAATGGTAACGAATACATTAAATATAATTGTAAAAATTAATATTACTTTCCTTTTTGATACTTGGTATAGCCTCTAATTGTGTAGAAACAGTAAATGACAATGCACAATGACTCATGCACTCTTAACAATAAAATGGAATGAGCTTCCTTCATTCACATTATTTACAAATGTACGTTATCTGTTTATGTGTGTTGGGAATGAGAAAAAGGTTGAAATAAATACCCTGAATAAAAATAATTTTGTGGAATACAGCGTCCATATAACTAACGGAATACGTTTAGGGCGAACTGGCAATTTCTCTGTAATTATTGCGGCCGAAATGCAAATCACCTGGGACACAAAATTGAAGGTCGTTTGATGTCACGGTCGTGGTGAATTTGTGGCAGACGTTATAGTAATTCCCACCTGGTCGCGGGTTCGAGTCCCGGCTTGGGCATGGCTATTTCTCCCTTGTCTCTTATGTCTGTTTTGGCGCGGAGGGTCCCGCGTTCTGCCGACCAAGATCAGAGGAGCCCGCAAATGTGCTGTTGTCTAGGGTATGGTCGAGAATACGTCTCATCCGAACGTAAAGGGTAACCGGCTATCGGCTAGACAAAATCCCTAAAAGAAGTTACAGTAGTACTCTGCGAAATGCACGAACTTCGCGACGGGTGATCCACGTGTTGCCAGAAGCGCCTGCACGAGGTATAGCACTCAGCGGCGGGCGACGGTGGCGGCCTCTAGCGGCGCTGGGCCGGCACGCCGTACGCGGGCGAGTCATTCAGACGCCTCGTCCTCGATAGCGCAGGTCAAGCGGCGCAGCGCGACCAGATAAATCCCACCGAGGCGTTGGAAAGGCAGCAATATTCATCAAACTCCAAAATGTTTCTATTTATCGCTGTATTGATTCAAAAATGCTTTCAATACATTAAGTTACACGAAAAAAATCTAGTTTTTATATCTGATTCAATCAATCATCAATATCAACGTATTGTACAAAAAACCTCGATGGATACTGGAATACTACGCTAAGGAAAGATGTTCGTTTTTTACTTTTTTATAACACGTCATCGAAACAAAACCCGTGAAGTTTTCTACTGTTAAATGTGGTTAGGCTTGTATCAATCAGATTTAAGACGAGAAATTCAAAATTTGACAGATTACGATTTACGGAAAGCAATTCGCGTACACGAAACTCATAACACACGTGAAATGCAACGTATGTTCACACAACTGCGAGTCGGTATGCCCAGGCCTTTAGTATCCCGTTTTCTGTCTCTTAAGGGACACACGTTATATTTCGAAACTCATTGTCTCCAAAACGAGAGCTTTTTGGACTATTCAGAGGATTCCCTCACTGGGCGACTTGGATTTCCAGAAAAATTCGAAGTTGGGTTCCATTATGAAGATTTTTTCACTTTTAAAACAATGATTTACACAAGGCGGAATGTTTACACAGGTCTATGAAGTAATATTAATTACATTCTGTGTATCGAAATTTCTTAGATGGGTATTTCTAATTCTGCTCATTGCGTTTCACATATCCCTGGCAGTCAGATTACTGAATAATATATGCGGTAGTTGCAAATCGGCTGTATTGTGTTAGAAACCAATAATATTATTATAAATATAATATTATTAATTATATAATTACTACTAATGTACACTGCAAACGATGGTTTTTAATTCATGAAACTCTTTGCCAAAATTAATTTCTTGGTAGTGTAGCAACGATACGTAGTATGATGTTAAAGTATGATAATCTAGATAAAATGAGTTTTTTTCCCGTGCATTCTCGAAGAAAACCGGGTGTAATATCGATTTATTTTATGAACTAAATATTTTTTTTTCATTTAGTGAACTATTTATTACAACGATAAACTACATAACCTGACATTAGGTGGCTATGCCGAAGTCCTTCAAGCCATTACACCATTTATCGCATAGAATTTTGGCCCTCCAAAACACTGCAATATCTATACATTGGTATTAAAAAAAAACACCATCCTTAAACATCGTTTTGCGACATCGAGAAATGTCCGTTTCACTTCGTGTTGCAGTTCGAGTGTGGCCCGGCGTGTCGAGTGGAGTCGAGGTGTGATAGTCGCGCCGCCGCGCCGCGTCGCGTCATTCAGAAAACTCCGGTTAACCTCAGCACTTCAGGTCGAGCGGCGAATCTTGTGTCGAGATAGACGCCTGGCGTCGCAAAATGACGTGTGGCACCGCTCAACTGCCGGTGCCCAGGTGATACTATAGTTCCTGTAATGGTCTCCTCAAATATATTCTAAACCGTTCCAGATATTCGTATGCAAATATCATTAAAATTAATAATGCTTTGGGCGCATAAGAAAATGTATAATATTATTTAATGACTTTTTACTTTCTCGCCTTAGTACGTAAGAATAGGAAAGCGCAATGAACACTTAAACGAGTGGGACAGGTCTCATTTTTGTTGAAACCTCTGAATTTTCGAAATTGAAAAGTTCGATTTTTTTTATCAGCGTCCTCCTACAACTACATTATTGAAGATTTGTAATTTTTTTCTGTAATAAAACTGTTGGTAAAAGACTGATCTTGAAATCCGGCCTTGTTTAATTTTCGAAAATGTGAGTAGTTTTTGCGTAACTGGGTAAAATATAGGCCATGTTTAAACAATTATTTTCTATAAACGACTCTAAATTATTTCCGTTTCTTCGAATGTAATAAAGAACGGTGAAAATGTGGTGCTGGTCCCATTTTCGACAAACTTTCTGTATTTTCAAAAATTGCAAAAAATAACATCGCAAAAGTTCAAAATTGATGATAGAATATTTTTTCAGTAAAAATCTGTTCTAAAAATAGATCTTTAAATAACGTAACATACAATTTTCGAGAAAATGAGTAGTTTTTCCGAGTAGTGTTCGCAAAACACCGCATAGAATTTTTAAAGATTGCGAAAGTTAGAAATAATTGAAGAAAAACACCACTGTTGTAACACCACTAGTTTAAGACAAAGATTTCAATACACCTTCGATTTTTGAAATGGAATTCCACAAATTACCTTGATTATTAGCGTAAAGAGACAAGGTCTTATATATTCATAATACCTTCTGTTAGAAAACAACGTTTTTGAGAAATGTAGAATTTTTATGATGCTCGCCGAATACCATTGTCCCACCATTACTGCGAGGAAACGCTCTACGAGGATACTTGCCTGTTGCGTTGGCTCTGAAGAGTGTAAAATTGTTAATCATCCTTTTTCATTTACTAAAGTATAACTTTGTTAACGTATGGATTATAGTGGTATTTTATTTCCGATAGGTTTAAAATTTTAAATAAACAGCCTTAGACGCTAAAATACTCAGACACGGGACAGCGCGAGAAAAACGAAATAATTAATGATATATTTGTATCCCAGAACAGTATTACTTTTTGTAACATCAATGTTTATGTTGTAGATACTCAGATTCGTGAAATTAATTTCTGCAACCAACACTAATTGCATTGTCCCAATTCATTTGAACTTTCGACGAACTCGGATGCAGGTTGCAATTCCGTTTTCATTCGAATGCCTAACATTTAAAATCACTTGTGAAAAGTAGTTTCATGGGAGAAATTCATATTTTTCATGAAGGAAATTTGAAACAACAAAAACACACCTATCGTCACGGATCCCTACGCATGAGATGAGGATGTACTGAGAGAGTATGTACTACAGTATTTTCCAACAATTATTTACTTATTTTCTCAGCGTTTCCTTCCGAGTAAAAGTGTAAGGTTATTCCCACAAAATTACGTAAACTCTTTTGCTCGGCAGTAAATGTTTTTACTACTTGCTTCAGACTTGAAGTAAATACTAAGTTTTTATTCACACCTCCCAATTTTCTCCAGGTAAAAACTTCACATTCACTTTTTTCTTTATTCTGTTTATTTGCAATTTGTTCGTATACAGAACATTAAGCAAATAGCATATTGTTGAAAGTAGCATGTAATAAGTCACTCAGTGATGGCCCTTCTTACAAAGTGACTAAAATCTATAACTTAAATCTAGTGTTTTAAACCTGTTTAGTCTCATTTCATTAAGGTTGTTATCTAAAATGTTCATTCCAGTAATGCACTTAGCTGATAAAAATATCAACGTTTCCTTTAATTGTAAAGTTGATCTCAAAACTAAACATCTCCAAGGCAATGGAAGCGTAATAAGAAAAAAACGTTTTTTAAAAAATATGCAATAAAATCCCCTCTGATAAGCTACATATTTTTCTATAATGCTTCGCAGAAATTTTATATTCTTTCTTACAAACGTGTCTCGTTTATCCAGACCACAATTTGGATTCTGAAAATTCTGCTTTAAAAAAAAATAAAAAACGTTAAGGGCAGATATCGTTTTCCCTTAGCGTATGATAGACTTATACAAAGGATTATAAAGCTCTCAAAACATGATACAGTAAACCCTCATTAACACGAATTCCAAGGGACTGAAGTAATCGGAGTTCGGGTTATAAAAATTCGTGTTATCCGAGTAATATAAATGTCCGTATTACGTAATCCCTTTCGGGACCAAAGTTTTGTTCGTGTTACGGCGGAAATCGTGTTAAGCGAGTTAGTGCTAATGAAAGTTTACTTGTATAACTACATTCCAAAGTCAAAATATTACTGAGTGTTACAACAATGTTAACAAATGCGCAGAACTGTTGCAGTTATTTTCAAGGTGTATTTAAAGTCAAGGTGATTTAAAGGCGGGAAATGATAAAAATGTTTGTTTTTTATTTTGAACTACAGCCCAGCAGTCGAAAAAGCCTGAAACATTTCACAACGATTTGTGTTTTGAGAGGAACGTTTGAGATTTTTCCTAGCCTTTTCCAGGGTTTTACGACAGTCAAAATTATTTTTAGTTATATTTTTAAAACAATTGCGTTTGAATTCGGCACTGGTATCTATATCAAAAACTGTTTTTCTTATAGTATAAATTATTTTCTTACTTTTCGTATTTTTAAATCACTTAAAACAGTGTTAAGTTGACGAAGAAAATAAAATAAAAAACATTTTAGGCTTTAGATGAGTGCGGGTGGTGGGACGGGTGCTAAGAAACCTTTCGAAAATTTTATTTTTATGTTACATATATAGATTAAGTGCTCTAAAAAAATGTCATCTGGTTGTAGGGATCTATTTACCTTTATTTTCGGGGGTGCCCTTTAATAATTTTGTGGCACAGTAAAGTAGAATTTAATGTAGAATTTAATGCAGAATTAATGTCAGAATCAAATTTTAAGTTTTTCATAACATTACTTCTGAAAAGACATTCAACTAATAAAAGATATGGAAATAGTTTCACCACAATTTGGACAAAATCGTTTATTATTTGTTTCTGTCAGTCACATTTTCGTAAATCCTCGTATTCTAAATGGTTATGAATGTCCGCATACAATAATAATAATAATAATAATAATAATAATAATAATAACAATATGATGATTATTGTTATTATTATTGTAGTTATAATAACGTACGTGATTACATAGAACACGAATAAAAACAAGGATTTTAAAGATATCGATCGACAAATTCTTACAATCACAAGTACAATACAATGAAAATGAAATTAACAAAGATGAGATAGAAGAGAAAAAATAAAACAAAAATAAACTGTTTAAAAGATAAGTATTGAAGAAAGCTCAAGTGCAAGAAATGTCTCCATCGGAATTTCATCCCTAAGCGAATGCATTTGGCTGAGTTTCCGTTAAAATAACTTTTAAAATATTAACTTTTCTTACGATTCGTCTCAAAAGTCACAAAGGGAAAGAGGTTGAAACAAACGACCTTTCCAACGCAAGCCACTCCTAGCGCCGAAAGTACGCCAGCAAGCACGACAGCTGCCAACCCCTGCTGCAGAAAGGCCACGTGTGGCAAAGGGGAGCCGGGCGGGCTGGCCAGCTCCGAGCCCAAGCGAGCGCAGAAAGACTCGTGGACTTCGCCACACCTGGCGCACCAACCGAGTGCGCTGGCGTCGACAACCTGCGCGAAGGCTCCCTATCGCAACACAAACAAGGCTAGTGTGCTCGCCGTTGAGTACACACGCCGGAGTCATTGTACTATCGTGTCGCAGACGAACTCCTCGCTTCGGCACCGACGCGTCGACACGTCACGACGCGACGCGGCTATCTCGACGTGAATCGCCGCTCGACCTGTAGTGTCGGGGTTAACCGAGTTTTCTTCTCTCAATGACGCGTCGCGCCTATCTCGACTGACTCGCCGCGCCGCTCCATCGATTCTACCGATGAGAAACGGACATTTTTCGATGTCGCGGATCGACATTTATGGATAGCGTTGTTCCAAATTACTGATGTATTAAAATTGCAATAAATTGGAGGCCTCAAACCGGTACAGGGCGGATCCAGCCGATCATTTTTGGAGAGTGGACATCGTAGATGTTTGTTAAATAATAAACATATTTGTTATTAAAATATCCGGGATATAAGAGATATCAACCACAATACAACAACAATCTTATATCCCGGATAGTTTATCATGGATTACCACAAGATCTCCGCTGCCACTACAGAATATTTGTTATTATTTTGTTTATTATTTATGTACTATAGATATGATACCACGGAATATTATTGTTTTAATAATTACATAATTCGAACATGCATATTTAAATCAGTTTTACCAAATAAAGGAAGGTAAATGAAAACTCTAGGCCTGGGGGGGGGGGGGCATGGTCCCCATTCCTCCCTGGATCCGCCAGTATGTATAGTCAATAAAATCGGTGTTTCAATACACCAACTTGTATTTTTCTTCTTAAATTCAAGATGAAAAAAAAAAAAAAAGAAAACGGTTACACTTTCTAGATATCAAACTTTTAATATGGGTACATAATATAGCCAGAATACAATCAAATTATCTTTTTCAGGGGTTTTCGCCCTTGTAAAGGAAGAATCGATTACAGCGTAAATAAACAGTTTCAAAATGTGAGCAGTATTGGTTTCTAACACATTTCAGCCGATTTGCAATCACGTCTTGTAGTAGTAAATAATCTGACTGCCAATATATTCTAACTGCTATGAGGATAACTAGAAACGTCCGTTATTACGTAAGTTATGTAACGTAAGTTATTTATTTAAAACGTTAACTGTTATTTAACTTATTTCTTATTATTATTGGACAGATCCGTGCAAACATTTTGGTCTTTTTAAATCATTGGTTTAAAGAGACTATTCCTCTCGTGAAATTAAAACCAACAGGGCTTAACTATACACATAAAATACCCCAAGGGCATTGTATATCAGAAAGTATATAGCTTTTTCTTTCCGATTTTTCTTACCGCTTCTTCCTACTGTCCAATCATAAACTGTGACTCATCTTAGGAGGCGGTAAACATCGATAACATCGATCGCAATTTCAATAATAAACCGCGTATGTACTATAACATAACCTCTTTGATTTTAACATAACTTACAGTTATTTTCAACATTTGGCACACTTTGGAACTCTTTTGGATATAATTTCATTGGTGAATTAGTCCTATTAAATACCACTCGTACTTTGAAAATTCTGAGATAAATCCCCCTCCTCGCTTAGCGAGTCGAGGATTTATTTATTTATTTATTTATTTATTTATTTATTTATTTATTTATTTATTTATTTATTTATTTATTTATTTATTTATTTATTTATTTATTTATTTATTTATTTATTTATTTATTTATTTATTTATTTATTTATTTATTTATTTATTTATTTTATTTATTTATTTATTTATTTATTTATTTATTTATTTATTTATTTATTTATTTATTTATTTATTTATTTATTTATTTATTTATTTATTTATTTATTTATTTATTTATTTATTTATTTATTTATTTATTTATTTATTTATTTATTTATTTATTTATTTATTTTACGTCAAAAAAAAAAAACAGTTAAAACCTGCGTATGACGTGCTATGGGGAAAAGTGAATTGTGTGCACATTTTCAAAATTCTGTGATCCATACACTAAGTCATATACTACTTAAATTTTGAATTTTGAAAGGGAGAAAAAAAAACCAAAAACTCCCATGTAATAAAATCTATTTTCAAGGATAAATAAGCAATAAATTTTGAATTTTTAAAGGGAGAAAAAAACAAACAAAAAAAACTCCCATGTAATAAAATCTATTTTCAAGGATAAATAAGCAATAAATGTTCGCTCTTCCTTCCGCGACAACATGGAAAAGATAATTTGAATAATTGTATTTCCCACTGAATTCTAGAAGACGTGCACAGAAAATGAAGTTACATTTATGTCCAGAAGCAAAAGAAGGGGCCATCTCAGCATTTGCTCAATGTCGACAATTTGTGGACAATTTCCTAAGCACTCGTGGTATTCCCTATGAAAATCACTTCTCACTGGAACCCAGCATAGATCGTTTCTGAATTCACGTAGTCGAGTGAAGGTACCCTCTCAAATCTCATGGTATTTCACTCTCATGGTGTTACCACGTCGATTAAGCACACGACAACTATTGCGTTTCTACATAATTTTTACAACTATGCAATAAATGTGCTCATAACTATACAATTAACTTAATAAAAAATTATAAAATCCTAGGTTAAGTTATTTTATGTTCTCAGAATGAAAAGTTACACCGTAAGCCTTCGGGGAATAGTTTTCATTCAAAAAATACTCTTAATAAATTATGCTTTACTTAGGTAAACGCGAAAACCGCGTACAACCCGTCCATGTTAACAGCCATTAACAATCAGAAACACCCTTACTGAGATAACATTCCATTCCGTTACATTGAATGATGTATGTGCTATTGATATTGTGCATGTCATAAACACAAACTGACGTCTCTTTTCAGTGTTTCACTTTTGATATAGTTTTTTTTTCTTCAAACATTTCTTTAGTTTTGTTTCCAAATGGAAAACTTTGTGTTTCAAAAAACAAAGTACGCTTTCCTATAAATGTACTATTATAGGACACATGGTTTCAACAGTTCTTCGCATTAGAATTTCTAGGTGTGCGTTTCTTATCATTTGATCTCAATATAAAGTGTGATAATATAAATTCTCAATATAAATTCTGGTAAAACACCACACCCCTATGGGATGGCCAGATAAAACTTGCAACGTGTGTTGCAGTGGAACGTGTGTGAAGAATTTCGTGTTGTTTCCTTAAGTCACAATTTGCCAAAGTTTAAATTTATCGTTTTAAATCTCTTGGCTCCAGGTTTAAGAAATAATTCCTTATTTCGCAGTAGAAAACGCAGTAGAAAAGCACCATACGTTTTCTACTGCGAAATAAGGAATTATTTCTAATAATTCCTTATTAATAAGCTTTTCTTCGTCACACAGCTAGAGAAGCTGGGACGATTTTAAAGGAAAGCTACAACTCATATATATATATATATATATATATATATATATATATATATATATATATATATATGAGTTGTAGCTTTCCTTTAAAAATCGTCCCAGCTTCTCTAGCTGTGTGACGAAGAAAAGCTCAAGCAGGCGGATCTTGCTATTACGGTGAAGAGAATATGCTCTGTGTCTCACTCATGTCGGTCTTACCCCAAGCATGGGAATTTAACTAGGCCAAGGACCGGGAGCGGTAGCTCAGTGCATCAACTGATGTCACTGCAGCGCCTCTGACCGGGAGGTCTTAGGTTCGAGTCCTGACGGCGACAGGATTTTCAACACTAGCTTTTCAGCTACGTCGAATTCAGTCGCTGTCTGGAGGAGAATTCTAGCGGCCGGCTGCTCTGATCGGTAGTTTTCCGTGGTTTCTCCGATCAACACCAGGCGAATGCCGGAGCAGTACCCTAACAAACGGGCCACGGACCGCGCGCGATCTGTCCTTCCTCTTCCTTGTCCTATTCTCGCCCCTTACACACACACACACACACACACACTTACACTAACATGCACTACACTACCACGTATTCCGGGAGATCAGTCGGGAGCTTAGAGCTTGTCCCGGCTGGGGCGTTGCCCCGCTGGTGGGAGAGTCCTGGTTAGGGGGAAACCCCACTAGCCGACGGTAGGTCGGCGCCGGATCTCGCCATCCAGCGGGGGAAGATCACCGCCATCTCCGGCGAAAAAGAAAAAAAAGCATGCACTACACTAACGGGACTAATGACCAAAGCAGTTGACGCGCCCGCAAACACGAAAAAATCAGTCAATCAATCAATTGGTTTTGGTGTGTGTAACTACAACCTTTCTCAGGGATTGACAGCTAGAAGATGGGGAATGAGGGGTTGCCACTAAGGATGCGACATCGATATCGATCTTTTCAAGTTTGTCATGTTTTTATAGAAACATCGATGTTTTAAGCATCGATATATTAAATCCGACTATTTTAACATCGATATTTTGTGCTTGATGTGTTATGTTTTCAACGTTTTCATTCTGAATGAAAAATTTCCATAATCACAGAAAGTTAAAATATATTTTGTTTCTGTAAAAGTTAAAAGAAAACTATTGGAACGTACCCTCGGTAGTTCATTTGTACGAAATAAACAAAGACTGTGTGTACTATCGTCTTGAAGCATCCATTGCTCTTATTATTTTTTAGGTTTGTTTTCTATTAAATCTTCATTATAAATTAATAAACATCTATGACATTAAATTTTGTTGCGCCCGAAAGTGATGATAGACGTTATTAAGTCACCATTATAAACATCGATGATTAAAAACATCGATGTTTTTAGTCTATGTATATTAACATCGGTGGTTTAATTTGAACATCCATGTTCAGTATCATTAACGGTTTGTTATCGTAGGCGCATCACTAGATGCCACGCGCTTCCGGGCCAGCCACGGTGGTTAGGCATGCTCAGGCCCCTGCCAAGACACGCCAGTGGTCGTTCAGTTCTCATGACAAACGGAATGTTTAGTATTAATACAGTTTAAATCCGCTAAATATTCTATAAAATAATTATATAGGATTGAATTTACTTCGTTAAATACTGCTTCATGAATATCTCGTACCGAATCGCACGAATGTCACTTGTAATTTACATAAAAACAATACATCAGAGCTAATAGCGTTAGCAGTGTAAAAACTAAAACTCATCAAAGAAAGAAGAAAACAAATTAATTCACTGACCGAACCGTAGATAATACCTCGGGAGGATACAATAACAACATTTGTGGGGGCTTTCAGCTATACTTCGAATTAACTGTAGTGGCGCTTGACGTAAACCAGCTGTTACGGTGTCATCCAATCGCAAGCTTAAACGTCACGACTGTACGTGTCATCCTAGCTCCCCATTGGATGACACCGTAACAGCTGGTTTACGTCAACAGACCCTATGTTTAAATGGAAGTATAACCCGAGCTCACGCAGTGGAGCAGTCAGAGTTTTGAGAACTCGACACAAGTTTCTTAGCGCTCGGCGTCAAGAGCATTCGCCCAGCCTGCGCACGCAGCCTGGTGGCAGATGTTCGTACTACGGCCGTTTGCTTCACTTATCTTAACCCGCACTTCAGAACGCACATATCACAACATCCAGCCCGCATATACACCCGCATTACACTTCGCTTCAGCTGACGATGCACTGTTTTCTATTCCGAGTGACACGACGGTACCGAAAGCCCTTATTGCACACAGCGCATATGAAGTGTACTTACCTAAACGTGAACATAAATAAAAGTATATATTTTGTTGTTCGAACGGAAATTAAACACGAAGAACTGGTGTTCATGTCTGGTGAAAAACTACCCACAAATAGTTGCACGTTCTAAGAAAACGCAGATCTTTATTTACGTATCACATACACTCGTAAAATATCATTCAGTAGATTCACTCTCTTGTTATTCACGAATGCGAGACTTTGCCACAGACACAAGAGCTCGGTGCGGCACGATTGTTTCTGCAACTCACCTGCTTCTGCGGGGAGAGGAACGGCGGCGTGCAGCAAGCAACCCCTGGTCGAGTGCAACGCGGACTGAGCTGAAGATTTCTTCTCGAGCGACCCCGTTGCGACGGCGCGCGTCACGGCGAGCGGGCAGCGCCTGGCGAGACGGCCTTGACGCACGCGTCTCGGAACCGGACACCCCGGCTTCAGCGGAACGCGGATGACGCACCGCCCGCACCGTGACGTCACCGCCTAATTACTGCGCCGCGGGGCCCCCCGCAGATGCACGCGACCGTTCGGCTTCGCCGTCGTCGACCTCCCTTCCGCAATTTCTGTGACATTCTCCTTTCGTTCTCTCGCTGCGATGCTTTCGTTCTTCTGCTGCTTTGGAAGTGAAACCTGTCTTACGCGGTCACCAAAGGCTCTGGCAAAAATTGACAGTTAAAAGGGGTGGCCGCTTAACAGAGGGTAATGAGGTCACTGGATTGATTCATTGTTAATGATTCCGGCCGCTAACTAGAGGTCATTAGTCCCGTAAGCGCAGGGCATGTTGTTTTCATCGGGAGGTGGCAGTGATCTTCCCCCGCTGGATGGCGAGGTCTAGCGCCGATCTACAGTCGACTAGCGGGGTTGTCGACCTACAATTGACTTTGCCCAAGGTATCTTGTTGCACCAGCCGGTCAGAGGCACTGCAGTGACATCAGTTGATGCACTGAGCCACCTCGTAGTAGGTTACTGGAAGCGTAAATCTAATCCAATGCGCTAATTGCTATGAAACGAACTACGTTTTCTTTAGCATTTTTCATTTCCATACATAAAATTAAAATATAAAGAAGGTATTCCTGATCATTTGCCTTCTCTCGGCTACAAACAAAACATGATTTGACAAGCATTCTCTTGGTCGAGAAACACATTCAGTCCTCAACGAATCGATCAAGCGAAGTAGACTTGAAGATGAATTTCACATCCGGTAGAAAATTCACAGCGGGGCCATCTGGCGAAGGACTTGAGATCGGATTGGCGCACGCGGCGTGATCCGCGAGTCCCACTTTTGGGAAGAATGAGTTAGCAGACAGGACAGCTGCGAGTTGGGCGAAGCGAACGCCTTGTTTCATTAAGAGATTGATATTAATCGTGTGTTTTTTTTAAACAAATGATTCCCCTGCGATGAGATGTAGATAGCGAGCCTGGAATTGATTAGATAGAAATTTATTCTACAATTGGGCAAATGATGCCCGGTGGCAGAATACAAAATTACAATTACAACTAAACTACTAATATATAAAAAAATAAATATAAACAAACAAATTGACTTTGTCATTTCCTATATATGCAGATGGCATTTACATTCCTATACTAAACATTAAAATGCATATACACTAACATATAAATGAATAAACTTACATATTACACAAATATACATACATACAAACATATACACGTATATACATAGAGAGACGAAGGAACCCTCACATACACAAACAGAACTTATTCAGTCATATTCATACGAAATGAAATCACTTCACTTCACGTCACGTCACGTCACTTCACTGCATTGCATATAACTTTATCTAAATATTAATTATTCAGTTTTTACTGCAGACTACGCATAATCGCACCTTTCACTTCACTTCACTTCACTTCACTATGTTTTCACCCTATTGACTAATTTTCTATATTTTTTTCTAAAACCTCGCGCTGAGCAAGGAAAGGGCTCTCAAAAACTGTCGCAGGCAAATCGTTCCAATCTACTATAGTTCTGTTTACACAGGAGAATTTCCCTACGTCCGTTCTTTGTATTCTTGTTGTTGTTGTTAAATCAACAATAATCTCCACCAGTTTTCGGTTTCTGTTGTACACCTTAAAATCCCTTGAGGTGGCCACTTAATACAGGGCGATCTTCGAAATATGCCTGGGCATTGGCCGCTTAGCCAGACGGCCGGAGAAAACACGGCATATTTACACGTGTCGTGTGGAAAAATAAATCGGTTCCACTAAAACAATGGCCGTTAATGAGGTAACCGCTTAACCCAGGTGATCATTCGATCGGACTTCACTGCATATTATAGAAACGGTCTAGGGAATGTCGACTGAAGTAGGGTAGGCGCTGAGAAAACGTTATTTTTTCCTGTATTCCGTATCTGCCACTCCCTCTTCTAAACACTTGCACACTGCAGGTAGGACGGCGCGTGGAGTTTCCTCTGTTATCTATCAGGTCACACATTTTAGCTGACGTCACGCAGCGCTGTTTGCTTCTTTTTAATCTAAGGCGAAAGATCTGTTGGCCTCAGCGATTTCTCTGGTATTTCTGGAGTTAAGTGTAGTCCGTTAATAGTCGCGAGCAAAGTCAGCTGTCCTACAGCTGTTGTTCTCAATTGACTAATGGGAGCGCCCGGGGGTTAGCGGGGGGTGACGAGTCCAGCTCATGGGTCAATGATGGCAGACACTCCTCCCAACTGAACGTTCGCAGCGCCTGAGCAGAACAAGGAAAACGCTAAAGATACTCACAAAGTTAGGAAACAAAGAGTGTTTTATAACAGAAATATTCTAGATAATATTCTTCATTTTTAAATAATATTTAAATAGGTATTATTCTTGTGTAATTTTAAACCCAGAACAGCGTTATAGTTTTACAGCACGTGCTATTTCTGACGTCATTAAAATATTGTAAAGGAATTAGTATGCCATACATTTCTCACATTACGAGCATCACTTGATTGCTATCGAAGTGATGTACTCGGACGGGTATGGTGGATTCAAGACCTGAGGAAAATTTTTATTTGATCTTCCATATTGCATTCCAGATTAAAGTTAGAACTAGCGGAGCTATAAAATGACACAGACTTTCTTGTGCTGGTTAGTTTCCCAAATCTTGAGTCTGAGATAGCTTTTCGGTTTTGGTTCATCCACTTCCCTCCTGCTAAGGTATATTTAAGCGGGTAAAAGACCTACCAAGGGCTTCTCGGGGTACCTATCGCTCCTCTGCTCTAGGTGCATTCCCAATGAATAACACCTTCACACATCCCGAACATGGCCTGCTGTTCAAATTGGGAGTTTTCCGTGGTTTTTGCGATCAACACCATGCGAATACAGGACTAGTATCGTAAAAGCAAACGGCCCAAGGACCGCACGCGATCTTTCCTTCCTCTCGCTTACCCTATCTTTACCCCTTACTTTCACATACATACAATCACTACCATACAGGTCGGGAGAGCTGTCGGGAGCTTCGAGCTTGTCTGGGCAGGGGCGCTGCCCCGCTCGTGTTTTTGCCTTTATATGAAGAACTTTTATTCAAGACGTGTGAAACTTCAGAGCCTTTCGATTATCTGAAGGTGTTAGGTGAAAATACAAAATGCAGGACGCAGGTGACATGCAATAGATATGAGACAGTCTCTACAGAACACACAAGACGAATTCCGCGAACATAACTTTCAAGAATGTGTGATCTAATATTTTTTCTTGGCTTGACTATACACTGGCGTGGCGTAAACAGTGACGGTGACTGTGAAATTATGAGTAATTTGGGAAAGCAAGCCCGACGTATTAATTTTTCTCTACAGTTCAAAAGGAATATTCCATTTACATGCACACAAAATGAAATGACATTCACTTAATTGAATACAATGATAATTCGAAATAAGTATATTCCCAGCTTAGATGTGGTGCAACCAGACTTGAGCATTTCAATCCAATTAATTTCCTGTTGTGCGGCGTGCGCGACCTCTACACCCTCTGTACTGTAGCGCCAGACTTGAAGCAATGACCTTCTCACTGGTTGCTGGCGGGGGTGCAATTTGCCGCATATGCGCAGTTACGTCAATTGAGGTCTGAGAGATCGCTGGAGGACGCAGATGAACATGGCAGGCAATACACCCAATTGGTATATTTAAGCTCCTTAAATGTGCTTTACTGTTCTCTCACCCAAAAAATAAAAATAAATAAAGATTTTCATTTCCTATAAACTTTATCTTAGCAATTTCTCTAGAGCATTATACAATTAATATAGAGAGAAACAGACAGATAGACAGAGAGAGAGAGGGGAGAGAGAGAGAGAGACAGGGATGAGAGAAGTAGAGAAAGAAAGGAAGGATGAGAATAAATAAAGTTAATTTTTTTTCTTTTTCTTAAAGAATATCATGACTTGCTTTCTTTCACAGATTTCGTACATTCTGCTACATATCAAAACATTTTCTTACGAGTAATATCGGCTTGATATAATGTCCGAACAAATAATTTCGGCTGAATTGTGTCTCAACACTTGCACGACGATATTCTCACTAAATTACAAAGATTGCTTGAAGCTTGAGAAGCTGGAAAATAGTGTTTTTACAGTACACAATTTGGAATTGGAGTGAACAGAATTTCTTGAGCTCAAAGATAACATATTCGTTAAACTGCAAATCATCAGAAGAGTATGATCTTTAGAGTGATATATTTAAATGTCTCTTTATTGAATCATCTCACAAACATTTTGCAACATAAGACATGATAATGAACTAATGAACTATTTAGTTCATTATCATATCATTCGCCCAGCTTTACATTTCTTAGGCAGTAAAACTTGTTAATTAGTTGGAAACAGTCAAGGACTCCGAACTAAGCTGCTCATTAATGCTATCAAAGACGTTATTTTTTCATTTTGCTTTCTTCAAGAAGTTCTTTAGACATAATATGCTCATTCCTTGTTTTCAAATAAAGGTTTTGCAACATACTATCTACGGTAAGCAATCAGTAGTGACATAATATGTCATGTCATTAGATATATCATGCTGTGAGTGTGCATTGATTCTAGCAGCAATTTACGGTGGCCTTCAGGAACATACGAAAGAATAAGTGCATGACTCAATATGGAGAGAAGTAACTACGTGTTGACGATATAGTGATATGATATGGTTTATTTATTGATTTACACATTCATTTATTTATCGTCTGTGTGAGGCGTGGAAGTTTATAAATAAACCAAGAGACATTAAATATTTGAAAAACGAAATTATCAGTGTGAAATTTATTCTAATAAGATGTAACGACGTTAAACAACATGTTACCAAAGTAGTATTTTCTTAGCATGTAATGTAGGCAATAATTAACTGAAAGTTATTTTCAGTAGCATATGAAAAATGATCGACGTGACGCTAAACAGGTATAGGTAGGTGTGTGTAACAGAGAGGAGAAGGGAAAGGAAAGTGGGTTATTTGTACACCATGTATATATTTATATACCATGCTTCTCAAGAAAAGAGTATTTAAAATAAAGGCGATGTCAACAAGAACGAAGTTCTAAGCCTTAAAAATGTTCAAAAAACTAGGACACCACGATGAATTGTGTTGGCATAGCCTAATGCCTGTGAAGAATGAAACAACTTTGTGTCCACCCAGAATACCACTTTGTCATATTCTTTAGGTATTATTATTATTATTATTATTATTATTATTATTATTATTATTATTATTATTCATGATATCGATTGATATTTTTTCAATATAATGCATTATTTTATCCAGTTTATTATAACACACCTGCATCTACGAAGACCTTCTGATCAGTTAAATTCATTATTCAAAGGAAATGGCGTTCACCTTCGACTGCTACGTGAGGCATTTTTCCTTGTCCGTGCTCTCCACTGACGAGGGTCTTAAATTGATGCCACATCACGATTCGCAAAACTTGGTCTTGTTCTCAAGGAGTCACTGCTAGAGAGACTTTTCCTTATTTGCGCCACTGCTTCTCGTCCCAAGCAGCTTCTCTTTAGTGAGCGAATGTGGAGGTTTATGCTAGTGCAAACAAACATTTTGCCGCCCTTGTGAAGAATATGACCAAACTTCGAAATATGACTAAAGACTAGGAATATCGATTCAATCACACACCATCCAGAATGTAAGGGAAAATCTATAAGAATGATAAAAAACGGATCATTGCGAACTTCATCCGAATAATGTTAGCATTAACCACAGAGTACTGGCTGTTGTGATTATCCGACTGTCAAGCGTCTTGTTGTCGCGTATTTTAGCATACAAATGAGTTGCAAATTATGTATTGAACTCAAGGTTGATATACAACAAGGTCATCTTCAATATTGTTCATGTATATTCATAGGTGCACGACCAGAGCCCCGTCGGCAACTTGGAAATGCGAAGCGAAACTTCAACTGTGGAACAGTGAAGTTTTGTATAATCGTATAAATGGAAATGTACGATTGACATAATGGAAATCGACACTAAACATTGTTTCTTTTTGGTTTTTGCAACCCCCCAACAGCAGTCTCTTATTTATCAGTTATCTACTATTCCCCGACCCCACAACGGTCCCTTGAACTTCCCTAGCCACCTCTTATTGGCTAACGCCATCTTCAACCCTTTTTTAATTTCGAAGTTTGCTTCTATGTTGCTTCAGACTACATCCAACTATTTTGGATAATGTGAGCATCAATCACACGGGGAATTCGGGAATTAGTCTGATTCGGAACTCTAATAGAGGTGCCCGAGAGTTAGTGCTTGATGAGCCGGGCTACTCAGTTCTGAAGGGTCATTTGCTGACACGTGTGCGAACGCAGAACAATTTAGTAAATTGTTGAGATGCAAGTCACTTCATTGTGTACTTATTGTGCATTGAATTGCAAGTCATTTTATTGTGCAGTTAGGTGCATGAAGAGTGGGGTCGGTGTGAGCATCGCTTATGTAGCCGCCAGCAATAGGGTAAATCTATTTCCACGTGCTTCTTTCAGTGATGTCTGTACTTACGACACTATTATTTATTTCATCGCCAAATTACATGAGTGAGAATTTATTGTTTCCGGATACGAACTACTAATATCATAGTTTTGTAAGAGTAGGGCGTGGTATATCCCAGGAGTTAACGGTGTTCTTCCCCCGTTGGCACGTGAGATCCGGGGCCAACATACACTCGTCTCGCGACCCCTCCGCAAGTGGGGCAACACACCAACTGGGAGAAACTCCAAGCTCTCAATTTATCTCCCGACATATGTAGCAGTGATGTGCATGTAAATGTATGTGTAACGGGAGAGGATACGTAAAGTATGAGGAAGTAAAGATTGCGCACGGTCCGTGGCCCATTTGTTAGGTTACTGCTCCGGTATTTGCTTGGTATTGTTTTGAGAAAACACGGAAAACTAACGATCAGAGCGGCCAGCTGCTGGACTCCTCCGGACAGTTGTTAAATTCGACCCAGCTATTTAGATAGGATCGAAAATCCGCCACTGACGGGATCTAAGATTTACAATCAACGATGATGCGGGGGCAGTTCCGTTGCAACTGAACAAGTGCAGCTGGTCGAATAATGAGGTTTTCGTTGGTAATAATTATTAATTCAACACTAAAATTTAAAATTAAAAAAACAAAATGAACAATCTGGAATCTTCTGGTTTTATTTATCACTTGATTAGAAGTAACCGTAGGAAGTCTTTGATATCGCTTATTATAATAGACTTATGTTTATCGTGATGTAAGACTTGAAGTAAAGGGATTCCCTGCAACTTTCAGGGCCCCGAATACAAGAATGGACACGCGTTAACAAACACGGAAAGTTTTGCGAATGAGCACAGGGTTCAAATTAGATACAGCGACGACAGGAAAATTTGGAGGAAGTGGATGTTACGACCAGCAGTGCCTGGCTGTGTAGACTGAGGCACTGCCACACGTCGTATGGAAGAATGGCGACACAAACTTCGTCAAGGATTATTTAAAATCTGCTTTAATGTTCAAATAAAAGTGCTAAACTCTGATTCAGATGGTGCTTTCGTAAGTGATTTCAAAATTGAAGTGCCAGACGCGCCGTTTGGTTTTGGGTTCTTATATTTCCGGATCAAAAAGCTTTTCGTTTTATGAGATCTCCATAACATTTGGATTTATGATCATTATTGTATATTCAATAATCAGGGAGTTATTATTATTATTATTATTATTATTATTATTACTATTATTATTATTACTATTATTATTACTATTATTATTATTATTATTACTATTATTATTATTACTATTATTATTACTATCATTACTATTATTATTATTGCTATTATTATTATTAAGGTAGTGTAGTGTATATAGCTAGAGTAGTAAAAGATGCAAGAAGTATTAATTTTTGTGTTGTAAGCCATTAATGTTGCCTCCCCTTTCATCCATGGCATTTATAGCGTAACTGAGGTTTTCATACGAGATGGAAGATCCCATTGCGGCTTCGTGTAGCCTCCAAGCGAACTCCGTCAATTCGTCAAGGAGTCTCGTAAACACGAAACAGCGCAGCGCGCGCCGCCAACTTCCTCCTCCGACGGCGCGCCGCCGCCCCCCGCCGCCGCCCCCCGCCGCCGCCCCCCGCCCCCGCCCCCCGCCGCCGCCCCCCGCCCCCGCCCCCGCCCCCGCCCCGCCCCGCCCCCGCCCCGCCCCCACCCCCGCCCCGCCCCGCCCCCGCCCCGCCCCGCCCAGACGCCAGAAAACGTCAAACAAATCTCGTCTCGGGGCGGTCCGAGCGCGGGGCTGCGGGGCGGGCCGGGAAGGGGCGGGGCTGGGTGGGGCGGGGTCGGGAGGGAAGGGGAGGGGCTCAGCGGACTTAAGTGGGGGCGCGGTTGCCGCGTTGCTCTTCAACTAGAGTTGTGCCATAGACTAGTATACTCTTACATATTTTAACGTCTGTGCGTGCTTTTTTTTTTTTTACATGTAATCTACATGAAGTCTGAATTATTTTTACATGTAGGCAATGTAATCTACGTAGACTGTTTCATATTTCATATCAAATCATCCAAGAACGATTATGATTAATGATAGAAGTACTTTTATATTTGAAAACATTATTTTCGATTCCGTAAGTCAAAGTCGCATCGCATCGCGGCTTCGTGTAGCTTCCAAGAGAACTCAATCAATTCATCAAGGAGTCTCGTAAGCACGAAACAGGGCAGATAAAGTTAAGTCTCGTAAACACGAAACATCGCAGTCGCGTCGCATCGCGTCGCGTCGCGTCGTGTAGCGTCGCGTAGCGTCGCCTTAAGGAGGTGCGTGAGTTGGTGAGAAGGCCACGCAGTTGCGTCTGGAGATGAACAGGTGCTGCCAGAACAATACTGGAGCACGGTGCAGAGGGATAATGGTGAAGAGGGGATTGACCCTGAACTTCACAGACTGCACTTGTCACAGATTGTTATTCTGTTTCTAGAAGTCGCGACTTCTATTGTTTATCGACATATTTCATTCCACCGTAAAATGAAGTAGGAAAAAAACCGGTGTAACTCTTATCACGCAAGTCAGAATGGGTTTAAAATCGGGCTCTATGAAAATATGACCCTCTCCTACTTTCGCCATGAAAAAATTGAAGAAATTGTTGAATATTCTAATCCTCGGTCCCTCGCATCCCGCAAATCCAAATAATTGAATTTTAGAGTATCTTTCGAAATTTATTCTCAAATAAATTACATAATATAATAATTTTTAGCTATCATTTAATCATCAGGAAGTAATAAATTTCAGATATTCATCTATTGGATTGAAAGTGGCTAGGGGGTAAACAATACTTGTCTTGTAAATTTTATGAATAGTAATTGTACACATTTTCATAGTTTGGTTTTGGTTTTGTTTTTTCATAAAAATCTCTTTAATTTCTTGAAACTTGAGTCTTCTTAGAGATATATTTTAAGAGGTAGAACAAATATTCTATTCTCGTGTGACGGAAAAAAATCATAATTTAATTATATATTACGATTAAAAATTCATGAATATGCAACTAAGTATGTGACATTTTTGACAAAAGAAAATTAAATACTTAACACATTCTTACTACGATCCGTCTCGTCAGACTGAAGGTTCATACTCTGGCATTAGCACATTTAGTAGAAAGCTGAAAAAACTCTAGCAGACAAATATTTTGAAGTAACGAGTTTCTCCAACTGACACACTGGCTTCGTTCCGACAAAATCCTACACATAGTTGACGTTAGATCTGCCGACAGAATGTGGCCTTGCTATTTTAACTTGTCTAATCATATAGTGCAACTGAACCTGTATAGAGAGTGTGCGAGATTTCCATGACGTTAAAGAGCATATTCGTTATAAACTTCTCTGAGTATTTCATTCAAAAGTCGAAACTCCGACTTGTAGAAGAAGATATATCAGAATGATTGGTATTGTAAGAATGAAAGCAAGCAGTCCATAACAGCAGTATTCTTTTTGATGATGTCTTGATAGTTAAATCTCAGTTTATCGTTTCTTGATCTCCGACGCAGTGATCGAAAGCATGTGTTACGAGCGGTTCTAGTCAGAGTTATGTTTAATAACACACTTTCATTTATTGAAGCATAAATTCGCGGATTTGCTGATAGCTGAGTGTGAGAACATCTCCGTCAGTATTTTATCTAGCAACCCCGAAAAGTGTGGAACCTTAAACCCCACAACCTCAGAAAAATAGGAAAAAACACCTTGAAATGAAGTCAGTTAACATAGGCAGACTTAGAAATGTGAATGCAAAGAAGTGTCGAAACCATATGCAATAGCCCGTTTGTACGAAAGTCTTGTTTATATTTTAAATATAAAAATGATAGAGGTAAGTACAGGAAAAAGTGAAACGCTGCAGAGAGTTGTCAATTTCAGACATTGAAAGCATAATACCAATAATATATGAATAATGGAATGGTATCTACGAAATAAAACTCGAGTGAGGTGTACGTAAGTGTTAAAGAGTTGATTCAAGGAAGCGAGAAGTTAGAAAAAGCTTAATTATACGGTGTTTTTATTAATTTGTGATGATTTTTTAAATGAGTTTTTCAAATAAAAGTATTCTATTCCTAGTAGGCTTGCAAATTAACTTTTTTTTCTTGGATTTAAGTTTTTAATGTAGGATGATCATCCCTTGATATTTATAGTACCATACATATAGTTACCATTGTCAATTAAATCAGAACGGGCAATCATTAGGTTTATACACCATTTTCACATATTTAGCATAAAAACTGCTTCAATCATCTATATCATTATTGAAATGAACTTGTACAAAAATACAGTTTAAACTTTTTTGTTCCAATTGAAGTACATTGATCTAAAATGAACCACGCCTCCAAATTTTGTGACCACACCCCAGTTCAAAATTCCTGTGTAAAACATTTGTCTTTATGATGGTCGGTGATCTTACTTAGATGTTTACTTACACAATTACACGTACTCGCGAACAATCACTCGCGACATCTTCGTCTACTACTAAGATCATTAAGCGTTTATCCCCTTATGCACTGACGCATCTTCAATCGGCATTCTCGCAGAACGATATACACACCGGGTGAGCGGGTTGCGCGAATAGGGATGGCAAATAAATCGATGTTTTTTTAAAAATCCATATTTTCTAGCAGAAACATCAATTTATAAAAATCGATGTTTTGCTTTCGAGGTCTTCTTCAGATCGATTCATTTTTCCACAAAAAACGATGTTTTCAACAAAAAAATCTCATGATATAAATAGAATTTTCAGCATCTAATTTATTTGTATATTGCTCGTTATCAACAGCCACTGTCACTGTTGTCGACCCCTAGGCGGCACGAATCCGCTTGCTACTCTCAAAGTTTCTTCAGAGTTGTAACCTTTCTTATTATTTTGTACGTGGTAATATCGTTAATATGCTTTTTCAACCTTGTCTACATAGAACATTGAATAGATAATTTAGAAGAAATTCTAATTTAAGGCAGAATATACTTAAAACTAATATTGATGTATTATGTATCACATTAGAACCAGGATATTTTACTTCGATGATTTATGAATGAAAGCGAATAAATGTAACAATACCAAAAGAGAATGACCTTTATTTTTTGTTTCCTTCTTTACAATCAATAAAGAATAATAGCATATTTCTTATACCTCAGCAAACAAAATATAACTCATTTAATTAAGTACTATACTTAAAAATGGAAACAGGACGGGAAAATACCATCTCTTTCATCGTATTTAAAACATCAATGTTTTTTGTCGATGTTTTCATCGACATCGAAACCTTTCGGTGATGTATCGAAGTGTCGATGCTTTGCTAAATTTTGCCATCGCTATGCGGGAGCTCTTGGCAATCGCCTTGATCGAAGCGAAAGTGACAGCGGCGCAGGGAGCGGGGGCGGGGGCGGGGGCGGAGCCATGAGCCAGCGCGCTGCAGCGAGTGGAAGAGAGGCGGCGGCGGCGGCGGCGGCGGCACGCGTTCTGAGAAAACCTCGCCCGCCGCGCGCAGGCGGATAAGAATATCGCGCGGTTTTCCGGGACGGCCCCGCAGGTGGAGTGGCAGCGGCGTGCAGCGCAGCGCGGCGCGGCGGGGCCGGGCGGGGCACGGCGCGGCAGGGCGGGGCGCGGCGGGGAGCCGCCGCTGTGTTGTTGCCGCACGCCCACTGGAACCGGCTCCGGCTCCGCCCTGGGACCCCTGGGGCTCGCGAATTCTTTTCTGCCAGGGGCCTAGTTCACGCCTGTTTTATATCCGTCGATGGGTGTGAATGCGTTTTCTCGTGAGATACCCGTAACGGAAATTTGGCCGCGTACGCAGAACGAATACGTGGCTTTTCGGAGCAATGACGTAACGTTGAATGGTGATTTAGAGGAGACGTGAATTACATGATCGTTTACCTTCGAAGCTGCAACCAGGAAAGGTGGCTCAGGGCATCAACAGATGTCACCGGAGTGCCTCTGACCGGAAAGTCGTAGGTTCGAGTCCCGATGATGGCAGAATTTTTCTACAGGTCGAATTCAGTTGCTGTCTGGAGGAAAATTCTAGCAGCCGACTGCTCCGACCGGTAGTTTTCAGTGGATTCTCCGATCAACACCAGGAGAAAACCGGAGCAGTACTCTAACAAACAGGCTACGGATCGTGCGCCATCATTCCTTCCTCTTCCTTGCCCTATCCTCACCCCTTACACACACTTACACTACACTATCACACATGCCAGGTTACCGTGCCTTACGCGGGACGCGAACTCATAACTGTAGCTATGAAGTGTGTCTGCCGCAGCACCTGCGTTTTTTCCGGACAACGGAGTAGTCGGATTAAGACACATTTTATTATGATTCTTAGTCTCCAAACTTCTCGGCCAATCCAGAGATCCAGCTATCCATTACGCATGGATAATGAGATGATAGGAATAATGATGGAGTCGAGGTGCAATGTGAAATAGAGGAAACGGGAGAACGCGGAGAAAACCTGCGGCGAACCCTCTGTGACCACTCTAATTGAATGTGGATCGACTACTCCTGTAATGGAGTACTCCTAGAAGGAAGATGAGCAGTCTGACCACTAAAGCACGGGAAATGCTCCAGGTAGAGCCCACCACGCCGAATGGCGGAAGGGGCCGGGGGGCGAGCGGCAGTTGGCAGGCGCGCCCCGGACGCGCAGGAAGCGAGCGCAGGGCTTCGCCGCCCAACCGAGGCGGCCGCGCGCCGCGCCGCGCCACGCCCGCCCCGGGAGCGAATGGCGGTCGGCGGAGCGCGGGAGGCCAACAAGCCGCATGCGCACTACGCCGAGGTGGCTCAGGGCATCCGCTGATGTCCCAGGGGGACCAAGAGTTTGAGTCCCGACGGTGGCTGGGTTTTCGACATTACATAGCTAGGTAGAATTCAGCTCCTGTCTGGAAGAGAATTCTAGCGGCCGGCTGCACTGATCGGTATTTTCTGTTGTTTCTCCTATCAATACCAGGTGAAGCCCGGAGTAGTACTTTATCAAAACGGCCGTGAACCGCGCGATCTTTTCTTCCTCATTCTTGTCCTCTCTTCTTCAATTATACACACTCAGTTACACTCACACTTACATGAATGACATGACCACAAAGATAGGGAGTTCAGGGGACAGTTATGTTTAGCAGGAAAGGCTTAAAACTCGTCCCGGATGATGCGGTGCTCCACTGAAGGAAATATCTGGAGTAGAAAAATTTCGCAAGTCAACGTTTAGACATAGATTGGCCTCCGGATATCATGTTCGAAGAGGTAAGAAACGCTTCATTACCCCCTCCCGGCTATATCATGCACTACACTAGTGGGATTGACGACCGAAATAGTTGACGTACCCGAAAACTCTAAATACTCACTCGAAAGGACCTGTTGCAAGACGCAATACGGAAACATACGAGCATCAATCCCGTAATTGTAGAAGGACACAGGTATCTCAAGAGCTAGACAATTAACATCTCAAGACCATTAATAAGATAGCTTCGAACGACAGACAATTGACGTAGAAAATAATACTTTTAGTCCTAGTAGTGAGCATGTGACGTTTTCAAATGAAGTAGAAAAGTTACTTGTAACTAAATCAACTAACAATGTAAGCTTGCACTATTCATAATGATTTAACTACCAAAACTACAAAGAAACTTGCATATGAATATTTTAAATTTAATGTATCGGAATCGTAAATTGGTCTTAAAATATATTAAGATATTTTATTCTGTGAAATGTCTTATTGTGTTACAAAATGTTTCATAATAAATAAAATCTTCTGGTTTTTGGAAAATTCTTCCATAATATAGAATTGGGTTCAACATGCACACTAATGGCTCTGTTACCCCCATGGGTGGCTCATGTAACCTGATACTGGGATTAGGTGAACCATTTTTTCTCCACTCGTTTTCTGTATTCACAAAATTTTCCTTAACGCTAGAAAATTAATAAGTTTTATTACTACTCGTTACATGACAAGACTATTATGTAATCAAAATTTGGGTAGCTTAATAAAACAAATGTAAAAATTTATAAAAAAAAGCTGGAGCAGTTATCCTAACTCTACCTTACTTGATTTTTGAGTGATTGTATTCCAGTTCTTAACTACGAAGAAGTTGTGCCTCAACGTGTCAACCAGCAGGTTGCCAGCTCTTTGAAGCGTGCGTTCTCCGCGTTTGCCATTCAGTGCACGGGTTTCCTGTTGCATCCCTGACGCGAATGTCAGGTGTCATAGTCGAAGAGGCCGGGAAGATGCCAAACGAGGTGGAGGCTCGCTTTCGCAGCTGAATCATGACTTTGGTCATGTGACAGACACTGACAATGAGTCACAGTCAACTTCGGTATTAACTGCTCTTTTCCTCAGCCCCACGCAACCTCAGCAAATGCAGCAGGAGAACTGTACACTTCCTCTCAAGGCTGCTTCGGCTCGCGTGGTTTACACGAAATTAACTGAAGTGTTTGATAACTATGTAACTGAATCCTTGCAATTATATCGCACAAAATGAACTGTAGAAAAGTTATAACGGAAAAGTTCAACAAATGCACTATACAGAAAACGAATCTGGCCCAAACTATAATGTTGGAGGAGTCGTTCAGAACTTATTCTCTGTAACTAATGAAATGAGAGAGATTTACAAATTACAGAACATTACATTTACTATTCACTATGAACTTCACGGTGTGAACACAGATTTAAATATTTGTCTGACAAATTAATTTAAATGTTTTATATTTTTTCCAGATCTCACTGTGATTGGTGATTCTGGGCGCGTCAATAGTTAAGATAATTAGTCCCGTAAGTGAGATGCATGCTTTTCCTCGAGAGTTAGTGATCTTTCTCCACTGGCTGGTGAGATCCGACACCGATCTACCGTTGGCTAGCTAAGTTTTCCCTAACAAGGTATCTCCCACCAGCGGGCCACCGCTCCAGCCGGGACACGCTCTAAGCACCCGAATTGGTCTCCCAGCATGTGTGGTAGTGCACTAGTGCTTGTAAGTGTGCGTAAGGAATGAGGATAGGACAAAGAAGAGGAAAGAAAGATCGCGCGTGGTCCGTGGCCCGTTTATTACGGTACTGCTCCGACTGTCGCCTGATACAGATCGGAGAATCCACAGTAAACTACCGATCAGAACAGCCGGCCACTAGAATTCTCCTCCTGACAGCGACAGATCGCGACACAGCTATCTAGCTAGTGTGGAAAAGTCTGCCGACAGGACTCGAACTTAGGACCTCCCAATCAGAGGCACTGCAGTGCAGATGATGCCCTCAGCCACCCCTCCCGGTACCAAGATCTGGAAATGTAAGTTGTAATGGACTATTTAAGTGGAAATCATACTTTTCACCATCATTTAAAAACAGAATGCATCAATGTAATTTTAATCATTGAATGTGTTTGAAATTGGACACCTGTTTGAGACGATTGCTACACATTGCGTTTATATTCACTCACTAGTCTTGGAATTTTAAAACAAATTTCAAACTTTACAATACTAGCAATCTCCGCTTCTCTAACTATAATCTCTCACTCGCACGTTGGTTCGCGCTAGACCAGGATCTTCTTGAAGAAAGTTTTCACACAACCAAACACCATAAAGTGCAAATGACGACTTATCAGTGTTCATTCTACTAATTTTACGATTTTATTAAAATTTAGTGTTCAAACTACAAAAGCAATTAATAACAGCAACTGATAACACATCTGTGGCCCAATAGTTTTTATTTAAAACAAAAATATAACGTAATTTGCTTGAATAGAAAGCTTAAATATCTTTCTAAACGAAAACACACACAACGCTCTATGGACAATGACATAGGTAATAAGTGAAACGGGTTGTGTTTTAGTGTCCTTGGATTCCCTATTTACCCGGGAGAGTGGTAATGGCATGAACAGTTTTCATTTGGCCACTAGATGTGCTAGAGGATGCCGGAAGAAACGCGCTGGGCGCAACAAAATAGTCTATCGAAAATAACTTCAATGATTATTTTGATGTAAATAACTTCAATGATTATTTTGATGTAAATAATTTCAATGATTATTATGTTGAAAATAACTTCAATGAGTATTTTGATGTTATAAAAAATATCTAATACTTATCTTTGTTTGAAGCGTTCATTGCTGCTATGAATCAATGTTCAATCATTTAATATTAATCGAATATTCACAATAAAATAACTTATTTATTCATGATCTTTAGCCATATATTTCACCTCACTTCTTGCATTGCTTTTCTCTCTTTTCGACTTTCATCAAAAACCCTTAGTTACCCATTTTACACAATACCATGACAACAGTAGATATACTTGGAGTAACATATTTCAAATTGATTTTTTTCTAATATCATAGTCCAAAATTAACACATTGGTGTACATGTCTAAAAATTCCATATGTTACTTAAATTAAAGAATATAATTAAAATATTATGATATATTTAAAACTAGTTACGTGATCACTTACTTTATTTTGTAACATACTTTAATTTAAGAAAAAATATACAATAATTTTTGAACAATCCTGAATTTTTACAGTTCGTTCATTATTATTATTATTATTATTATTATTATTATTATTAATATTTTTTATCAGTTGTTTAAAAATATTAATATTTCAGCTGTAAAATTTGAATAAAATATTGGTTTTTCCTTCAAATCCGAAAGATTCCTTCAGATCCCCATTACACCTAGAATGGCATTAACCAGCGAACACTAGAACCGACCACACCACAAATTAGAGATAATGACTTACGCACTTGTAGCGACGTATCTATAGCCGCAAAAGAATGAAAAATAGTCCAAGATTTCTCCTAGAGCTATTTTTCATACGAGCAATTCGGTATTACTGTGTTCAAAATGGGATTTAATGGCCTTTTGATAAGGTTTATACTATGCACACAAACGTACTCCCATAATGTACAATGAATCCTCTGCCTTGAGTAAACGTTAAGTTTTTCCCTACAAGGGAAGTTCTTCCAAGGTACGTTTTCTTAATTCAACTTTTATTAACGTAAAGTAGGTTATACATTTAGTTTTATTTTCTCACCTTCTTACCTTTGCATAGTAAAGAGAAAGTATTATTTAGCTGCGGCGGAATTGGCGATTTTTCAGCAGAAAACCTCGTATGTTGTTTACAAAGAAGTGGTTACGTTTTGTTCCTTTATTTACTAGAAAATTAAGGGATTACGCAGGACAGTGGGACCAAGTACCTGATTAACGTATCTTATCAAACAAAACGTCCAAATATTTTGTCTCTTGAGATAATTTCTTTGAGTTGAATTACTTGCAAGAATATTGTTGACTGTCGAACAAGTGCTGCGAGAATAGGATGAGATCAGCAAATGGCTGAGAGTGTGCTTCTTTGCGCTGGAGTCCCTTGGGTCGTGAGAGCGCCGGCGACCGCCTCGCGGCATTCCTCGCTGAGGCCTCTCCCTCGCGCTCCCGGCAGCCAGCGCCCTCCTGCGCAGCCACGTTACGACGCGAAAGTCCGCCACGGCGGATCCTTTATGGGTCATAACGAGGTACCTCTGGCCAATGAGAGAGCGGAGAATAATTGTCTATCTTTATTGCAAGAGACATATTTCTTGAGGAAAACGCATTAAAAGAAACGACTGAAATGATTCATTATCCTTTATTTCCAATGTTCCATTTCTCTACTGGATCTTTTACAACTAGCAGTATCAGAAATTTACTTCTTATTTGTAGTTTAAAGGAGGTTTAACCTATTGTACTTCACGGTCTCTTCTTACGTAGTGATTCAGTAGAAATATTTCAGAAATTTCGAATTCTTGTGGATTTAGCACATTTTGTTGTCTCCATCAGGCGTGTATTTGACTTTTTCATGAGATGGTCCATATTATTTCCTGATGAAGAAAGTAATTAAAGAGAAATGGAACAAAGTGTGATTCGTGACAAACAATTACATTTTTTAAATTTATTTATTTTCCAATAAGATCAGCAGCTCAATTAAAAGTGGTATAGGCATGGTCATACCATGAAGGATGAAACGAATTTGAAGGAAGTGCTGAACAGAGATGTGCATGGCAAAAGAAGAATATGAAAGGATAGAAGAATTGGCAACTAGTGGGAGACGATCTAGGGAGAAATCAACAGAATGGGGGACTATAGAGAAAGTGGGCCGAGGCAGCTTGCCAAAAGCTGTGAAGCAATGAACCAGGATTGTTAAGCAGAAGAAGTAGAACAAGAAGAGAGGATGAATTGGATATGTTTTGGGCACAATGGTTAGTGCCATAGGCGTGCACAGCCAAAACCAAGAGGAGGGGGGCACCCTACATTTTTGGGCCCCCAATCCATTAAAAAAGAAGAAAATCGAATATTGAACATATTCATGTCAATACATTTTTTATAACGTAAGCCTACGGGGTCCCTTTGAGGGAGACCACGGCCTCCCTGGTCTCTGTGCCCCTTTGCGCATACCTAAGGCAGGTGCATATTATCTCCACTCCTTGTCTCATCCGAACGTGAAGTGCATAAAGGTTCTTCGCGAATTGTGCAGCTGTCGTCTCCGTGTTTGTCCTGGAAGTCAGTGGCCGCGTATCGCGTGCTTTCCTGCGCGTACGTGAGAGTTCCTTTCTTCACTCCAGCAATGCTGTTCTTATCAAAGGACACACAACACGCCCAACAGCTCGTGAGGCTCAAGCGAAACTTTGAATAAAAGGCCCTCACGCGCTATTTTCAAGTTTGCTTCGCTTGCGTCATAGCGGAAGACGTGTTTATTTGCCTCCGGTGGTTCAGAAACGAAACAGCGTCTTCAACCGAAATAGCAAGGGAAGCTTTTCCGTTCACTCAACAGCAAGTGGAATATAAATAGTAAACTGTCTGCATTGTCTGTTGATTCTTAAGATTTATGTTTGGATCTTTCTGTCTGACAAGGATTGTGGAGGAAGGGGTAAGAAATTGGAGAAAATTATTTGCTTGAAGGCTGAAGAAAATCCCTTTCTGATCGTATTTGAATATCAAGCCTGAATTTAATGTAACAATAGATATTACTCATATTTTACAAATATTTAAGTTTAAACTTCATATTTCTATTCTAATATCAATATTTTAAATAAATATAAAATAATACAATTTGATATCATTATAATAGAATACTATTAGAATAGAATTTGATATACTTATAATAGAATTTTTATAGATATAATATAATTATGCAAACGTTTTTAGTAAAACAGCTAACTGCTTAATGTTGTTCGCCATGTACAATTTTACGGGAAGCGACATTCGTAACTGACATTTAGATATTATTTTACAGGGTGAACTTACAACTACAACTCTAACCTTGTACTTGTTTTGGATGAACGTTACCATTCATCAGCACACGGACTCTAGAGACTCTTCTCCGCAAACAAAAGAAAAACAGGAAACTAGTATGACACATTCATAAAAAAATTCAGTAGGAATTTAGAAAGATTAAAAGTGTTAGAATCTTTAATCTAAGATAATCTGCATATTAATGTTCAGTACATATTTGTCAAATAGGATTTGCAAATGTAGACACCGTGATGCATGTCCACACTGTAGCAGAAATTCCTACATGTTCTGGTTATAGTAGGTTGATTAAATTTATGCTAGCAACTTTTGATATCGCAGATGCGCTTGAATTGAAATGTATTTAAGGAACAACTACCGCACGCACAAGGAACAATTACACACTCCGAAGAAATGTTCTAAGAAAGAAGGAAATATTTTACCATCATAATCGTTTTTTGGTTTTCCGGTTTAATCTTCGGTAGAGTTTCACAATGATCTCTGACTTCTTGCGATTCGTCATATTTGCCCCTAAAGAAAGCACGGAAGAAAATAAGGAGATGTCATCTCTGCAGATATTGTGCTTAGTCGTTTCTTACATATTAGGACTACGCTAGTAGGAAATGGTGTGGGGTTAGTGACAAGTAATACATCATTATACAAGTAATTAAGATTATATTTTCTTGTTTTGTGGTTCTGTAGAGGCAGAAAAAGCATTTTTCTGAATTACACGTAAATGGCAAAACTACGCCACGTAATTACTTTTAGAACTATGCCTTTTGGCGTCCACCAAAGCAAATTTTACACGTCGGTTGCCTAAGTGGTGCTTTAAGGCCCTTCAGGTCTGTCCACGAAGCTAGAATTAGGGCATAGGGAACCGGAAAATAGCCTATAAATTACGGATGCGACGTACCTTCATGGAGCAATATCTTAACGGAGATGACCCTGATGCCCTCCTAGTATTACCCACGTCTTTTCTCGTGTATCACAATTTGTGATGCGGCCAACGCATGTGTGGTGGGCGTCGTCCTCACCTGCTTTCTTCGGCGAACCTTTCTTCCCACTTCCTTCGGCGAACTGAGAATCGGATCACTGAGATGACCCTGAGCGCACAGACTTTTAGGCTCAGTTTTGTCCATTATTTATATTTTAAACTTTTTTTCAGTTGAATATTAATTATAAATTAATGAACTCGACCATTGTGAAATTAAATTTTGAAAAATACTGTTTATATATTTTTTTTAATTTTTCATAGACGCTGTTTCTTTACAACTTTTAACTTTGTACTATTTCGATTTCATTCACAGAAACGTGCAAATAATTTACATGAAATAATGAAGTAATGAAAAATACAACATCCATGCTACCAATATAATATGGCAGGAACTTAATGGCTAATTTTTTCTCACGTTAATTCAAACATGTCAGGAATAAACGAACGTAACTGTTTAGGATTTGGAGGTTATGTATATAGTGAAGCTACATTGATTGTCACGAAAAATTTATTATTTATCCATAGGACGTTATAATTGCCAAACATTTCCCATTCCTATTATGAATATGTTATGGTAAAATAGCGGGATTATCTAGGAAGCTATAGTTTTCTTTGGAGATAGACAAGTATTACATATTCGTATGATACGATGAAATTTCATGTATTGTATTTACTATCTTGTAATCCTAATAAAAGCAAAACTAAGAGTCAGAGATACACAGATGTTTCACGAAAGCTTTTAGATCCTGGTCGAGGTATTCAATTCCAATTAGTTCTGAGTTTTAACGTACGTTTTCAATTGTACGACATGCAAAAATTCATTTTTCTGAAGATACGTTATTTCCTTTTGACGATAATGTTCACGTAGTACGACAATGTATTCCCCGCCTTGCAAAAACTCTCTATTTTCTCGTGGCCAGCGGCAAGAAGTCAAACTCCTATCGCTGCCCGATAACCCAGGCGCCGCGCCGCGCCCGCCCCGCATCGTCGGGTCGAGGCCGCCATGTCGCCAGCCAGGCCACGTCAAGGGTCTCGCTGCGGGGCCTTCTCTTGGGGCACCACAGGGGATAATATTCCCCCATTTGCAAAGGCGTGCGCAGCCGAAAACAAGAGGGGTAACAACACTTCTGGGTCTACTTTGTCATTGATTTTTCTTATTTACATATGTCGTATCTTACTAGTAAATGAATAAAACATACTACAAGAACAATGAAATTATCACTTTAATGATGCAATTAATAAATACAATTGATTTTATGTTAAACCATTAATACGGGTGACAGATGGCTTGAAGTGCCTCTTCCCTAAAGTATAACAATTTTTCAAACTGACAGGTTATAAAAGGGAAAAATTACTATTAATCAGGATAAGTAATTAAAATGTTTTATTACGTAAGGCTTCAGGGCCCCTTCCAAAAATATTCAGGGAGACGCCACTGCTCCCTTGTTAGCACGTCTAGGATTTGCCTTTACTGATGGGCAGTTGGTAACGCATTGAATTTCGAAGGAATCAACCACATTCCTTGCCAACCGATCTTTGAAGTCATTCGCATCTTAAAGTTATGGGGGTACATTTTCGCGGAAATAAGCGTTCCAAAGGAAATTTGAGATATTCAAAAAATGTCCAAAACGTAACGAAAGTACGTGAAGAATAAAAGGATTATGAAACCAATATATTATTTAGATGAAATTCTCCAAATAAATTTTTAGCTGATCAAAGTCTCACAATAAGTTCTAAGAACATTATTTGTGGTGGAAATATATTTAATTATTAAAGTAACATTTGAAATAAATAGTTTAACTACCGGTAATAATACTCTAAAAGAGATGCAGGGAAATTTAGCAACAGTGGAGTCTCAGCTGGACATTTTTCTAGTAACAAGCGGCGGAAGTTAATGGCTAGTTTATCTGATGGCGGTTAACCTCCAACTATATCCACTCTTGTAACGCCGCATTTAGTTCACACGCGTACTGGATACTTCCTTAAACATATTACTTCATGTATATATAATACACCAGAGTTAATGACCGTGAATACCAAATACGAGTATGTGTTAAACTATTCTTCACTTTTGGCCAGCACTACATTCTATGTTTTATCAAACTTAGGCATGCGGTGAAAGGTTCGTGATTTTTCCACTACCGAATTCATTTTGTTTCACTAAAATGATCCACTCTATCATGAGGCACTGATGGTGTTGGGTATCTTCAAGTGCCACCAGTTGTTGGTACTTATTGGGTTGCAAGGTGAAGCGTTCCCAAATTAATTACGAAAAACAAAAGTTCGTTTCCAGTATAAATTATTTAACAATTAATAATTTTCGAATGCACAATTACCGTATATCGCGTCTGGCCCTTAGTGTGTTGTGTTGTGTAGTTCCCGCTTAACTGTGAGCGTCGCCGGCAGCCTACGAAGGCATTGGGCCAATGCCTTTGGCATTCGGAGCCTTCAAAGCATGCGCAGAACGTGTCAGATATACACAAATACGAGTATAGCTGAGACGGCTACAGACAGAGGAATACTATTTTTTCAAAGGCTGGCTCTGCTTGGGCCGACCTTTCGGGAGACGTCGAGAACGTTCAGAACATCTGGTTCAGTAACAGGCCACCAGCACACACATACACATCGTACTACCAGTCTGGCTTATCGGAAAGAACCTCCAGTTGAAACGTAAGGCGCCGAAAGAAGTGACAGAATACACCAATGTGTAACAAGCATTGCCATTATGGATAATCAGTAAGGTTCATAGGTAGTTCCTTTAACTCACACCTTTGGAGAAACGATTTTTAGATAATATGGAGATCGATTCTTACGAGTATGCTCAAAGCCAAAAATAAATATTTATCAATGACAATAATAAAACTTAAAATGATATCTAAAGAAGTGAAATGGCAAAATACGAAATAAATGAATCAATTAATAATTACAATAAACCCAACAGCCACACTTAGGTTATATTTTTATTCCTTTTTCTCGCGGGAAGTGAAATAAATGTTTGTCCAATATCACAACGGACAGTGGACTGGTCCGACCGCCCATGCTCACTTGAGCTCTTAGTATTTGGGGGACCATCCATACCTTACGTAACGCAAATTAGGAGTATTTTGAATTCGCCTTCTTCCCTTTGTAACGCACCACTTTAACTCCTCAAAATTAAAAGCTAACGCTTGCGACAACACCCCCCATTTACAATACGTAAAAATAAATTATATAGCAGTAAAAACAATTTGTATTAATTTTATTTGTGTTTTAAATTAAAATTTATGATAATTAAAGTCAGAATTAGTTGGCGTCGCTGACTGCACCTTACAATAAGATTCGGGGCATTGGAGATTGAGGCAAGGATGGTCGAATTAGCGACAAAATTTCGGCTAAGAAGCCGTACAGTTGCCGTCGTGGATGACATGCTCCAGAACCTGCTGCGCCAATTTAATAGGATTGTAGACTATATTACAGATCACTTTTGAATATTTTCTTCATAAAAATGCAAATAATTTTCTGTAACAATTTATACATAACATTTAAATTAATTTAATTTTTAAATTTAATTTGTTAATATTTCAATGTTTAGTATAATACTGTATAAGAGGACTTATTTCAGCAAATATTGAAAAATTTAAAATAATAAATATTAGTAACATAAACACTCTCTACCCCCACGCAATACAACTTAATGCCGCATCAAACCCACTCCCCCACTTAACATTACTTAATTTATGGACGACCCCAGGAAAATACAACATCTAACTTCAGAAATTCAGAAAAAATAGTCAGTTCAGACCAGGCAGGTTGGATATTAACGTTATTCTGCTGTGTTTAGCTCAAAATTAAGACAATATGTGTATTATATAATATATATACGATCTTATTCGAGCATATATCGACTGCCTCCCGCGGTCATCGGTTCCTAAGATGTTTACTTACCTCCCCAAAACGCACAGCTCGACTCCATCCCGTTATGTTTTCCTCCTTAGCACGAGAATTGATTTCTACATTTCCCGTGGCCTGCTTAGAATCACTTTGATATTTTATAATTTATCAACTTCTGTCTGTTTTCAAAACACATTTACACGTTTTTTTAGCACTTCCAACATTGAAAATCATCTTTTAAAAGTCTGTGGAAACAAAACACGAAATCACCTATCACGAACATCTTATTACCTCGCTGACTTAACATACACAATTCTGAAGATTCTGTCATGTTCACCTGTGTTCGAGATTTTCTCTGGACTAGTGCGAGAATGTCTAAGTGCGCTACTTACGAATTCAAAGCGAGAAAATACAATTTAACAAAAAACAAACTAAAATGTTTACTTGAAATGATTCAAGGCGTTGTCATTGTCAACAATATTAATTAAGATTGTTGACAATGACAACGCCTTGAATCATTTCAATTATGTGAATGTCAACTACAACTCACCACTGAATCAATATCAATATATAAAATGTTTACTCCTGAAACACCGGATGAACGAAATGGGATGAAGTCGATCTATGATTTCTCAGGTAACAAAAAGTGAAATGAGATTAGTTGGGAAGTGAGGGTGATGAAAAACTGACCGCGGGATGCAGTCGAGCGATTACGGCCTACCCAGGAACAAAACGTTGACTACACGCTACTGACAATGAGAAGCAGCAACCGAAATACCTTACTCATCATCCTTGCACCTCCAACAATGTTTTTATTGCCGTATTTAGAGTAGCATTTATTCCAAGTTGTTGCAAATAAAATCAAAATTCATACTTTCTTAAAAAATGAAAATATATTCTAATTATTTAATTGCGAAAACATGCCTTTAAAATGAGTGTTAAGAGCTTTCATCCTGACAATAAAGTTAGTAACAGAAAGGGAGCAGTTGTGAATTTCAGGACCGTGAGCGCTTACAGCTAAACAAGTTCATTTCTCCAACCATGCTCGTTGGCACTTTTCGTCATTGTACTAAGTATAGTAAAGCAGAAGGTAAGGGATTCTGGGGCTAAAGAAAACGTGCACAGATTATGCTTCTCTTCTATAATTTACATACAGCTTTTCATGTTTCTGACGATAAATAAATTAATATACATTACAAATGCAGTAATTCCTTATTTTCACTGTTTCACGAAGATTTTACAGCTAATACAAGGAGATTTATGGATAATAAGTTTTTATTGGTAGTCTATCGTCAAACATACGACTAATAATTCCAACTGACAGTAACACCTACTGTGTAATTCCAGTTTATTATTGTCACGAATGGACATTATGGTCAGTTACTTAAATGAGTGTCAAAAATTGTTTTATAAAGAAAATCGTTAAATTAAAATATACCTCATTACTGGTTTTCAGAGCAGTTTGCGTCAAACCATGCACCATTAAAAGGCAAGAACGTGTTTTTCAGCTGTTATGTCTAACCGGTTTCGTGAATTTTTTCCTTTTATTATTCATCGTATTTTTTACTTATTTCAAACCATTTTCTGTATTAACTCTAATGTTGTGGGGGCGAATTCCTTCCCACACTTTGATAGATTTATTAAAATTGATTCTATTTTATTTTATTTTTAAATTTTGTACGCTAAATGTGCCCATACATACTGGAAATATGCGCCCGTTTTCCGGGAGTGAGTTTGCTCGACTCCAGCTTAACGAACACACACAACTGCAACCTTTTCTCTTTCTACTCAAACCATTGAGCAAGTATTGATATGCTGCAAAAATCAATTTTAACTATTTTCCCCTTCGTTCACATCTCTTAAAATGTGAATAGTAAAATCATCAACAAAAAAATACATCCTAAAGAAGCCATATAAGCAAGTTGCGAATTTCCTGAATACTAATAGTTACTTGATTGATTGATTAGTGATTCCGGGAGCGTCATCGGCGAAAATCATTAGTCCCGAAAGTGTTTTCATTGCGGGAGGTGGTGGTGATCTTCTTCCCTGGCTGGCGAGATCCGACGTCGACCTACGTCGGATTGGAGAGAATTTCCCTCAATCAGGTATCCCCTTTCACCAGGGCACCGACCCAGCCGGAAAAAACTCTTAAGCTAAGCTGCCGGAAAAACTCTAAGCTGGCCTAGTGCATGTAAGTGTGTGTGTGTGTGTGTGTGTGTGTGTGTGTGTGTGTGTGTGTGTGTGTGTGTGTGTGTGTGTAAGGGGTGAGGATAGAAAGAGGAAAGAAAGATCCCGTGCGGTCCGTGGCCCGTTTGTTAGGATACTGCTCCGCATTCGCCTGATTTTGATTGGAGAATCCACGGAAAACTACCGATCAGAGCAGCTGCTGACAGACGCAGCTCCAGACAGCGGCTGAAGTCGATCTGTCTAGCTAGTGTCGAAAATCCTGCCACCGTCGGACTCGAACCCTAGGACCTCCCGGCCAGAGGCACTGCAGTGGCATTAACTGACGCCCTGAGCCACTTTTCCCGATGATGAATGATACTCATAGATGCTAAAGTACCAGAGATGGCTGAAACATGTTACGCTCCTAACCAGGATGTATCACAGCTAGCAACCGTGGAAGAACATTAATCCATGCTTCAGCGGTTCGAGTCTTCTTGCAAAGATGGTGCTTGATCTGCGGCATTCAGCGAGTACCAACAGACCACTCGACGAATCCCGAGTAATGGGAACAAGTTGTTGGATGTACACGGAGTGCATACCGCAATCATAGTTTTCTAAGCCATTTACTTACCTCACCAAAGAGGCATAGCCCGACTCACTCCCGTTCTATTTTCCTCCTTTGTATGAGGATTGAGTTCTGCGTTTCCCACGGTCTTCTTAGAATCATATTGATCTTTTCTAATTTATCCACTTCCTCCTATTTTCATGAAATAAGTTCTTTTTGAGGCTTGTACTGCCAACAATGAAAATCACCGCTTAAAAGTTTGTGGAAACAAAACATGAAATAAACATGAAATTAAGAAGATATTCATCGAGTGCTGAATGAGTGGTGCTGCCTTAAAACCGTGTTTAGCTTGTACTAGGAATGCGTCATCAAGTCGATTTTTTTCGAAACATCAATGTTTTATACAAACGGGTAGTTTTTGTTAGCTTTTTGTTTCCTGAGTCTCATGTGCAGAACAAGGGGATTGTAACTGACAAGAAGTGCTTTTGTACGTAATCATTATAATTAATTCACTTGTCTGTCAGGAATCTTGACCTTATCTCACATGTGCATTTGTTTCGGAAAAGAAATTACAGCTCAACTACACCTGAAGAGCATTATCACTGATGAACATAGCATTTATTTCCCATTCCATATTTTCTTTTCTCTCTTCCAACGAAATTAATGAGATTGGGTCACATAAAAATCGCGCACAGATTATTCTTCACCCTCATAAGTCACACGTTTTAAGTGTTTTTTTTTATTTAAATAGATATCTTTAACCTGGGAATGGTGAGGCTCTCTATTTTATCAGAAATTCCTATTTTCAAAATTGATCCGGACCGATCAAAGGCGTATTGGAGGCATTCGTCCAGAGGAAACTGACTTGAGGACTGGACACGGTTCATAATTTAGAGGAATCTATTTCAAGGAAAAGTTTTCAATATCCCTCTCCCTCTGTCTCTGTCTCCCTCCCTCCCTCCCTCCCTCCCATCCTCTCTCTCTCTCTCTCTGAGAGATACAGTTTCCAGCAATTAATCACAACCAATAACTCATCATTGTCGGAAGCTACACTGACAGCGTTGATTGATCTCTCGTATTGAGGATCTTTTTATTTATTTATTTATTTATTTTACGTAAAAAAACAGTTAAAAACTGCGTATGACGTGCTATGGGGAAAAGTGAATTGTGTGCACATTTTCAAAATTCTGTGATCCCTACACTAAGTCATATACTTTTTAAATTTTGAATTTTGAAAGGGAGAAAAACAAACAAAAAAACTCCCATGTAATAAAATCTATTTTCAAGGATAAATAAGCAATAAATTTAGGCTCTTATTACTTCCTGCCGCGACAACATGGAAACGATAATTTGAATAATTGTATTTCCCACTGAATTCTAGAAGACGTGCACAGAAAATGAAGTTACATTTATGTCCAGAAGCAAAACAAGGGGCCATCTCAGCATTTGCTCAATGGATCATCAAAATTCTTTGTCGACGTTCCGTCAAAAAAAGAAAGTATGAAACAATATAAAAATAAATAAATTTTAACTTGTTTTTGAAGTCAGGAATGGTATATCTCAATAGCGTCGATAAAATTTCAGAGAAAATACAAGGCAACTTCAGAACACATGCGTTCAAAGACGTTTAAGATAGAACGAAATTATTGTAACAATTTAAACGATGTACGTTCAAATTGAAATTTCAAGTAACAAATTCAATTTTGCATAGAATGTAAGCTTTGACTGACTTGATTTTGACTTTGTTATTTGAAGACAGCTGATCATATTGTTTAATGTCTTTAACAACGACTATTTGTTTGTGAGATATTTTCTGGCTTCATTCATTTTCTTTTTAATTGTGTCATCCTTTTGAGAAGGAATCAAAATATATGTTGCTCCCACAGAAGTTGCCGCCGGCAGCGCAGTTGAAAGCTTTTGAGGGGTCGAAGCGACCAGCAGCGCTCTAAGAGCACTTTCTGTTCCAAGATCAAAATTACAGAAGTTCAGTGTTCTCTTGGTAGCGCTGTGCTAATAAACATGACGCTTGTCGAATTTTTCTTTCATCATCAGAATAAACAGAATATCCTAAAGATACGAAGTTCCGGATTGCTGAGGTTCTTTGTTTACTTTTGATTTGAAAGTATTTTGATGTTGGGGATTTCCACGAAATGTGCCCAACATGCAAGTCTATTTATTATATCTTGGAGCCTGTGCCCAACATGCAAACCCATTTATATCTTGGAGCCTCTGAACGTGGAATATAAGTACAGTGTAATTGTATAGTGCAATGTTGATTGATTGATTTTTTCGTGTTTCCGGGCGCGTTAACTGCTTTGGTCATTAGTTCCATAAGTGTAGTGCATGTTTCGTCTCGGGATATGGCGGTGATCATCCCCCGCTGGATGGCGAGATCCGGCGCCGACTTACCGTCGGATAGCGGGGTTTCCCCTAACCAGGACTCTCCCACCAGCGGGGCACCGCCCCAGCCGGGACAAGCTCTAAGCTCCCGACAGGTCTCCCGGAATATGTGGTAATGTAGTGCATGTGTGTGTGTGTGTGTGTGTAAGGGGTGAGGATAGGACAAGGAAGAGGAAGGACAGATCGCGCGCGGTCCGTGGCCCGTTTGGTAGAGTACTGCTCCAACATTCCCCTGAAGTTGGTAGGACAAACCACGGAAAACTACCGATCTGACCAGCCGGCCGCTAGAATTCTCCTCCAGACAGCGACTGCATTCGAGCTAAATGAAAAGTGTACAATTTTGAAAACGCCTCTGTTGCGCGAATTGAGTCAACGTTCCGCAGGAGCGGCGGAGCACTGGGAATAATAATGCGACATATATGTCAACGGTTTCAAAATATCGACGTTTTGGGCTCAAAATTAAACTATGAAACAATAACTGATGGTACCACAATCAATTTACATGTTCGAACGCTATTTGTACTTCCTTCAGCGAGCCCTTCTCGCCCGAGATGACCATGGTGTGGGCGTTGATCGGCGAACTGGCTGTTTGAGATGACCCTGGACGCTCGGCCTTTCAGATACACATTTGTTCATCGTTCTTATTATGTTTAAAAGTTATTTTTCAAATGTATCTTTATTATAAATTCATGTACACTCTCTGTCAAATGAAGTATTGTTGAACACGACTTCAACGTTAGAGGTTAATAAACCAGCTTTAAAAAACATCGAGGTTCAAAAGCATCGATGGTTTCTGGTGAATATTTTATTATTATTTTTAGGTTTAATGAGGGTTTTAATTATAAGGGCTTTTTGTTTGATTTTTGGCAACCCCGATGTCGCATCGCAAACTGGGAGTAGACGCGCAACGGGCTCTGTCTGTCTACAGCGGTTGAGTGCTGGGGTGTTTGGCTCTCACCCGGCGCGGCGCGGCGCGGCACATACCGGCGCGTCCTGGCGCTGCACACAATCATGATCACTGCGCCGCTGCGTTAACTCGCGCCTCGTAATTATCCTCCCTCGCTCTCCCAGTTTTCTTTTTCTGATTTACTTCGAACATTCACCCTTCCTGTTCTCGTCCTTTACCGCCTTACTTTGCTTGCTACAGAGCCTGTGTTGCAGACGCTTTTCTGTTTCCCGAGCATATTAATTCGCGTTAAGTCGTATGTCTCCTATTGTTTTCGCAGTGCTTCCTTGTGATATGGTTTTTAAATTGCTAAACAATATGAGGACTGCAAGACTACTCAAAAGGCACCAAAAATGCGATGGAGTTATTTTACAAAAGCTGAAAAAGCAAATTAGCTGAAAAAAATGATCAATTATCTGCATTAGTATATTGATGAACAAATAATTTCAAACTCTGTGAAAGTCATATTCTAAAATTTCGTACAAGCAACGTTTTACGCGTCCTACACATCAGAGAGCACGCCTTGCGGGCTTGGCTTGGGTCCATTGTGCGTCTGTCGCCACAACCATTTCATTTCATTTCATTTATTTTCGTCAAAAAACAGTAGAAAATATGTGTGATGTGTGGGGGAGAAGTATAATTTGCGCACGTTTGCTTGAGCTCTAGAAACTTTTCCCTATTCTTTTACTGTATATGTACTCGTAGTTGAATGATGAATAAAAGTGTAATTTCCAAGTGTTGCTAACATTGCTTTATTGGCAAATTTTCTCTCCAGAGTTAGAAAACTTATTTGCATCGGTATACGAATAACAGATTTGATTTTGCAGTATTGCTAACATAATAGCAATCCACACCCCCGGCTCTCCTTCTACCACTACGAGCCAAAGAAGAGATCAACAAAATGTGTGCACTGTGAAGCTCCCCACTAATATTGCACTCCAGCACTGTTTCCTCAATAGCAATACCAATATTTTTGCGCACTATATCGGTTGGTTACTACGATGAAACTAATAATGCAACGCTTTCCTGCAAGTGAATATATCTGCAAGTGAAATTGGCAATATCTTCACTGACTAATTCGTTTCAAAGAATGGATCCGCGAAGGAAAACGTTAGGGGAATCCCTACGCTCCACCATTTCACGGCCGTATCAGGCGGATGTGCGGATATATGCAAAACAGCCATTGTTCTTGCCGTTTCTAGAGAGAGTTTGTCCCGCGTGTTTGTTCTGTTCCTTCCCTCGCTCCCTGGCGTCGGCGGCTGCATTGAAACTCGTCTTTGTCCTCCGCCTTCGAATATCCTCTTTTCCTCCTTCGCCCCCGCCCTCGCCTCCGCCCCGCGCACCGCCTGATTTACGACCTTCTTATCGCCCTCTACCGGAGCCGCCGCTCTCCGCCCCACTCCGACATACAGGATGGAACGAAACTCGATGGATTTTCCACGCGGAGAGAACAAAGGATTTTCATTACGGTATGGACTCCGAAATGCTTAATTACAGAGTTATCGGAACTTCAATTAATGCCAGGTATCAGAACTTTTATTAATGTTACTTGATCATAAGCTGAATTGGAAGTCTGGTTACAGTCGTTATATCAGTAACCCTGTAGCGAATAATTTTGACCTTTAATTAATTTTTTTAAGACTATTTTTTTAAAATCAGTCATTGAAATTTAATTATAAATTAAATTTCACTATTGTAATGAATTTTAAAGCAAGGCCATAATTAAAGTTTACTATTCATTAGCATTTAAAATTAATTATTTTACTATTATTCAAACTGAACTAAATTATTGTCAACAGCTTCCTTTTCCTCCTATCTCGATCAGTTTTTCATCGAGTTCCCACTGATCACAGTTCAAATGTGGAGATGGCACCTTCGTTTTTTTTCTGAACATTTAAATGTACTTTATATCCCCATTCACGATTATCGTGTAAAGACTAGCACTGTTTCAGGTATAAACAAACCAAGATTGTAAAAATTATTGATTTCCATAATTATTTTTCATTAATATTAATTCCCGTCCAGTCCATTCCCCCACCCCCCAGAAAAGCTAAGCAATGGAAACAGACATACAACACACTTAGTTGACCATTGACTTAAAGAATTATATGCTGCCCATTATAGGCAGTAGGCTGCAGGAATGCAGCCATCCTCTCCCTACAATTTATTCAGTGAGTAAATTGCCATTAATTGCTAAAGTGAATAAGTTGCCATTAGTAAATTGCCATTCAGTGAGTAAAGTGCCATTAGAGAGTATAATTAATACATGTTTGAGTGTGGCGAGTGTTATTGTTTCTTCCTCGCTCACCATGCGACAGGGGGGAACGTGAAGCTACTTCACCCCCCGCGGACTGCCAGGGCCTCGTGCATCCCCCCCGCATGATTCCACTCCCTCCTCTGTTTCCTTCACCCCCACAACTGCCGGCCACTGTCGATCGTCCGGGTCCGTCTAGCCGACAGTCACGGTGAATGATGCCGTTAGCTCGTCACCCCACATCCCTGCGCTAGGCGACGCGCAGCGCGCTTCAGGGGGTCAGTGAACAGAACTTGCAGAGTACACACGTTTTTTGTATTCCAGCGTTATAAACGACCTTTTAAGTCACAAGAAATCGTTCATAAAATGACACCTTATGGCACAGATTATGACGTATTTGCCGTTTATGGCATGAATGATTGTGTCATCACACATTCTGTCAATCCCAGCGAGAGAATCATGGGAAGGTAGCGGTAAACCGACACGCACACAGATAACACATACCCATAACGGCACAATAAAGTTCGTTCCAAAAATTATCTTTGATTTTCTTATAAATTTATAATGCTGTTATACAAAAAATGTATGCAACTCGTTATAATGTTGCTTTATTACATTCGTACAAATGTGAAAACTTGGTCCAAACGTCGCTCGTTTTCAAAACATGTACTCGTGCAATAAAGCTTAATATTAACATACCACAATATACAATTATCGTTACGATCCCCTACAAAATATTTAACACTAAGATACTTTTTTTTTACTGAACGTAAACCTCGCAAGTAGATGTAGCATTGATTTTAGCCTCTCATTATAATCAGTGCCGGAGTTAAACAATTTTGGGCCCGGGGCAATCCTGAAACGTAGCCCCACACCCTGAAAAAAACTGAAAATGGGAAAGATGTATCAAGAAACTAAGAGCTTTTTATTTCAACAAATAACAAAAATTACAATAGTTAAGCTAGAAAAAGGTTTTGGAAATGTATTTTAATGAACAGTTTTAAGTAAAAGTATTTACTAATAATAATACAATTTCCACGGTGACCATAAAACACTAAACATGTTGGGTTTGGTTAGTTTTTAATTAAATCATGTGTTGTTAAACACATGAAAAAATAATAATATGAATTTCAGTAAAACCTATTTTAATGTTGGCGTCATTCGATTCATTTCATAGAGTCCTACCTTATAAGTAATAACTAGAATTAAATATTTAAGGTAAAAGTTTAATTGAAAATTGTATGAAATATTAAACTACTGTACCGCAACTTACAAAATTACAATGTTCTTCTCGAGTTCTAATTTCAATTTCAATTTTTTACTATTTTTTTCTTATCGGCCCCATCATCGGGGCCCCCGGCGATCGCCCAGTCTACCCATGCCTAGCGCCGACACTGATTATAATATGTAGGAATGGATCAGAAGGGAACAGAATACGCCAGCAAGACCAATCGCGATCTTCAAAAAAAAAAAAAAAAATCGTTCATTTCCAGTCTAGACCGGGAGTGGTAGCTCAGTGCATCAACTGAGCACTGCAGCGCCTCTGACCGGGAGATCCTAGGTTCGAGTCCTGACGGTCCTGAGAATTCTAGCGGCCGGCGGCGCTGATCGGTAGTTTTCCGTGGTTTCTCCGATCAACACCTGGCGAATGTCGGAGCAGTACCCTACCAAACGGGTCACGGACCGCGCGCGAAATTTCCTTCCTCTTCCTTGTTTTATCCTCTCCCCTCACACACACACACACACACACACACACACACACACACACACACACACACACACACACACTTACACTAACATACAGTACACTACCACATATTCCGGGAGATCGGCCGGGAGCTTAGAGCTTGTCCCAGCTGGGGCGGCGCCCCGCTGGTGGGAGAGTCTTGGTTAGGGGAAATCCCCGCTAGCCGACGGTATGTCGGTGCCGGATCTTGCCATTCAGCGGGGGAAGATCACCGCCATCTCCCTAGGAAAAAATATGCTCTTCACTTACGGGACTAATGACCTAAGCTGTTGACGCGCCCGGAATCACTAACCAACGAATCCAGTCTAGTGCTGCAGCGAGTCGAGGCCCCACGCCGCTCCGCGCGACTGCTGTGCCGCCGGCCGGTCCTCACACGTTCGCGCCTCGTCGGCAGCCGATTCCTCCATTGTTGACAGAATAAATGCAGGTTGAGGAAGTGAACGGGTTTTCCTAGCCAATAGCTGTCATCTGCTTAAGAAATAACATGTGTAGAGCGTGAATCAGACCCACCTAAAAATACATCGCCAAGCGCACGCTGCGCTGCAGAATGGATGGTGAACCGTCGGTCGTCTATTTCGGTCCCGTCCCTGTTTCCGAGACTTTGTCCCAATTGTGCAAGGAACGACTTGTGAGTTCGAAGGCGTCAGTCACTTCCTCTTCCAATGATATTGCAAGAAAACGCCATCGTGGAATTTAATATAAACAGAACCAACCAAAAATTATTTCCACGATAGGTCCGCCTACTTCTAACATTAACATTACAAAATAGCTTTTCACATTATTCATGCATCTTGGGTAACTTATCTTTAGTTACATGAACTGCTGGTTCATTCGAAAGATCAATGTGATAACTTTATTTCATTTACTAGCTTCCTGTGGATAAGATTGCAGTTGTTCTGCAAGACAATTCGGCATTCAGTAACAACATTGAGCTAGTCGCAAATCTTTGTTACCTCATGGTGATTTAGGACGGGCATACTGCGTACGTCATAGGCCTTGCATTTTTCTGGAGGATGTAAATTCTTCATATCATCATTAGCCTTAAAAATTGTATGTTTTCTACTTTGTTTAACTCGCTCAGCTGTTAAATGTAACACCCAGAAAATTGAATTATTTTTAGGAATTTGTTTTGATGTTCATTTAACAAATAGAATACTTAATTTTGAATTTTACTGCAGACATCTTTACGATTTTATCTATTTTTGTTGAAGATAACGCTCGGCTTCCTGCTTTTTAATGGACGTCAGTCCCAGATATGAAAACAGTTTCTGGACCATTAAATGAACAGCGAATAATTCTGATTTTTGATATTCCTAGCGATTATGTAGAATCCAATTACTGCTTTATGATAATTTCTTTTGGTATTCGTTAAGAAGAATGGAGACTAGAGTATATGAAGTGACTATAGCATTTTGAGGGATTCCAATTCGTTGGAGATTATTCGCTCAGTTTTTAAATGTATTTTTACTGTAAACGCAAAATAAAATTTGTAGTTCATATGTGATCATCGGGAAATGTCTTTTATTTTCATTGTATAATACAAAGCTTACTTTGAACTTTTATATCGATTCCATTAATTGTTTATTCAGAATAAATAGTTCGGTTTTGTGACTAGAACGTTGGTAGAATCACGCGCTCTCTAGTTACAGCGAACGCAAGATTTGCTTCGTGTGCTGTCATCAGGCGTTATAGAGTCTGGATACTTACGTAATTCCTAGGAAAGGGATTTTAATGTAAATAAATATTTTTATTGGCAGAAGATATCTGCATTCAATCAACTTTTTAGAGTTTGCATTGCCTACTGAATGAATTAAAACCATTTTTGTTTTGCATATTTTTACATAGATTAGAATAACTACATATTTTTGCATATTTTTCCTATAACTACAAATTTCGTTACATTTTAATGTATTTACATGTATATACGGAATATTTGGAATACGATTTTGCAAATAAATGTTCCTACAATTTGTCCTTCTGTAAAACAAAGCATAGGAATACTGCGCTTCTACGACCTCCGGACATTTGCCCCAACTTACCCTCCTGCTTCTCGGAAGTTACGTACTCGGACTCACGGAAGAACGAATATTTGCAAAGCAGAAGTAATCGCAACCACATGATTGTTCATAGTTCATAGATCCCATGCGCATCGACCTGACATACATTTATAATAGACCGTCTTACATTTCTTTCAGACAGTCTTATCGCGCTTCCCTGCACCCCGCCGAAAAATGTACACCGCTGTATTAGGGGTGCAAAATTCGAAACCTATTCATAAAACCCCGCCCGCCGACCTAATGCGGCTTGCGGGTTAATTTTTCAGGTTTTTGTCCTCCGAGGAACCGTCCCAGGCAGGACATGCTTTTGTGGTAGTGCCATGAATTAAATTGTGTGTGTGTGTGTGTGTGTGTGTGTAAAGAAAGGGGAGGGGTCACGAATGATCTACCTAATGTCAAAAAGCCCGCACACGTCATGTCTCGAACCCCAGGACGAAGCTGCAGAAGCAACGTAAACAATGTTGGATTTAAAATGAGCATGGTCCCCCTCCGATCCGTCACTGGCTTTTCCTAAAGAACATTGCATATTCTACGTACGTATTTTATATTTCGTTTAAAACTCGTATTGTTTGGCGAAGAGAAATGTTCAATTACTTTTACAAGAGGTTCGTTCAGATGTTATATATGAAGATAATTCGTGTTATTACCATTTTATTACTTCTTGGCGAATCAGGGCAATCCTAATACAATTTGCACATTTTTCGTTGTATATTTTTATGCTTTGCTCATAATTTAGAGTTTGCAAAACTTTTTATTATTCTATCAGTTTTCTTGAAACTTATTTCGCTTATTTAATGCATTTTCAAAAATAGTTTTTGTTGAAAACGGCGTTTTTTCCTTAAATGTATTGAGAATTGCGTGCCGACGATGTGAAGTGCTCCGCTTGAAAACGCGGTCAGATGCACGTGATCTGTTGGGGTTAACCTACATCCGCACTGTGTAGTATGTTGCAACAAGTGCGTGAGGAAAGTATGAGTGGAAAATATCAATGACGTGTTTCTTGATCTTTAATCCAATTTACGAGAGATATTGGTTGTCGCAAACGTACAGTACTGCAAAGACAATGCTAGAGTGATTGTTTGCCTGTCATTGAGTTCCCACGTTTCAAAGATGACTGTCATTGTTCTCAAATATAAACATGTTGTCTTTAAAGAATCAACCCAGTAGGAAAGCAAAATTTACTTTTAAAATAGGAATAATAAATATTTTATTAATAAAATTTCAAATTCTACAAATTTATTTTGTTTATAAAAGATCTATAAATTAGATCATATTTTGATACGACATTATTCTCCCTTTTACATAAGTTTTACGGATTCTTATCATTTTCAACACACATTTACTGTACATACTTTTCTGTGTCACTACATACTATTCTTCCGATCTCTATGTTATAAGTTGGCAATTTACACTTCATACACAAACCCCTATTACCAAATCGCGCTCGCTCCCGCTTGTACCGAAGTAGCTGGATAGGAATGCATGGTGCATTGTTGCCAAAGGCATGTGCCTACACGGGGCTCGGCGGCGGCGGCGGCGGCGTGGTCCATGTGCGTCGCGTTCCGCGCCCGGAGAAAAACTGGTTTAACAGGTCGCAGCGGCCGTTCGGCTGATTCTGAAATCGAGATCCTCCGTCTGTCTACCGAAGCCTTTGTTGGGGGACGCGGCGACGCGGCGACGGCACGAATCGAAGGCGCGCTTTCGTCGCTTGATTGATAACGGAAGGGGTCTTCGCCGCCTCTCACAGGGGCATGGGTGTGGCCAGTGTTTGCGCTGGGGAGGGGAGTTTTCACATTTAACAATATTTACGTTTCTTATTATAGCTATTAACATACCTACAAATGTTATGAGTGGTATTACTGCCGAGGTCAAAAGTTAAAAAATCGAGGCGGAGCGTAGCGGAGCCGAGATTTTTAATTTGGACGACGCAGCAATATTACTGACATTTCGTGGTATGTTTAGCATTTTACCGGTCACCATAAAATCTCACGAATTATGCGAAAATTTACGACATTGCTACGATAGTAAACACATGAATTCTGTGGTTGCGGCACGTTAGTACAATATTGTGGGGTGTTGCTTGCGATACCTATACAAACAATATTCGAATACCGTGGTTCGAGAAAAATGGATGCAAATAATTCTCCTGGACCTGAAGATACCTAAAGAAAGGACGTTTATTAGAAAATTGACGCGTTGACTTTCTTTGTCGACACCGTCACATCGTCGGTAAATACGACTACCGGAGTAGTTTCCTTTGGTGGAAGGTGAGGAAAATGAGGTTATTTTACCTAATATACATTTTTATAATTGCACTATTTATAATATTACAATTAAAAATTATTCCCCAAACCAATGTGGATTACTTCTGAATTGTTTGAATCTAATTTGTTTTGTACATTTCAATGTTTATTTCCCCTTAAGAAACATTTGACTTGTAATGAATCGACAGTTGTTTATGTTGCTAAGAATGTTAAAACCCGTTGCTAAGGATGTTAAATTTCTTAACATACAGGTAGGTAGAAAACCAGCAGGGTTGCATGTTAACAGGGTATAAAGACGCATGTGACTGATAAATAAATTTAATATAAATCTTTACTGGTATGTCTAATGTTTTTCATAATAACCTCAACTTTTTATAAAACATTTTTTATATATAGTACATTTGGAACGTTTTCATTTTTGTGATTGTTACCTAATTTTTAGGGGAAAACAAGGTCTCATTCTTGGCTACGCCTGTGTATAGGAGAAGAAAGTAGTTCAAATTTCCAGTTCAGTAAGTTTTAGTGAATGTTAAATGGTAGGCAAGAGGAAATATGTGACGAATCTCTGCATTTGCGAATAATGCGATTATTCAAGAGTTGTTAAGAAAAAGTTGTTGTCGATCTTAAATTGTAAGAAAGTTGTAACAGTAACTGTAACACCAATGAAGATCAGAAAATACACAAGTTAGAAACATGAAATTTAGAATGTAAGTTCATACTTTTAAAACCCATTCACTGAAAGGATGAGGACATTTTTTATGCAATCCGCAATGCATCTCGCCATAATGGAATGCGAGAGCGCGATGCAATGGGTGGGAACAGGCACGACATGGCGGGACGGGGTGAGGTGGGTGATGGGAATAGAGTTGTAAATAAAATCGCTTCTATTTTTTTCTATTGACAGAATTAATTCCTTCGGAAATTCACCTGTTGCGAATCAAATCAACAATTGAATAGAAATATGACTCAAAATTAGATGTCTTATGAAATTTGAAAACAAGTGCCGCTCTTAAGAAGTGAAGAATATATTTTCAGAAAAAGAAATGTATCATTTGTTTGCTATTGTGAAGTGGTTCTGAATTCAGTTCAATGTGCTGCTTACCCATTTTGTTTTACACCAGAGACATTAAAATATTGATATCAAATAGAATTGACAACCAGCACTATAAATATTCGTAGCAAGGACACTTACTAAAATATATAATGCTACTGAAAATTATATGATTGACTAATTTAAGGGTTTTCATGATACTTAGTAGTATGATACTAATGAGGATTGTACACAATCGGAGCGGATAAAAATTAAAATTCTTGTAGAAAGTTGCTGTAACCACTTTCACGTTTGCAAACTAGTTTTTCTCCGGCAGAAGAAAACAAAAGTGAATCTACCACCTCCACAACAATTAAGGTCTATATCATCTGCATACGATAAACATATTGTGACTCATACATTCCGTTCTGTAATCTTCTACAACTGTCTCATGTTCTGAATATACAAAGAAACTATTCGTGAAAAGAACTGATAGTTTTTAATCTGTGGGTAACCACGCCAGCAGCCTAGAGTGGCAGTTTTTCTACGCATCGTTGTTCCAGCGTTCACCTTCTGTCGATTCGGACCCAGGCTGTTTGTCGCTTAACCGGAAACACGGTCAATGAACAGGTCCCACCGGCAGAACAAGGTGCTGCTCGGGTGTCTGATCCACTGAAGCTGTGATGCAACTTCTTTCTCCCATCTACTTATTTTTGCGCTAAAGTGCCCTCTTTAGTCACATCAAACTTCCTCTCCACTGGTTTGCGGCAGGCAAAAAACCCAACGACGGCAATGTTTATTGTATGACTCATTAATTTTATAGAGGAATTTACTCTCCTCTGTAGCTTTACGTGGTGAGCTATAAATTATTTTTATGACGGCTGCGAACTGGTGATAGTTCTTACTCAACGATTGTGATTTCACAAAACGCTGTCATTATCAAATGTGCTTGCAACTGACAGAGACATTTAAACAACATAAAATGTAGTAAAAAATTGATTATTCCTACATAGGACTAAAATTATATTCTCATAAAGTTCAAAACTATCACCACACATTGAGGATACTATGTAACATTATCATCGCGAACTACCAGTTTAGCATTCTCTGACGTGTTTCATGAATTCGCTGCTTACTTACGCGCACCGTGTGTTTCGGATTTTCGAATATGATCTTAAATATGATCTTCTTTGGTATTCAATGAGCTGAATATTATTGCGGTAGCGCTTTCTACATCTGTCCAAATGCAGCAACTTACGAAGCACTTTGAAACTCAATGGTCTAACATCTGAGAAATTCCGATCTCTTATTCAGAAATGCCTAACTGTTTGAGCAATAATTCACGGTAAACAAATTTGTTTCATATATTTTTATAATTTAATAAGTCTTCCGGATAGAAGAAAATATTATTTACGTCCCTTATGTTGAGCGGTGTGATTATGAACAAATGTGAACGTTATAAACGTATTACAAAATAATAAATAATTTAACTGAAAATATTGTATATAAATTGTCCGCAATGTGCCTCCAAATTTTGCTCAAAGCATTTTAAAGAAACCTGAAAAACGAAGTCAACAACATGCAACAGTCTCATTATACATTTATTATCAAAACGCTATAGTGTAGTTCAAATATGCCTTGTGTGTTCTTGTTATATTAATCAAAGTGAATTGATGTGAATATTTATTCAAAAATAGTTTTTAAGATTTCTAGTAGATGAAAACTTTTCGGCCATAAATGGTGGAATGCGTGTAGGATGGTGACAACAATGCTGACATGCTTTTATTTAAGATAGAGCGATAGTGGCGTGAAGAGCAGGGGAAACGGGAGAACCCCGTGAAAACCTGCCGCCAAGTGGTTGGTCCACTCCAAACAGCACATGGATCGACTGGGAGTTCCCGGCATCCAGAAGCTCGTAGGTATGTGACCACTACACCGCTCACTCACATTATTGCCTTCAATTAAGTATATACTACTTTGGACCCTTTTACGTTTCGTATAATTCGTTGTTATTTATTTAACGCCAAAACAGTTAAAAACTGTGTGACGTAGTACTGTTGTTTTGTAGCCCAATCTGTACACGGTGTTTTGAGCTCTGTTCTAACTCATACATATTAAGTTGATTTATGAAAACGGGTAGAAACGAGCGTTTTTGCTAAGAATTGTTATGAAAATATTCGCTCCTGTGTAATGAAAACTACTTGCAAAGTCAAATTAGCAGCTATTATCCCTTATCATATTCTTCGTGACGGAATCGACTTACTGCCGCGGGAACATGCAAACGATTGTTTGAATAACTACGAGTACATTCCCCGCTGAGCTGAAAAAACGTGTATAGATAGTGAAGATATATTTACGACCAGAAGCAAAACACGGGCTATCAAGCTGATCGAGGCGGAGGTTATTGTCCCAGAAGCTGAGGTACAATACTTGCTACAGGCATATTTCTGAGGGTCGGAGATAGAGGACACTATGTCACATTTACTCAATTTTACAGGAGAGCAGTTTGAAGGTGATTTACTTTGGACTTGGAAGTGGACTTGGTGTTATTCAAAAGCACTGGAACCACGCTCATTCTTGATGTTGGATATTGTGCTGTATGTCGGTGCATAGTGGACAAGAAACGAATATGATTGTGCCAATAACATCATTTCGGCCAAAATAGGACATAGTGTCCTGCACCCCCGACGCACAGATTTAGTCTTTCAGAATTATACAGCTAAATGAAACTAATACAATAAATGTAATCATTATTATTTTATTTTTTGATGCTCAGTACGTCTCATATATCAAATTGGACGTTGAGAAGAAAAGTCAACATCGCGAAGATTACGAATCACACTCACACATATCCTACTTCGTACATGCCAACATGACGGTCAAAAAGGATCCGTGAACGGCCGTATCCACATTCGGGAGTCCACGGTTGTTTATCATGGGCGCCCAGAAGGGAGGTCGGGGGCAGCTGGGGCAGCATGCTCAGGCCCCAAGTTAATTGAGGCCCTGAGAAAGTTTTTTTTTTCATTCAATATAAATAAAAACAAGTTATTGACTTCTTCTTCCTAGGGCTTTTATCCAGCCGACAGCCGGTTGCCCTTTACGTCCCGAAGGGACGCATATTCGACCATACACTAGACAAACACTTGCGGGCTCCTCTGATCTGGGGTCAGCAGTACGCGAGGCCCTCCGCGACAACACACACACAAAGTCAAGGGACAAACAGCTATGCCCAAGGCGGGACTCGAACCCGCGACCCTTCGGACCGAAGCGCTGAGTCGGTAATCGCTCTTAGCCATCTCGGCCATCCAGGTCGGCGTTATTGACTTCTAATTCCAGTTAAACGTTCGAAGTCATTTTTCTTGGGCAGAGAAATGAAATTTGATTATGTATCGGGGAAGGGTGGTACTTTTGTTTGAAATCATATGCCCCTGTGGACCTACAGCTCCAGGCCTGTTGCTCCCTCTGGGCTTTCCTGCCGCTTACATCCGAATATTTTAAACACTCATTGCAGCGCAAGCACGGTCGCACTGCGTCAGGCGCGTTCTCGCGAACTCGACCGGCCTTCCCAGCCAGTAGAAATGAAATTAAATCACTCGGCCGAACTGAACCAATCAACTTTTAATATTTTTGGAGATGATAACGAGAACCTAAAATAATTTAGTTTTGATTGAGTAATTATTTCGTGTTTTTTCGGTCTTGCCCGTTAGTACCGTAAGTGTAGTGCATGTTTTACCACGAAGTATCGGTGATCTTCCCCCACTGGTTGGCGATATGCAGCCTCCACTTACATGTCTGCTTACAGGCACCGTTAGTACCGTAAGTGTAGTGCATGTTTTACCACGAAGTATCGGTGATCTTCCCCCACTGGTTGGCGATATCCAGCCCCCACCTACATGTCTGCTTCCAGGCGCCTACCTACATGTCAACCAGGTATCTTCCACTAGCGGGACACCGTCCCAGTCAGCGGGGCACGCTTCAATCGCGCTTTCGCTTTGCGATATTACAGGGAAACATCGCGAAGTGATTGATTGATTGATTGATTGATTTTTAGAGATTCCGGACGCGTCAACTGCTCTCTCTCTCTCTCTCTCTCTCTCTCTCTCTCTCTCTCTCTCTCTCTCTCTCTCTCTCTCTCATATATCAACATTTTGTAATATACCATATAATTTCAATTCATCATATTTCTGTGATTCAATTTTTCTTCACGTAAATGATTTATAATATTACATGTATTATGATTAGAAATAAGTTAAATATATTCATTAAATTAATAAACCATTAAATGTATTTGCTATATTTACTTCTTACCATAACGAGACAATTCCACGTTTCCATTATTTTTTTCCACAAAACATAATTTTAAACCATTTTTTATATAAAACAAATAAATATAGCTGTCAAATTTAAAAGCGCGCCATTCACATCGGGCCGCTATATTGGTTTTGTCCTAAAACATTCGCAAGAGCGGAGCCAATGGCGGGGGCATACGCGCACGCCGTTGGCGTCCAGTTATGAAGGCTTAGCACCGTAGGGCACGATGCGGGTCTAGCATACCAAATGGAAAAGAACACGGTACTGAACACCGTTTACATCCTGCCAACCCTAAGTTCCCGAATCAACTTCTAATAAGCGACATAAGAGCTGAGGAATACCTTAGAAATGTACAATAATATTAAACGAGTTCTCAAACAATTATTTAACTTCACATTTTTTGAAGCTAATGAATCAACATTTGAAAATCAGGTAAGTTTCTCCTAATCAATTCCTACTTTTGTGTACAGCTACAGTGAAATTGTTTCTTAAATGTAATGAAGCATTTCAAGCTTTTTAAAGGACGATATACTTAAAAATGGTAATGATATTACAGGATTATCTCTAGTATCAAAGTCATTATATAGGTAATTACACTTTGTGAAGACCGAGAGAGGTGGCTCAGGGTATTAACTAATGTCACTGCAGTGTGTCTCACCGGAACCTAGCTTAGAGCTTGCCCCGACTGGGGCCGTGGCTTGTTGGTGGGAGATACCTGGTTGGGGAAACCGTGCTAGCCTGCTGTATGTTGGCGCCGGATTTCGCCATCAAACTGGGGAAGTTCAGTCACCTTCCCGAGAGAGAGAAAAACATGTACTGCACTTACGGGACTAATGACTTCAACCGTTGACAGACCCCGAATCACTAACAATCAATCATTTTGAGAAGTTTCCTTGTAATTCCGTAGAGCGCACTTTCTGCCCGTCGCCTGTTGGGGCTTTCCACGCGCCCTTCCCTGTTGTGTCGAACAGCCTGGACAGGTATATTGAATTGAATTGAATTGAATTTGCCTTATTTTACGTGGCGAGACTCAGGCCATGAGGCCTGCTCTTCCGCCTGACCACGCAAATTCCGCTACGCTCCTTTCACCAACCATGGGAGAAAGAAGGTATTACTTGGGCGACGAAACAGGCGATTTTAATTTAGCTCAGAGGCATCATTTAGGCTTGAGGATCTTTTACATGCAGTAAATCTACTAACATGTGACAGCCGGCTTTACTTCCCCTCCGAAGGAAGGCGTACGAAGGATTTTTTCGCCCTTAAAAATCCACGGCATCGATCGGGTTCGAACCCGCAAACTTGGGTATAACAGTCCGATACGCTAACCGTTACACCATCGCCGCCGCAAATATCTGATTTTTGCGGACACGATTCTCATACTTGCGTAAATAATGGAAACCTTTCATTCTAAATTAGTGCTTTTATGCTATATTAGTGCATTTATAGCACAGAAGCGTCCAAAAACACTTTTGATCAAGAAAGCTTACCACATCCACATCGGGTGCAAACTCTTAGATCAGTATTACAGTTGGATACCACACATCGTGTGTGCAACACATCTTCGCGCCAGGATAAATGTCGCGGAGCGTGGTAAGTCTAGCCAATAATGATGAGAAGGGAACCCTATTACTATAACGACTGCTGCATAATTTTTGCCTAAAATCTCAAAGTATTCTGAAAAGCGTGAAATACAATAGTATGGTATCCTTCATGCAATACGACCTGTCGTGTACACGGAAACTATGCGTTTGCCGTTTTCGTGTTTAGCGAACCAATTTACTTCAGAATTGGCCTACTCGATTCAGATATATAGGAAAGGGAAATTTTCTAGACGTGCAATCAGTGTAATCTTCTGATTGTTGAGTAATGGGGCTTTTGTTATTATGAACGTAATGTAAATTTCTTAAAATCATAAATTCGGAGAAGATTTGTTTGATTATTAATGCTGTAAGAATTAATGGAAATCATTGAATACCAAGAATTAAGTTGTCTGTTTATTTTTCTAAGAAGATTAGTTGCTCTCCTTTAAAATTCAATTTCCAGGATTTATCAGTTTCTTCTCGGGAGCCTAATATTTATTCGCTTCAACGATTGTTTGTCTTGACCCCGCCCCCGGCCCGTGTTCGCAGGTGTGCGATGAGCAGCGAGAACACTTTGCTGGGTTATTTGCGTGCGCAACTGTTACGCGTCACCGAAATCACCCGCTTAATTGCCCGGGCCGCGGCTAATTTCAGTGCGTGGCGGGCGGGGCGATATTTCAGTGGCAGGCCGACAGCGAGCGTGTTGTTGCAGGGGAGCAGACGCGGCGCGACGCGGCGCAAGCGGCCCAGGTGGCTGACGCGGTCCAGGCCGCGCGCGCTCACGCACGCGCCGCGGGCGGGGCGCGGCCCTTCCTCCTCTCAGAGGGGTCAGAGTTGAACAAAAACATTTCGCAGCTTCGTTATGAGAGACCGGATTTTTATGGAATTACTAGGGGGTGGATTTTAATTAAATGGCTGTTTTTTTTTGGTTTTTTTTTTCTTTTCACTTTAGAACAATGCCGTTTAGTATAGAAATTCATTTAAGGTTATGACAAAAGGAAATGACTCATTTTTATCGGTCATTATTTTTGCATTTTTTGTCGATTTCGTCTAATAAGTCATTTTTTTACCATTTTCCGTCATTTTTAATGTATTTGTTTGCGGATTTCGTCGATTTTAATGTCATTTTTAATGGTCTAATATTTACAAGATGCAAAAAATGTTCTTCACAGAATTACTCAGTAGCCTATTCAATTTGTTCGCTCATAAATTGTTTTGATAGTCGTTGGGAGTATGTAATTCTTGTGACGAATATCAGCGCCATTGCCTGTTCGGCCGATTTCGGGATAACTTAAGACGGCATTTTTATAGCATTTTATAGATATTTTTTGGCGATGTTTTAGGTCATCAAAATCCGCCCCCTTGTAATTACACATTTTTTCTCTTTCTGCATACCGTTCTGAAAATTGTAATCTTGGCGAATCATCGCCGTCCTAACATAATATCCAATTTTTTCGTTACATATTTTTACATATTTAGTACTATATTATATATTTTACATATTTTGCTATTTTCTCAAAATAATTTTTAATGTATTAATTAACTTTAATTTTATTACTTATTTTTATGATAAGTATTTTTTTTAAATCAGTTTTTTTCCTGCTTTATTACTGCGTGTTGTCTACTCGAGGTAGGCTACAGGAGCAGGCGTCCGGATGTTCTCGGCGCGCCTGCTTGTTACCTCAGTGGTGGGAAGCGATTGAGATCATTTTCACCCTAGATGTGAAAAGTAGTACCTCTGACCTTTCATGACCTTTAATTTTAATTTCCGAGAAACTTTGGCGATCGGCGACTTGTAACACTTCGATTATAATGCAGCTCGCTAAAGATTGCTGGTCGTAGATACTACCAGTTTGTACGATTGCTTCTATTGTGTCTAGTCTGGCCTGGATAGCAATAGATGATGCATTTACTGCTGGCAGGGAAGTTGTATAGTGCAAAGTGTGCATCTAGTGCCCTCCAAATGATTTCTAAAACATTGTTTTTAAAAGTTTAGGAAAGTTTTTATAATTGTAATTTCGTATTATGTAGATATGTTTTATAATTAGTGTATTTTAATATTACATATTATATCCAATTTTATTTATTACCTATTCTTACTATTTTCATTACATATTTATGCACATATTTTGACGTTTCATACTACATCTTTTTCCGGTCTCTATTCATCATATTCGAGAACCGTCTGGAAAGTCGAAGCCGTTTTTGCATTAAATCGCAAATAATAAACAATTTTCGAGGATTCTTTTATTGTACAAACACGTACATGTACTTACATTTCCACACCGACAATATGATAAACGTTTGAATATATGTGATGACCATGTAAAAAAGTAATTTGTATGTGGTTGTTCCAACAATTATCGTCAATTTTTTTTTGTTTCAAACCCATAATCGGTACGACTCTTCGACCCTCGTTATTGTTATTCCCATTTTTTACCACAAATTTATTGACTGGGATTTATATGCCCAGATTTCAGTAATTAGATGTCCCAATTTTTTGGACGCGAGATTTTCAAACTCTCAATTGCGACAGAAAAGCTGAACAAAGGGACATGTGTAAGACAAGTGACAATGCATTGTTAATTCAGGGGATACGTCAAGGGTAAATTTGATTTATTCCCAGAAGAGTCCGTTTTTATAAAATTCAACGAAATTGGTCACATCAATTTTTTACAACTGCTTAAAAATGTCTGAGAATATTTGCAAGCATAATTGTACATTGTAAAGTGATGATAGAAGACAATAACGTTCCCCTTCATCTTCTTTGTTTTATCAGACAATTTACTCAGATGAATAATTCGACTCGAACGTTTTCTTAATTACAAAATACATTATACAATTGCAACAAAGCATAATCTCTAATTGGTAGGTTTATCAAAGACAGTTTTACTTGGGTTTTTGGAAGAACACTGATTTGAAACATGCGGTTAACAGGGTTTGACTTCCCAAACATTTTATAATGATTAATTACATCGCCGACGAGGTAGATCTACAGAAAAAAAAAAAAGAAAAAAAAACAGACGCAATTTTCTCCTTCTTATTTTCCTGTAAGAACTTGTCAATCCTGGATGGCAGCAGGGATTAAGGAAATACGATTACTACCTATAAGTCTGTAACCAGAATTAGCTCGCCCTAACGGGGGCATACGACGGAAAGGAAAATCGCGCGTTCGTCTGGCGTGAATTAATTGGCTCTGGAGCCCCGCAGGGGGGAATCGAATACGAAGGGGCGGACGGGAAGGAGGGGCGGAGGGGCGGTTGCAGGCATCCCACGCCCCACAGCGCAGCGTCCCCCCTCCCCCCTCCCATCGCACTCCCCCACATAGGCGGGTGGAGCCAGGAATAAGAAGGGGGCGCAGCATTTCCAGACTCCATTGTCCATTAAACGTTTTTATCTACAAACGGCTTATTTTCTATTAAATAAACGAAAAAAAACTGCAAGGAGAATGAAAATGCATTTTAAATGATGGAATTAATAAATATAATTAATTTTATGTTGAACCATATATAGGATTGCTAAAACGTTTGAGCCCTCCGCTCCAAACGTCATATAACAATTCCCCAAATCATAGGGTTGAAAAGGAGAACATCAGGGACTGATCAAATAAGATGTTTTATTGCATAAGGCTACGAGGCTCCTTTCAAAATGTCCCTCGTAGGTCCGATCCGTTTAAGTTTGTTTACTCTTTCAAATTAAAGCTGCTTTCTTATTAACGCGCAAGACTTACGAACGAAAGAAAGGAAAACAACTGGTTAAGACAATAGTACCGTGTGTGCGCAATCGTTTATCATAATGTTTGACATAAAGAAATCCACGTAGCGAAAAACTCTCATTGGATGTCATCAAATAATTCAAAACGCGGAAACTGCTTACAAACACGCAACTGAGAAAACTGCAGTTAAAAGAAGAAATAGTCTGTTTAAAATTACAGTCCCACAGATCGATGGAATTCTCAACACAAAATATAAGAATTACTGTGAAAAAAGTTCGTTTAAATAGCATTTCTCTTAGCAATCCCTTGAGAAAAAAGGGTTAATGCAAAAGAGAGGACAGCATATTTAGTAGTACATGATCAGATGACACTGTTTCTAGATCTGTAAAATTTTCTCGGCTCTGTGTTTCGTAAGCACTTCCCAGAACATCCCCATACACTCCAGACAAAGAGCACTTCCGAACGACGCGCGCGCACAAAACGAGCGCGGCTGGACCTCCGGAAGACGCCCGCCCACGCGTTCACCAATCGCACCCGAAACCTCACACCAAAACAACGTTCCCTCGGAGGGCGGGGCTGCGAAGAGAATTGGCTCCTCTGCCGTGGGCACTCACCGGCCGCGGTGGGAAGGGTTCCCACGGCGACGGCGGCGGCGGCCAACGCCGCCCCAGCCCACTGCCTGCACATGGGGACACGGGAGCCGGCGCCCCACACAAGCAGTCAGACAGGAAGGCAGGAGGCACGCACCGCACCGCACCACACCACACCACACCACACCACACCGCACGGACGCTCAGCCAGGAGGCACGCACCGCGCGCGCACCGTACCACACCACACCACACCACACCGCACCGCACCGCACCGACTGCAGCTGCGCGCGAGGCGAGGCGAGGGCGCCGCCCGCCCGCCTGCCCGCGCCACGGCTCCCGGCCCCTCCCCTCCCGCGCCACCCCCTCCGCTTATCCTGGAGGCGTGACGTCACGAGGAAAGAGCGGCGCGGCGCGGCGGTGGCGCGGCGGCGGCGCGGCGGGAGCGGCCGGCGGGCGCTGGGCCCGGCGCTCGGGGCGGCCGGCGGACGACGCCGCCCTCGCTTTTCCCGCTCCACAAAGGAGGCTTCTTCCGACGGCAACCAACACGGAAAGTATGCTCCTGTAATCTATTTACGGATGGACATTGATGTCACTGTTGACGTGCGAATATAAATGTAAATCGTGGAATTTCTGAAAATAGCTGATATCGACACGTACAATCTACTGTTAAATATACATAAGTTCTCATTCTTCCTCAATTAAACAGTAAAAATGACCGATCGACAGCGAGTCGAAAGTAGCCGGTTTTTGCAATGAAAACAACTGTCTTGAAGCGTCTTGATAGCGTTTCAGCTGTCAGCTAGTGCGAGACGTTGGCCCTCTGCGTGCTGCGTGCCGCCGCGTCGCCACCTCCTCAGCTATGACGTCACGAGGAAGGCGAGCGGCGCAGCGGCGGTGGTGGCGGTGGCGGTGGCGCGGAGTCTGCCCACTGAGTCACGACTCCGGCCCCTCCCCCGGTTGCTCCACGCGCCGCCCGCTCGCCCGCTCTCCTGTTCGCCCGCCCGCCGGTCCGCCCGCCCGCCCGCCGCGCGGCGTGTTTGTTTTGAGCGGACGCGCGTCCGGAACAGGGCAGCGGGTGGGAACGACGGCGGCGGCGCGCGGCGGGGCGGGGAGGGGAGGGGAGGGGCGGGGCACGGCGGGCCCACCGCGGCGACGGCGGCCGGAAGAGGACCATTTACAGCCGCCCTCGCTCTCCATGGACTGCGGGGTCAAACGAATGGCAAACGCCCCTCCAAATTCACAGCTGCTCCTTTCCTCTCCTCTACCACACTTTTTTACGAACAAAACAAGGGGGAATTGTTAACGATATCATTGCTGCCTATTCCCGCGAACAGCAATGGTTGCGGGCGAAGTGCCATCTCAACTTCGTACCCCGACCTTTCCTGACCCGCAGTCCAACGTTTAAAAGCTTGTTTTTTTGGCGTGCTGTGCAGAAGCTGAGCTGTTTCGGTTCGTTACACTACTTTTCTGGATGAAGGCTGCGCCGAGCGAATCTTCGTGGATGCGCGCCCCAGACTCATTTATGCAGCTCTGCTATGGCGCACCTGTCCATTTCTGAGCTTTAATTTTAATGCTGAAACATCTTGCGCGGATGTGACATTGGAAACTTTGCCGTTTTATTCTTCTGAATTTGTTGATACACCAAGCACGGTAATTGCGTGATAGATTTTTGGCTGATCGGAGGGTATGAGGGTTAACTTGTTTATTTTGAAAGTTTCCTTGTAGCATTTAGAAGGAAATGCAATCGAAAATGAAAACGATTGACTGGTAGTAAGACTAATATTTTTCAGTTTTTCGTGCTAATCCGTTTATTAACAACAATTGTTCCACCCGAGAACAGGATGGTATTGTACTTTTAAGTAATATTTTTTATTAATGAAAGTTCTATGTTAGTAATTGTTCGCATTCCAGAACTAATGGTTATACTTTCAAATCATTATTCCCATAGGCTTGCGCAGCCTAAAATATGAAGGGAAGCAACTTCACTTCTCCACCCCTCCTTTTCCGTGAGACTTTTTTGTTTACATGTGACAGATTTTACTCGGTAATAATAAAACGTACTTCAAAAAAAAAATTACAATTTTAATTTTACAATTAATAAATGCAAATGATTATATATTGAATCGTTTACAGCGTTGCCTGATGGTTTGGAGCTATTCGTCCCCATATGACGTGTATCCAGGGGCGGTTCATCATTGGGTTCACAGGTTCATGCAACACCAAACAATTGAACAAAATTGCATATTCAGTTCGTTATTACAATCTCATTAATAGTATTGCTTTTTTTTGCTCCTCTTTTTATAATTTCTACACCAGTATTACTTTGACGAACCGATGTGGCTACATCGCTGTTCACGTTTTTGAAACAACACCTCGCTCAGATCTCGTTCCATAAGGATCATTGGGTTTCACGTGACTTCGCTTCTGTGTTTTTATTGAGCGCTTTCACTGGATCATGTTCACACTTACGCAGTGAACTCCTCTTGGTGCAGCACTATCATGCTATCGCGTCACCCAACTCCGAGGCGAAATCGCGCTGTCAATAAAACAGTGCTCCCGCTAATATTTATTCGACATTCAAGTTGCTATGTGGGTGTAAGGAAAAAATGCACTATTTTATTTTCCTTGCGTCTTATTTAACAAGAAGGAAAATGTGTGAACGAAGACCGGTTATGACGTGAACTATTTCTGTGAGAAAAGCATCAAAGGACATCTCCATAAAAACAGTAGTGTTGAACTGGCTTTACTGTGACGCGTAAATGTTGTGACTCAGCTTGGCGACAGTTATTGTCTCTGTAAAACGACAACGATGAAATGCATAAGAACAGACATATTCTAGACACTCATATAAACTGCCAAATTTTGTGGTGCATTTGAGCTTGCGTTGCGGGGACACGACGAAAATGAACAACCGGAAAAGCCAGGGATATTTCGAGGGTTAGGATTATTTTGAAAGTACCAATGAAGGTGCTTTATAAATCATTTAGAAGGTCATTTCGAAGAAATTTAAGGTACAGTGTTCTTAAACAATTGTAATAATTGTGTCCATTAATCGATCGGGAAATATTGGAGAGGAAACCCCCCCCTTATGAATTTTGCTTTTGCAACACCCTTAATTAAAACTCACCCACCGCCAATGCGTGTATAAAACCCCAAAATCGACAGCTTTAAAACAGAAGGAAATATTTAGGAAATAAAATATTTTATTACGTAGGTAGGGTTACATTGGCCTCTTCTGAAATTTTCAGAGGGAACATATCTACCTTGCCCTCCTTTCTCTGTGCGTAGACCTATGATCACTGGATATTCCAAAATTTAGGTGAATGAATATCAATAAAATCAAATTTCAGCTACCTACGTGAAGAAGTGTAATATACTAAAACGTTGCAAAATATATTCCTTTATTTGTATAATTAGCAAATCTAATAATGCTGAGACTCTAATTTTCATGAATGAAGCGTAATAAAATCATTGATTTTTCTTCAGGGTAGGTAACAACATGCTCACTTTCCAGAATGTGTGATCAGAGAGCTATCCTAAATCGATCTGCAGATTCATTTGTATGATCACTGATGATGACAAGATGAACGCCTGCTTTGTCTTTTCTGCTGGTTTGGCTGCTCGTGGGGAGCAGTGTCTTCCAGAGCTTGTGTCGTCGGCAGAGATAGCTGTCGCCAAGTGCAGACAGAGCGCAAGGCGGACGCTGCAGTGCGAGCAGAGCGTATTCCTCTTACAACGACAAATATTTTCTCAAGATTTCTTTTTACTAAGGTGTAACAGAATAATTTTCTAGTGTACATGAGCATATGGTTCGAAACTTTTCTTAACCTAGGGTCTAAGCGGAAATAAAACAGCACATACTTTCTCGCCCTTAATAATGGTAACGTTGTACTATTTATACCACAATTTCTCTCCAAATTAATACATCTAAGTCATCATTTTTTGTAAAACTATTATAAATCGTAGAACTTTGGGTGCAAAAACTAAATATTTGCAAGCAAATATCAACTCAAATTCGACAATTATAACCGTTTGCGTTTCATACAGCTAGAGTAGTATGTCCCAACAATTCACAGAACTTCAACTGCCGTCTGACGGTGTGGATTGCCATTGTCGCATTCCAATCTGATATTTCCTGAAGGGTAGCAATTTTTCTTTCATATTACATTTAAATCGTATTTTTAAGAGAGAAAATTTAATTGGGCTAATTTCAATTAAGATTTACGGATTGCTTGAAAGAAAATAATCAATACATTGCGAATGCAAATACACTCGCAATACGGACAAAAATATTGATTATCAAACCTGTTTTAAATAATTTCTAAAAGATTAATTTTTAAAGTATAAAAACCAGTGGTTCTAAACAGAAAGTACTTTCTCGCTCTATTTTCAGGTAAAATTACGCGAAAAGTACTCTAATTTTCGAAAAAATTGTACATGACCTCATTTCAAAACCTATCTTTAAGGAACAAATGTTATTCAGGGAGAAAATATCTATCTTCATAATTGTAGTAGTAGGAAGACGCCGAAAATAGTTTGAACTTTTGCAATTTTCGAAAAGTCAGAGTTTTAAACGAAAATTAGACCTGCACCATTCTCTTAAACATTCTTCACATTAGCCAACAACAAAATTTAATCACACACGATGATCGATTTTTTTTTGATAATTTGGAAAATGTCCCATGGGCTTTATGTAAAGTACTCCCCAAAATTGATCAATTTTGGAGGTAATCGGCTGAACGGTTTAGTCACGAGCGTTGTTCAAACAGAACAGACGGACAGAGACGTGTTGCCGTCATTTTATTTTTTGGTATCAACAAAACATGGTTTCTGGCTACATTACGTGATAGATGCCTTCTTTTTCTAAATTTAGCAACTGGATTTGTCCACTTTTTCGTTACTCTACTCTGTAGCGAGAAAGTAAAAGCTCGTATGGAAGAAACCAACAAAGAAATATGAAATAATATATAAATTCTGACTCACGTAGCATCCCACTGCCTCGAAGCACTTCTCAAATTTCCGTTCACGAAGCGCCGCAAATTCGAAGCGGAAGACTATGTTTGAAGCCAATGACTCAATGACACAATGACACCTTATTTTAGCGGTTTTAATATTTGGGAAATTCTTTGAAATGTGAAATGGAACAAAGTACAGTTCCATTACCGGCATTATAAAGATACATTTTTTCATAAAATGCTTTCCTCGAGTGAAGCAAAGTACGCTTACACACGTGGTATCCCATGATAATTTAAATTTCTGAACTTTCGAAAATTGCATATCTAAATCGCCCGCTTTTGATTTGATTTGATTTATTTTGTCGAACAGTAAAAACGTAATGTGACGTATAGGGAAAATCATTTTTTATTTATATTGGTAAAATGAGACTTTCACATGATTGTTTCAGTTCGTAATAGGCTGCAGTCGTGTAAGAGAATGGAAATGCCACGACCGTGCGATTGGAGAATTTATTCTGTGAACGTCATTCTTTTAGCAGCCACGTTTCCCAGAATATAAAACGTGGGATTGAATTCTTGTTTTGTACAAACATTGCTAGAGTATTTCAGGTAAACTATTTAAATGATAAAATACGACTTAACGGGAACCTAAAGACCTAAATTTATATGTCGCAACTATAGACGTGGAGTCAAACTGACTTCGCCTGCTTCCTCGAGGATACATGTCTTACTAATTGACTTTTTCAAATTATTTTTTTAATTCTTGTTCTGTAATTAATAATACACGAACTGTATTATTTATGTAACTTAATTTTGTTATCAGTTTATAAACCGTCGTCAAATTATCAAGATTATATTGTGGAGAGTGTAAAATTTCATTACATTTTATTTTATATTAGGTCATCTGTAGTCGAGCTATTCAGATGAGATATTTAATGCAAATATAACGATTAAACACATTTAACACTATTTTATAAATGCTTTTCATTTTTTTCTTTTACGATTGATACATATTGTTGACAAACATTGTCTCCACGTGCATGTTTACAAGAACAACAAATAGTATTTGTTTTCATCATCAATTTCTTAGAACACATAGAGCAGTATTTTGTTGATAGTTTTTCGTATTTTGCTTGTTTCCTTCTATTTTCTACGAAGAATTTTCTTAACTGAAATTCTTGTGTATTGTCGAAGACGTTATGATGAACAATCTTCCTTTCTAATTCTTTGGTGACTAGTTCCTTAGCTAGACTTTTTATAAAATCCAACCTTGTTACTCATGCCATTAGCGCTGAACGAGAAAAATATCCAGATAATACCAAGGATAGTGCTCGAAAAATTATATATTATATATACAATAAATATAACTCGCATAACAAAAAAGTATTACATCGTACATGCGTACATGCCGGCGTTCGGTCGTGTCAACAAGGAATATTTTTATTGCCACGTATTCACAGACGTGAAGTCCAGCTGACTCCGTGACGCGCAAAAATACTTTTAACGGGAAATAAACCTGATATATCAAGATATATAAAATCCACCATCCGCATACGCAACAATGAAGAGTTAATTTGAAGGTACTGAAGTCCTAGTGGAAATAACAGAAACATCAAAATAATAAAATAAAAATACAGAAGAGTGCGGAGTCAGTTTGACTCCCATCTGTGGTTACGGGTTAATGTTTGTGGATTTATAAGTTCATACATCCTTCTGCAGACTTGCAATCGTATTGTTGGAAAGTACTCCCTTGGAAGTAATCGAGACAAGCTTTTGGTAATTATTCTTCCTTGTCTGCATAATGTGCGGAGAATTCTGGTACGATTACGATTTAAACATATTTGTTGAATTTGTAGATGGTAAGAAATGGTAACTGTTTTTCATTCGTTACTTCTACTGATGTAAATTACACCTCATGCGTTATGTCTAGTGCAGAGGTCTTCCATTGATAGCTGAGGTGTGTTGGTGTGCACAAAAAAATCGGTATTATAATATTACTTAACCGGTGCTAATGTGAAAAAGTTCATGCTGATGTAGTACCACTAGTTTTCTTTCTTTTTTAACCTAAGACGTTACTGTTTCATTGATTAGGTCTTCTATTATCCTTTGTGAGCCGTTAGTGATAGTTTCGCCTTTCAACAACTTATCAGAAGCTCACACAAAAAATTGAAACTGTCGCGATGCGTCATAACTTCGCGGTATCCCCGGCGTTCTCTTGCAGCCAGAATTGCAATAACCATGTTGTAATCTTATTTTAGATAACAGAAGTGCAATTGCAACAACAAAGTGAGTGTTGAACTAGGTCATCTAAATAAAGTAAAAACGATTGGGCTGTGAGTGACTCCGCAGTAAGGACCTTAAGTACAGAAAACGTTCAAAATATGACCTTGTCATACCTTCAAAACTGAAAATATTTTTACACAAATTTGTAGAAAATCATTGTAATAATACGCGTGTCAATAGTTATATTATTTTTCAGTAATGTTGCAAAGGGGATCCGCCATTGGCACCTTTCCCTCCAATTGGTGTTGACCGGATACCGGAATGGCATTGGTATGAGACTGTTCAATCTCCAATCCAGTACTTAGAGCTATTAACATACCTAGTAATATTATGAGTGTTATTACTGGCGAGGCCAAAAAGGCTCCGCTTCCGCCCGCCTTTATTTTTACTACGGATGAGGTAGCAATAACATTGTAATATTTCGTGGCATGTTCAGTATTTTATCGGTCACCATAAAATCTCACGTTTTATGCGAAAATTTGCATTAGTAAAGAGATGAATTCTGTTGCTGCGGCACGTTCGTACGATATTGTGGAGTGTTGCTTGCGTTTTATCTATTTAAACTATGTTAGTACACCGCGGTTTCTTCGAGAAAGATGGATGAAAATAATTCTCTTGAACCTAAAGATACTCCCAAGGAATGCCTTTTGGTGAGGATGTCGACTTCTAGTGGCGACACCTTCACATCGTCAGTAAATATGATTCCCAGAGAAGAATTTCATTTAAGGGAATGCCAGGAAAATGAGGTTCATTTACCTAATGTACATTTTAATTGTACTGTTAATAATAATACAATTAACAATGATTATCCCAAAAATTAATATGAGTTACTGTTATTCTGAAGTGTTTGAAATCTGATATGTTTTGCACATCGCCATGTTTTTCTTAATAAAGAGTTGACATGCGATGAATCGTTGGTTGTTTATTTCCGTTGCTAAGGATGTTAAATTTCTTAACATACAGGTAGACATAAGTGCACTTAACAAATCTTAACAAAGGTTGTATGTTAACGGGAGTTAAAGACGCATGTGACCGATAAACTTTTTTAACACCTTTGTAAGCAAAATTGTCGATCGAATAGAAAGTAATAAAATTAAATAAGAATTTTGTAGTTGGTATAAAAGGAACAAGCGAAGAAAACTTCGATTATCGATATATAAGGGAAGATATCATGGAAACATGTATTAATCTTCTACGAAATCAATAAGCATACTGATGTAAACAATATTCATTGTGAGGGGTACTGAGCCCTTCTGTTGTGAAAGCAGTGTATGTACCGAAAGTGTGAGATTATGTTATGAGGAGGGCTTATGAGGACATTGGGGAAAGTAAATAAAATGTTACAGTTGGAAAAATGTTCTAACATGAACAATGACTATAAATTGTTTCTCGATTTGATAATATTGAGATTGTAATATGTATTTACGGAGAAGTACTTGAAGATCACGTACGTTGTGAAAACTTAATAACTTTATTGTAAATTGATACCATGAACAAAGATTTTCGTTATTGTTACGAAAACGGAATTATAATTTTTGTTATGTTAATTGAGATGTTTTATACATTCACTTATTTTCGTAACATAAAATGTACAAATTGTAAATATTCAATATTTTTCAATAATAATAATAATAATAATAATAATAATAATAATAATAATAATAATAATAATAATAATGAATATGATAATGATATAGATGGTGTTCCGTATGAGTTTTGAATTGAATGTGATCAACATATGACGTCAATGCAATGGAGATGGTTGTCCCAGACAGCTAGACTCTTGCTTCGTCAACCACGATAAGATAGGATGCATGTGAGCCTTGTCATTGACGCCATGTGAGCCTTCCTTACTTACTGACGTTGCGTGAGTAAGTTTCAGAAATGAATTGTTCTCTCAATATTTATTTTATTTACCATGTACTTTAAGCTAATACATAAGTAAGATAAAATTAAATAATTAATGTTATTGTGAACATTTTACATTTACTTGTTAGATATTTTGCGGGTATCGTGTCAAATATTTTCTGCGGTATCTATAACGAACAATTGGAAGACAATTGTATTTTAAGCAACCCGCTTGCCATTGGTATTCTCTGACAAGCAACCCGCCTGCCATTGACGCATTACACGCGTGTATTGTACCCCCTGTAATTGTTATGCCTCATTAAAATTTGTTGGGGCACAGAAAAGAAGGAAGAGAAGAAAAATAAGACTGAGAAAATAAATAAAGAGAAGAAAATATAATATTAAAAAATTGTACGTGATCTTTTCTAAAGAGATGATTTTTAGTATAGACTTTGTTTAAGGCAAAAATCGCTTTCTTCGGTTTTGCAGTTTTAAAATGTTAACTTTTTACAATTTTCGAAAATACAGCGAGTTCCTCGAAAATGAGACTAGCACCATACCTTTTACAGTCCCTTGATACATTCGAAAAGAAAATTTAAAGACAAAATGTGGTGTATTTTTGAGAAAAAAAAGTTGTTTAAAATTGTCTGCTAATGTGTTAAAATGTTAAAAAATGTTAAATTGCCTATATTTCACACAAAATTGCACGTTACAAACCTAAAATACAAAAACATTCATATTTTCGAAAAATTAAACATGAACATATTTCAAGATCAAACTCAATCTTTTCCTTAATGCATCAACAGATTGCATTAAGGAAAAAATCTCTATCTTCAATATTGTAGTTGTAGGGGTGTTTTTTTAAAACTATATTCAGTGAAACCTCTCTAAACGTTCACCTCTTCACAGCAATTTTCTGGGTTCGGGGTGGGAACTTCTATGTCGTCAGAACCTCTCTAAGCGGACACGTCTCAAGAGCGGACCGAGCGCGTAAAAGTCTTGTCTGGAGCTTGTGAGCATTTTATTGTTGTACATTTTGGCTTTTCAAAAGGTCTTAATAATAAAGATAATTTCTAATGTATGTATAAGTGAAGTGATGTGAAATGCAGTGTACTAATTAAAAGGCAATGTAGTCGGTAATTAAAAGGTAATTAAAAGGTTGTGTAGTCGTGCATTTAATAGTTTAAAACAACTGTGCAGGTCAGCCATAAAACGTAGTTAATGCTACTATTGTTATTATTGCTCCCATTGTTAACATTATTATTATTATTATTATTATTATTATTATTATTATTATTATTAAATAATTTAAGTTATATTAATATTAGTTTAAGTTATATTAATATTAGTTAAAGTTTATTAATATTAGTAAAATAATTTAGTTTCATGGTGTTAATATTCCTAATTGTAATATGTAAATTGTAGTATTCTGCCACCAGGTTGCATAAACCTACCTGCAGAAATAATAAATATCCACTTATATTTTTATATTTAGGCTTATAATATTTTTGTAAACTTTTTTCCACGTAGTTATTTATTGATACCGCCCGTTGGAATGCGAAGTTTTCCTTATTTACAGTAAAAGAGAAACCTTGCAGTCCGTCCTTCACCCAAGCGCGCATAGTCGCTCGAGAAAAGGTAAACAACCGGTTTCAGGAGCGCTCTAATTATTTGCAACAATGGAAACCTACCTGGAACCCAACACATGATGTAAATGTATAACTCCACTCCCATTATTATTGAAATTTATTGTAATAATTTCAAACATAACAAAATGACAGTATTGACAAAATGATAGTACCAAAAATGACAGTACTGCCATGTTAAGTCAATTTAAGATAACGTTAGCAGTAACGTTATCTTAACGTTTATGTTAACGTATGGTACTTATCCCTTTGCGTGTGTCCTCCGGATTTCTTTAGAGCAGTGTAGGCAAGTAAAACGCCGAATGCCAGAGCTAGCAACATTTTCAAAATTATTTGTAGTTAATAACTTTAGCTTGCAGTTGGAGCCAAGGCAATGCCAAAGTGCCAAAGTGCCAAAGTGCCGAAGTGCGTTCGCGGGGGCGTGGCCGCTGTGTCGTGTGAGGCTCCCCTTCGCTGCCTTTCATAGCCTTGGTGTGGCTAGCCTGGTAGTCGCTCGCTCCCGGGGGCCGCGTAACGGGGCCGCCTGGGACAAGAACTAGGAGCAAAGTCAGTGCTGAGGCAACAGAATAGATACTGTGCATCTGTGCCGGAGCTAGACAATTCTGGGCCCGGAGCAATGCTGAAACGTAGCCCCCACCCCTGAATTAAAAATGTAAAAGTCGTATCAAGAAAGTGAGTTATTTTATTCAACAAATAACAAAAGTTACAACGTTTAAGCTAGAAAAGTTTTTTGGAAATATATTTTAATTAATAGTTTTTAAGTGAAAGTATTTAGTGATCAAATAAAACAGTTTCCACTGTGATATTAAAAGGCTAAACAATTTTGTGTTTAGTTTAATAAAATCACTTGTTAAATACCAAAAAAATATAAACTCCAGTAGAATCCATTTTAATGTCAACATCATTTGGTTCATTTCAAAGACCTACGTTATAGTAAGTAATGACTATAATGAAATATTTAAGGTAAAAAATAATGGAAAAATGAATGAAATATCAGAATACTGTACCGCGACTTATAAAATTACGTTAACGATTTTCTCGTTTTCTTTTCCAATTTTTTATTAATTTCTTCATCAGTCTCATCGAGTCCCTTGACTTGCGGGGCCCCGGGCGATCGCCCGATCTGCCCATGCCCAGCGGCCTTACAGATGGAAAGCTACCCACAATCCCTGTGCCGATATGATGGGCATGGTTGCCGTATTGAAAGTGTGAAAACTGCTATACAACCCGGCATTTGTTGTGTGGTGAACGGTAATGAAGGTGTCTTTTATTTCCGTTTTACTAGTTATATTAGCAAAAACATACATAACCCGTAGTGTCTATTCTGTGCCGTGGCGACCAAAAGAGACACTGTGAAGTATTTTACAGTATGTGTGAAAATGTAGAATGGATGGCATGAGTCTAATGTAAATTAAGTGTGAACGTTGCATGTCTGAAAAATATGCGAAAATTGCCTTTGGGTTCTGGGATTTAATCAACGCCACCTATATAGATCAATTTAGGTGGCATTAACTTAGTTCTCCGTCTACCCACTAAGACCGCAGCACTAAAGCAATCAAAAACACGTTTTTGGAAATTTCTTACACATGCACACACTGGCAATTACTTAAATACTGTATAGGGATAAAAAAAATTCTGTACGGTCGTTTCAATTGATTTCTAATTGGGTTTGACGAAGAGCACGGTAAATTTATACTAATATGTTTAACGTTAGAATTAAGGTGATATTTTATGCCAGTCGCTAGTGAAACACTCGACCATTTATTACTTCTACAGATTAACAATAGCTTATTGTAAACGTGAACGGAGCATTTAAATAATTATTTGTAATTATTTTTCACAGAGCAACTATTAAAAACTTCTCTTTTAACTAACGTTTACTAATAAATTTAGTCTCTTGCATGATTTTTCATTTCCTTATGTTAGCAATATCTAATACTGTTTAGGTTCACTTCGGCGCCCGTACTTTTCTTTCTTTCTGCGTTGAATTAGTACACATTGTTTACAGTTAAAGTGAATTATTGTCAAAGAGTATGTGGTTGCGTGTGGGAGAAAATGTTAAGTTAGGATGGTTTCATCCCCAAGAGAAACAGTGGCGACAATGGCATGATTTGTACAGCGTAACTCCTAGGCCGAGAGCTAATATGTCCCGTTACGATGAATTTCGCAACAGTTTTTTTTATCAGTTTACTTCTCAGAATGCCCGGTGAAGTATGTTACATTAAATACCATCTGATTTGTAAAAAATATTGCTACTTATTGAATAAAAGGGAAAAAAATACTTTCACCGTATAACTTCTTCAATAACTTAAAAAGAACTATGCACGCGAAAGTTTTTCCACAAGAGCCTGTACTAATTTAAACTTATTTAATTAAAAAATAGGCCGATAAGGGCCAACATTTTTACCATATTGAAGAACAGAGATTTCTTTCTTTAAAGTTTTTTTTTGGGGGGGGGTACTTCACTATAGTCGATCTAACAAACGTAGTATCTTAAGTTATGTTTATTTATTATTCTGAAAACAAGGGCTTTCAAGGCAGTGGCCTAAGTAAGACTGTAAATTCCCTCCTTCACAGGGCCATTGCCTTCGGGAGGAATGTATAGTAAAAAAGTATGACAGATGAAGCTAAGCTCTTCCACTCGCGATTGCGGATGAAGCCATGGATGATAGTGTAGCGTCGTGTCGCTAAAACAGCGTGGGCACGTGGCGCGAGGTGTGCACCGGATGCGTAGACAAAGGCAGAAGCTATGACGCACGGGGCTTTTCCGACAGGGTGTGCGGGCGTTAGGGCGGAGGCAATGGAGGTGGCGGGCAGCGTTGCGAGGGCTATTTAAGGGCCGTGAAAACAATAGCTCTTTCTTCTTGTTGTATCCTGGCAGCAGCAGCGTAGGTCGTCCGTGAGAGGTGCGAAAGTGCACACGGCGCAAGAACCCGGCAGTCGGTCTCAGGGCAGGCGGTACTACGCACGGCGAAACATTTGTTAGTATGTTGCGGTGTGGTAGCCGTTGTAAATATCTCTCCTAGAAGTGGGGTCTATTTAGTTAGGTAATTGTACACAGTGCATTGGTTATTTGTGACTACGGTCTAAATTGTGAATAAACCTGCTGTTATTACAACCCACTCTCGTCTGTGTACTGATTACACCCATATGATGCCACAATAGCGACACCGTATCGCGATCCTCGTCACAAAAGCCACCTCCACTGCCCCCCCCACACACACACACAATCGCAGTGTTCGTTGCAGGATGCCAGTGGCAACAGCCGGATTAATGTCTCACGAGCGCCTGCGCAAAGCCAAATTGTGAAGCCTCCTAATAATAGCGATATTGAACATATGAAGTAAAAATTAGCAAAAAATTATTATTACCTTTGCAATTTCAAAATTACTATTGAAACATTTTTAAATATTTATAAACGAATACACATCTCTAAAAATATTTTTGGGGACCTCTATCCAGCAGTACCCTAAGCACGTGCTTAGTCTGTAACCCTGCCAGGGAAATCAGATTGCGTGTTGCGCGCGGGTGGGGGGAGGGGGACGAAGAGACTTTTAGCAATGTAGTGGTAGCGGAATATCCAAAAACTACTCTGCCATCTTGGGTAGCTGGTTAAATCAGTGCAGGCTATACCTCTATTGTTTCGCAACCCATGCCTGGGAGCACCTGCTCTTGTGGTAATTTGGCAACCGCGTGTCTTTGCCATCAGTCAAAAGACAACCGTGGTAGGCAGGTCGGGACGGCTGAAGGGGAGGTGAGAGTCAGGTCATAAGCTGCAGCAACTTTTCTGTTTCTGTGTTTTTCCCGTCCAAGACTCTTGGCGGTCGGGTTCGCGGCGAATCCTTTTGGACTGAGCGAGGCAGGGCAGGGTGGGATGAATATGAGCGGGCAAACGAAACGTCTTTTATTGGATGAATTGAATGATTCAATTGACTTTGAAAATTGGACAGAGATAACAAATTTTATTTAAACAAAACGTCTGTTTCTACAAACTCTCCAGCATGCTGTAGAAAGAAAACGGTGATATTTAAGATGTGGAGGGATGTTATGACTGATTTATCGATTTATTAATCGCAACGTAATCAATAATTATTATTTAATGAAAGTCATCTCAGAACGAAATGAGAAAAATATTTCGTGAAACATCATCGTAAAGCTCTTCATTACTAATAATAACGATTATTATTATTATTATTATTATTATTATTATTATTATTTAATTTTATCAACTTTTTCATTGGTTATAATATACAAATACGATCCTAGCTAATACAAGGAAATCAAACAGACAAGAAAAATATCATACAGTCTTGACAATTATTTACAGATATTTACATAATATTTACCTACTGTTAAGAGTTTAAAAACTTTCTCACAATATGACAGCTCTCGATGATGACTGATATAGTACCTGGTGATCAGTATAAAACGGAACCCTGCTGTTCAAGGCACTGAGAGAAAAGTGAAAGTTTTGCAACACTGCTTCTGGTACAGCTCCTTAGACTGCATTTCAGCGATACAGCATTCGCCACCACCCCCTTCCCCTACCTGCTCAAAATAAAACAGGCGGGGTCTTCATTCATAGCTTCCTTCTTTCGCAGTTAAATTCGATGCACCTCAGCGTAGAGAAACGCAGCTTTGTGTTGGAGGGTATTTTCGAACGCAATCTTTCAAAGAGTGCCGGGCAGCTTTCAGAGAGAATTTTTCATGAGTCTATTCCAAACAAGAGTACCATAGGTTAGGGAAGTGCTACAGTGACACAGAAGGTGTGTTTGATCCATTACATTAAAAAAAGATTGGAGTATGGTGTACCATTTATCGAAGCAGTTTAATTGGTCTGTCGTTTTTCAAAGAAACAGTAAAGGCGGATACGTATCAGAATAAATTGAGAAATTAATTTTTATTATATTTTAATTTTAGTTAATTATTTTTAAAGTAACCTTATTCAATAATAATAATAATAATAATAATAATAATAATAATAATAATAATAATAATAATAAATCGCAAATACATCATTAAAGATCCAGCATTGGAAAATGATTTATGTAGAAGATGTCACTTGTCCAGTGAGACAATTCAGCATATTACATTCGGCTGCAAAATAATTACCCACACAGACTACAAACACAGACATGACCAGGTAGCCAAAATTCTTCACCAAAGGATTGCATTAAACTGTAAACTTCTGGAAATCAAGAAGCCATATTACAAATACACACCAACAACAATAATGGAAGATTCTTCTTGCAAGTTATACTGGGATAGAGTCATAATTACAGACAAAACAATAGCACACAATCGGCCAGACATCACGTTAATTGATAAAATTAATAAAATCACCTACTTAATAGATATCGCAATCCCAAATACACACAACCTTCAGTCCTCCCACATGGAAAAGATTTCCAAGTATTCTGAACTAGCAATACAAATAAAACAGCTATGGAAAATGGAGGAAGTTTACACGGTATCCATCATTGTATCCACAACTGGAGTCATCCCAAAAACCTTGTATAATAGCCTACAACAGTTAAACTTGACAAAAACATTGTATATAGAATTACAAAAAGCTACAATCCTCAACACATGCAAAATAGTTAGGAAGTTCCTGGAAAGCAGTGTCACTCACGCCTAGTGCATTTATCCTACTCCAAAATCAAAATCGGAAAGGGCCTTTACTTGGCAAAAGCCCGTAAGGTCACTTCAATCCTGGGACAACATCCAGAGACATAATTGTATAATAATGATAATAACAATAATAATAACAATAATAATAACAATAATAATTACAATTATTTGTTCTGCGAATCTGAATTTATAATTTGTTAATATTTATTTAAAACAGAAAACTATAAAACAAATACATTTCTGGAGCATATGTTCTGGAGCGTATGTATCTTGTTATACTAAAACAAGTAAAATTGACCTCAATGTATATTTTACATAGCAAGTTTATTTCTTTTTTAATCAATATACGAAGGAATCGTCGTTCTTGACAATTTAATTTTCTTTCGACGCCAAACAAGCAGGCGCGTGTCCTTCTCTTTGAATTCGTGGACACGGCGGTCACCTGCTCTTCTGAGGGTGGCGTTAGTGGGAGAGGGGATTAAGCGTACTTTACCTGCCCGAAACCACCAGCCGCTATCCGACATGCTCAAACATGGTTGCCAGCGCATTTCGCTCTGGGTTGCGTTTTATACTAATCACCCGGTAGTATTGAAGATGTTTGGGGACAACTGGCCGATATGACGACTGCTGTTGACTTCTTGTTTCCAGAGACGTTCAGTTTCTATAGCTAGGTCCATTTATTTTGTTAGCTTTTCTTGAATTTTGTTTTGTGATTATGTGTATTGGGAATTGAAACATCAATGAGGAAGGTTTATTTTTTAAGCACTAGTGTAATATCTGCTCAGTTGGCTGGGATGCTTTTATTGATGATAAAGAGGTATTCCAAAGAATTTTGATTTCTTCATTGTCAGTAACTGGTTGTGGTTTTAATTTGTCATTTGATTTGTCTTCTATCAAAATGTCTTGTTGACTGCGTAGGTAGCTGTATATGATGGCAGCAATATTGTCCGGCCTTTGTATGACATGTCTTGGGGCATGCAGATAAGATATGGTCTATGTTTTCTATGTGAGATAGCATTTTTTACAGAGATCTAAAATTTATTTCTGTATTATATGTTCACTGAAGCTTTTTGTCTCTATGATCTAGTCCTGTATTGAAATAAGTAAAAATCAATAGAAAATGGCTTCTTAAAATAACAATTTTGGCGAATTTTCTGTCTTAAACGCGAATTCTTGAAAGGTTGAATGAGACGAGAATGCCGAAGGACAGAATAAGTGCTTTCTTCTTCTTCCTTCTAAAAGAGTCACATTCTTGAATTTCATATTGTTGCCAAATTGCCACAAGAGCCGGTGCTCCTAGGCATCATGGGTTGCGAGATAAAATAAACGACACACGAGCGCTTTGGCCGTTCCAAATAAGACACAAAGTTAATCCAAGACGACGCGCGTTTGACTCGCGTAAGTAACGCGCAACACCACGCTCGTGTGACACAGGCCTTTCTTGACGACAACTGAAGGCCCTTATAGTATCAGCAGCGTATAAGCGACTCTGACTGTTCAATGAGCTGTTGCCTCACATTACGCACATGACATCACCTACATGACAGATAAATGAAATATAAAAAAATAACTCTTACTGGCAAGCTATGGCACGCCTTGATATCGTGTTCATATCCTTCGCCAAAGCGGCACCTTATCGTCTCCACGACTTCGTGCGAGTCAGATGAACGGCTACGCTGAACCCTGGCTGTGAGGAAGTAAACAAATCCTCGCAAGTTGATTGCTTCAGAGAAGGTCACATAACGTACCACACCACGTGGCGAGAGAACTGTCAGAGTCGTTTATACGCAGCCGGTACTGTAGTCCATGGGTTCGGCAGCGGACGCGTACATTCATTGAGTTCCACCGCTGAGCGCAAAAGCGGCAACGTGGGACGTGCGCGAGGCACTCGGCTGCCGAAGAGCGCCTCTGCCACTTTCGCTGAGCGGCCGCACCCAGGCCCCAGGGCGCGGGCGAGAGATGCGCAAATGGCTCATCTCTCGGCGAGAGCGCCTCTTAGCAGCTCTCCCACTAAAGACAACGCGCTCTTTTTGATGGCCCACTGACACATATTTTTCTACAAAATATTGAACATCGAAGAGTATGCACAAATGTTCGCTTTTTTATTTTTATTCATCACTTCTTTTAATTTTCAATACAAGTTTATTTTAAAAAACGTATGTTAAATGATACCTTTTATATTTGGGAAAATATTTTTTAAGCATTATTTGTGAAAAATGAACAATTATTTGCTGTGGAATAATTAAATTCTGTAATTTATTACTTAAATGTGCAATATTAATAAACATGTACAATTCACAACAGCTGATTCAGAAAGTAAATTAAAAGGTACAGCAATTCTTCTTCAGCCTTAATATTTTTATAAGTTAACTTCACTCACATTATAGTAGGCTGAAAGTAAATTCAATTTCAATAAAAGTAAATTTCATAGTAATATATGCATTTACGTTAAGAAAATTGTGTAAAAGAAAATTTTTAAACGCCATTTCAAAATGACAATAATTTCAAGAATTTATAATTATATTTTTTTCAGAATTAGAAAGACAACAGGTCAACAACCAATCAATCAAAAAGTACTAATTAAGAACCAATTACTGTTTTTGTTTTTCTTAATAAAATAATTGAATACCGCCGACAAATACATAAAACGACATTAATACCGATTGCACCGAGACCTACTCCTAGTTCTCTACTCATGGCTGCTCCGAAGCCGCCAGCTCGTCAAGCCAAGAGCAGAAGAACGCGTTAGCTCAGCTTGGAGCGAAAGAGCGGAAAGAACAGAAGAGCGGTGATGACTGGCGGCTCGTGGACTTCCCCCACAACTCGACGTTCGCTCGCAACGAAAACGCCCGGAGCCCCGGTTCATTAGCAAAGAGCGGTTCGTGAACCGATCTTTGAGATGATCCGGCTCTTTTGAGCGGTTCTTGAGCGGATCGCCCTCATCTAGTGCGAACCGCTTCCCAGCGCGCTCGCCCCCGGGGAAGAAGGCGTGCTCGGACATCGTCCGTCACCAAGCTGGGAAGTGCCAACTAGTAGCTAGTGCCAGTGGTATGCAACAGCGGCGACGAGACATTCACCCACCCTGGTTATTCTGGAACCCAGCAAGAAGCAGAAACCAAAACAAACAATATGTTGGTGCTACAACCGCACGTATGTTCTGACATTATTTGTAACATTTACAATTTAAAAAAGAATGGAGAATTCAAAGAAAATGTGACCTACACCGTTTTTGTAGTTCCCTTTGCTTTATTCGAGGAGAAACAATAAAAAAACAAAATTTTGATTTGTTTTTAGAGAAACGTTTTAAAAATAAATTATGTTACCTTTAAAACTACTCGTTTTTTTCAAAGAATTTAAGGGCTAAGGGCAACTGAAGCCTAACAACAGAAAATTGAAAAACGAGTTATTGAAACCGCTTGCTACTTAAGAGGGTGAAGTATTGTTGGTTTGTCCAATTGTTGGTTTGATCAGTCACTATTTTTGCACTTCACAACTCTTCGTAGCAAAACTACGTAACTTTAACTTGATTGTCCTCCGTTTTCTCGAAATCTAACTTAGAGCACTATTTCGCTGGCCCCTTCAGTTGTGAGTAGGCAAATCAAAAAGTACGTTAAACAAGCTCACCGCGAGAGCCTGCTGTGTGTCGTGACTATGCTCTATGCGGAGGAGACTCTATGCTTCAGTAACTGCTGACACGTCTGATAGGAAGTGGTATCCCATCGTGTTGTGTGTGCTGAGCGGACTAGGCTCAATGGCACGTGAACTGTATATTCACTTTAAACTGGAGGTGCGTGCAACGCTCTATGGGCTAAACAGCTCAATTGCACGGACATTTATCGCGAAATCATTGCTTATATGATGAGAGTGCAAATTCTCACCCAGGTTTTGTGAAGTGGTGTAAGCAATTTGACGCCGGGCGCGAGGATCTCACGAACGAACTAAGCCATGCCCGCGACGTCCAGAGCCGTTGCAAATGTTGGCCCATTATTTCAGAGAATCGGCTGTTGGCAATTTCCAGCATGCCAAACATTGTGGCAGTGTGTTCTCAGAACAGAACATGCTATTCTGCATTGTTCACCAGCATCTTGGATTTCGTAAAATGTGTCAAAGATGGTCCCACGTCTACTCACCGATGTTCACAAGGGACAACGTTTCCAATCGTCACTGGCATTTTTGTGACGGTATTCTGTGGAGGGCAATGTGTTTCTGCGGCGAATCATCATAGGGGATGAAACGCGTCACCCCCGAATCAAATAGGTCATCGATGGAATGCGAACACACCACATCACCACCACGAAAGAAGGCCAAGGACCAACCTTCAGCAGGAAAGGTTGTGGAGGCAGTGTTGTATGACATGGAGGGTGTGGTGCACGTGGAAATAACGCCGAAAGGCAAGACAATCAACTTGGCTTCGTATTGTCAATCGTTGAACCGGTCGCGAAAGGCAATTAAAATAGGTGCGGTGTGATTTTGTTGCACGATAACGCAACACCTCACACGTCTCGCCAAACGTCCGAACTCCTGCAAGTGAGAGGTATGGTAGCATACTCGATACAGTCTAGACTTAGCGCCGTGAAATTATCATGAGTTCGTTAAGCTGAAATAGGATCTCAAAGGACGACGATTCCGAAACGACGAGGAGGTGAAAGCAGCTGTCTCCATATGATTACATAGCGCTGGAAGTGATTTCTACGCATTCGGAATCGAAACGTTGGTTGACCGTACCGAAAAATGTTTACACTCTCGGTGTCAACTTATTGTATGTTGTCGAAGTCGTGTTGGTTATGTGTAGATGGTTTCATAAATGGATGTAACTTGGGAGCGTAACTTACTTTTTGATTCGCCCTCAAACATAACATTTGCTAAAATCTACATTTTTAGAACAGATTTGATTTAAGAAAAAATCTCTCCCGAAATTGTACTTTTGCCATGTTTTGCTTTTACGATTTTTAAAATTTTATAGAGTTCACCAAAAATTTTATAGAGTCCAGCATCAATTTTATTTAGTCTTTCGCTCTATCCGAGAAAAAATTAGAAGAAAATATTTGGAGCAGTTTTTGAGAAAAGAATTGTTTAAAAATTGGTTTATTTTACGGAAATTACGCGAAAACTACTAATATTTTCGAAATATTGTAAATGAAGTTATTTCAAAATCTATCTTTGAACAACAGTGACTGTAAGGAAAAAATCTATATCTTCAATATTGTAGACGTAAAAAGACGCAGAAAAAGTTTTCAACTTTTCCAATTCTCAAAACTTCAGAGATTTTAAGAAAAATTAGACCTGCGCCATTTTTAGGCGTTTTTATGCTACCCCAGGGCAAAGATTAATCAAAATATTTTGTGCCATTATTGAGAAAATTTTGAAAGTGTTGTTGAGGATTAGTGTAAAGTATCGTCAAAAATCAAAATATTCGTTTCAAACTCGCAGGGCCTCGCATTCGTTGAGATCGATTGGGGAATATCAATTTGGAAAAAATCTTAACGGTTTAGGTGCTAGCGTTGACTGTGGACGGTCCGACGGAAAAACAGACATTTTGCCGTCAGTCGATTTTTCTGTACTCCGACTCACAATACGTGGGTTCTAACTACACCTGGTGTTGTAGGAGAACTAATTTACTACGTGTATAATCAGAACTTATCCACTTTTTCGTTAATAGGGCCCTCTGATATGACTTTTTCTGTGCAAAAATCGTTTATTTCTGCCTCAGCTTTACAATATTTTCTTCTTGTTAGTGCTTCGTAATTAGGTGGAAAGGCCAGGAAGTATAAAAGTCAGAAATAGAGGAGTCTGCAGACGCACTGCGCAGGGAATTGCAAAGGAAGCAGCTCGCAGCGATCCAGCCGCTTCCGAGGAGGATGTGGGAGATTAGCACTACGACGGAGACGATAACGGCTCAAAGCTATGTCGGTCTCTTTACCTGTTTTGCGACACAGTTCCTGCTATCAGTAAAGAATAGTCCTCCTGACAGCCCGACTTTGCGCGCCACTGCAGACAGACCCGATCCGCGAATGCTGCGGCAGAAGACACCGAGGGGAAACTTGAGTCTTCGTTACCGCATTCCTCAAAAGATACACTCAAATGTGGTAAAGAGCGGGACAAAAATATAGCTGAGCTCACCGGTAACACGGTCATAATTGGCTGCGTTATAACTCAAAAGGACAGAGTTGACCAGCAAGTGCTAACTTCCCTCCCAAATGCGTATTGTGAAACCGAGAAAAACACTTGGGTTTACAAGATTTCGTGTCTGTTTAGGCATTCCCATACCACCTTCAAAGCGAACGTACACATTGTGTGTAGTACTTCAAACACATTTTTGCGGTGACACTGCCGTGGTGCACCACAAGCTTGAAAATGTTAGGCTTTACTCAAAAGGCGTTCTTGAGTTGCCAAGCAGTGATGCACTACGGCAACTCGCTCTGTGTCTACGGAAACGCTTCGCGTTGTCCTACGCACACACGAGTATCGTGAAGCATTCGAGTCTTGGGCATTCCCAATACGTTATAAAAGTCGTTCGAGAGGAATGGAAGCCTTCCTGTTTCTATAAGAAGGGCTGTAGATGCGGACACATAGGCAAGCTTTGAGAGTATCCCAAAAAGATACAAGATCTCCGCTGCAGAGTGTCACCTGGAGGGCTTACCGACAGGAAGGTAATCCGCGGCCATTTCAGATCGCAGAAAATTCTGTAATCTCGGGCGCCGACTCAACGCATCCTGTACAAGACAGAAAAAATGCACGTCTGTGAGCATCATGTGTGTTCCTGTGTGCAACTCCCGTTGCACCTCTCCCTAAGCTTTCCACAGCAATCTGCCTCCAAGCACAGTCGGACGACGCGACGCTTGTTGAGAGAGAGAGAGCATGGCGACGTGGGAATCGCCCGGCTGCATCACGCGGTCAGGTTGCCCTCACATCCCTCTTCCTAGGTATTCCCCTTTCGTTTTGGACTATGATAATGAATATCAGATAAGGCATAGCCCAATTGCATCACGCGGTTAGGATGCCCTCACATCCCTCTTCCTAGGTATTCCCCTTTCGTTTTTGACTATGATAATGAATATCAGATAAGGCATAGTCCGATTACATCCCGTGGTCAGGTTGCCCTCCCTCTCAAGGGGATTATCGGAGAAACAGGTGTGAGGTAAACGTGACCGCGGGATGATATCGGGCTATGCTTTCTGTGGTAGCCAAAAGGGAAAGGCGATTATCTGGGAAACGGATGTGAGGGAAACCTGACCGCCAGATGCAATCGCGCTATCCCCTCTCTGTAAAAACAAAAATGAAAGGGGATTAATAGGGTACTGAGTATGACGGAAATATGACCGCGGGATGCAATCGGGCCACGCATTCTCAGATGCGCTACCAATAATCTACTTTCACTTTGTCGACCTGAGATGACAGCCCGATTACATCCCGGTCGATATTTTGGCACGCGGAAGGGGGAAACAATTTAATTAATTTTCCAATCAAGAGAAACGCAATAAGTGTTCTCGCACCAGTCGAAAAACAGTCTCTAACATATGAAAAACATGTGAAGAATGTGGCAGAATATTCGAAATGTAATTAAAATATAGTGCATATTTTAATTTACTTTCTAAATATCACTAAATATAGTGCTTTATTTTAATACTAATTCATATTTTAAATAAAGAATATGGCTCCCTTTTCCCTACTCTCTTGTACAACCCACGATATACTTTCAGTTGCAATAAAATAAGTACATTCGATAATTTAATTTCAAAATAACAAGATTTCCTTGTTCCATCTGCCATTGCAATACTAGTTATACAAAATGAAAAAAATTATAAGGGGCATTTGTTCTATTTCTCTTTCGTGTTCTTCAAATATGAATGCGAAAGGGTATCTTCCAAGCAGTTACTAAAACGAACTCTTCCTTGTACTCACAAGGAGGGCCGAACGGGATGCAGTCGGGTTGTGCCTTTTTGGGAAGGTATGTAAAAGGTTTAGGAAACGTTTTCCACGGGATGAAATTGGTATACGTCCGGCGATGTAACATGGTCAGCGGTGGCGGCCCCATCTTAAATTTTCCGCCGCCAGTATCCCTGTCGAGGCAGTAAATTACTTACGAGCAGTACAGACCTATGCCCACGCGGTTTAGCTCATTGGTCAACGTGCTCGCTTTCCATGACGCGATCCCGATCCTCGGTCGGGTAAGATTATAATGTGTCTTGCAATGCCTCAGTATGTTTTGCTATGTGGCGATGAGAAAACTCACATCTCAGGTTGAGAAGACCAGATGTCATCATGCGAACCACACCTATTATCCGCGCACGTTTTCTTGAGCCCTCGCTTCGCTGGTTGAGAAGGGAGTGGGGAGTTTGATTATTTTAACAAAGGGAATTTTATATCAAATGTGTTGATCGTTTCCCGATGCAAAATAGTTGCTATTACACGGGAGCAAACATTTCTGATTATCAGATTGTGTCTACAACGCTCGTTCGTATTATTTTTCTTCATTCAACTGATGTTGGCAAAGGAGCGGGGGTAGGTATTCCCGGGCACAAGGAAATGTGCGCGTATAATACCTCCTTAACCCATGGTCGCGAGGACGTGACGCAACTGGGCCGTACTACATGGCCCGTACGCGGGTTGTCGCGCCAAATACAGACAGACAAAACCGGGCTCGTGCCGCAGCCCTACTTGGCTTTTATGTCAGAACAGGGTTAGAGGGAATACTTACTTGCTACAGCTATTCTTAGAACTAACTAATGTATCTTACGTCTTAAATTAAATTTTCCGCAGAATGGCTTTTTGGCCGCTTCCCTTGGTCTAAACCTTGTTTAATGGTTTTTAAAATGTCGCGTTTAAATTAGAATTATTTGTTTTATCCATTTCACCCACCCTTTCTCACTTATTTACACAGGTTACGCTGGACATTGGTGAGTTTATTTATACTCCCTAATGTCTACATTATGTTTATTACATAGCACATCGTCTCCACTTCCTGCGACGAAACGAAGGGGTTTCCGGAACGTGGTCTCGCGCTTTCGCTTTTCGACTGGGTGCCTTTGCCGACGGCTACATTGGGCAAACGATTCGTCTCTTATCGCTACACAATAGCGCAGAATTATCTAAACTGTCCGTCTGCGAAAAACCGCTGCAAACATGTTCCAGGAGCGATCACAGCGCCTGTGAAAATTCGCAGTAAATACAAAGCTGCAGCCGAGCGACAACTGGAGATAACATGTTGCACTCATTTGGAACTGCAGGAAACTGCTGTGGTTTCATAAGTATCAAACTACGCGTATCCACGTATCACTGAGGCTGCTCGGCACAACGAAGGAGGGGGAAGGCTGTGTTATGCTCGCGGTCCGAAGCGACGTAACATTCTTCAGCTCGAAGTGGTGTTCCTGCATTATACTTTCACGAGTATCCAATATTCGAAATGTATCGCCGAGGCCGCTCGGTCGAGCGGACACGGGGAGGCTGTGTTGTGATCGAGCTGGCGACGTGATGTAACATTCTCCAGCTCGGAGTGACGATTCCGCATGATGTCTTGTATTGTCTGCGTGCAGTGGCGGTCGGGATGAGGGAATGGATGGCTGGCGGTCGGCTTACAGTCGTGTCCGTTTTGTCATCGTAAGTGCAACGATCAACAAGTATTAACCCCAGAAATCCCAAAGGTTTTTTCAATCGAATAAGCCTCAGGTGAAGTTCCGTCGGACTCAGGGGGGGGTAAACGATAATGTTCTATTTTTTTAATTCTGAGAACAGAGAACAATGAAAACGCATTCTTTTATTACGATTTTTTGTATTCTTGGACAATAATTAGTTTCCTTCTTTACACTGAACACATTCTCTCCTGCATGAAGAGTGTTCCGAACATACCTTTCTTTTGGACATATTGTAATGAATCATAGTTTCTTCACACTCAACGGTGTCGCTACGTTTACTGCTAACACTAATGAGATCTTCTTCTCTTGAATCATTTTCAGAGTTGTAATCGCTATCTTCGCTTCTCGAAAATAATCCATCAGATACATTTTCATCATATCAATCGAGGCACGCCTGAATCTCAACATCACTCAGCCTAGACATCTTGACAACTACACAAATGAAATTAGTTGATTCAAGAAGGGGTATAAAATCTCACGATTCAATTTTGAAAATCTTTATTCCCTACTCGCAAATAAATAGACTGCACAATACGACACAATAACCACGCACTGGAGCATCACTGGATACATCCAAGAGTGGCCTTGCAATCGTATCAAATGTACGTGAGTAGCGATAAATGTATACAAAATTCTCATTAGCAAGAAATACGCAGAAGACATCTGACAATCACTACAAAAACCATAAATTATCTTTTAAAAAATGCAACTATTTAAAACCCCATCGGTAAAGAAAAAATACGAAACTACAAATAAGACTGCTACGAACACCTCAGGCTCCCTGTGGTCTAAAAATACGTTTGTCGCAAGAAAAAATAGAACAAAAATAGAGAAATTTTGTGTAAATTTGGTGTAAAAATTAGGTGTATTTAAACTTGGACGCTGGGGGCAGAGATTAAATTTTCAATAATTCTATGAACTTAGAGAGATGGGTGGGAGTCTATTGGACTCACCTCAGGCTTTCTAAGATTAATTGCATTCAGGTATAATATGTTGCGTAAGAGGAATATAGAATTTCCTAAACCTATACAATTTAATGTTCTTCGGCCCAGAAGCGGGAGAAGGCATATTAACTGTATTTTTATAATCGTATTTACATGAGGGTTCCAGAACCCTGATATGTAGGGTATTTACTTTACGTTGCTCTGCAACATTTTTATTCTTTATTAAACTTGTTTTCGTGCTGCCCCGAATTTGATTTCTGTACTTACACTTGCACGCTGCTCATCTTCAGGCTCCTCTAGGGGAGGTAGCTTTTTTCTGTACCAAAAATGTTTGCATCCTAAACGGGAATCAGTTGTAACTGTTGTCTCCAGGTGCAATTAAGTTCTCTCGGTATCATAAAACATCGCCAGAAAATGATGTTAACAGTTTATTGTCCAAATTAACAACTCGACACTGTATCAACGCGATTATCACGTTAGATACTAAACTTTTCATTTTGGGGGACTTCAGTGTGAGCAACAAATGAGCGGTGCCTCGGAGCGCAACGAAACGGCTTCCGCTTGGCCAACTTCATTGCGACGAGACGTGGAGTATACGTAATGCGCCTCTAAGGAAGCTACGATCTACCCGGCAAATGGAAATCCGGCAACTATCGACCTAGCGATCGCGAAAGAAATCGACTGCGTTGTTGCGCTTTTAATTCCTCTATCTTGTTTCCGATCGCAAGGCGGTAACGTTCATTGTTTATCTTTCGCCGCAGAGCGTTGAAAACAATTTAAATTAAGTATCACACGAAACACATTGAGCCAATTTTACAAACTCTTGTACATATAAGTACCTTGTTTGAGCCGAAACCGCTAAATTATGTGTTCGTACATTCTGTTCTAAAATATCTTGCCTCGTATCTCCTGGGCAATTCAAACAGCATATAACTAAGCACGACAACCACGCACGAAATCACATTGTAAACTCATACTCGTATATGAGAAAAGAAGAACGTCGTAAGGCCTCTTATATCGGTCTTATTGAAAATTCCAAAAATCATTTCAAGACGAGAGATTACCGGGTGCGGTAGTTCAGTGCATCAACTGATGTCACTGCAGCGCCTCTGACCGGGAGGTCCTAGGTTCGAATCCTGACGGCCGCAGGAGTTTCGACTCTAGCTTTTCAGCTAGGTCGAATTCAATTGCTGTCTGGAGAACAATTCTAGCGGTCGGCTGCTCTGATTGGTATTTTTCCGTGGTTTCTCCGATCAACACCAGGCGAATGCCGGAGCAGTACCCTAACAAACGGGCCACGGACCGCGCGCGATCTTTCCTTACTCTTCCATGTCTTATCCTCTCCCCTTACCCACACATACACTTACACTAACATGCACTACACTACCACATATTCAGGGAGACCGGTCGGGAGCTTAGAGCTTGTCACGGCTGGGGCGGTGCCCCGCTAGTGGAAGAGTCCTGGTTAGGGGGAAACCCCGCTAGCCGACGGTAGGTCGGCGCCGGATCTCGCCATCCAGCGGGGGAAGATCACCGCCATCTCCCGAGAAAAAACATGCACTACACTTACGGCACTAATGACCACAGCAGTTGACGCGCCCGGAAACACGAAAAAAGCAATCAATCGATCAACGAGAGAATATCCGAGTGAAAAGAAGCAGTTGTTGTCCTATTATTCTCTCTTCTTGCGGAGTCTTTCAAGCGTCTGATCTTGGTGCCTTTGCAGACGCTAATACGACACCTTAAACTCCTTTCAGAGCTCCTCGATTGACTTGAACAAAAAACCGCAGTCTCTCTTTTTCAGCGAAAAGTTGGTTACCGGTCTAACACATCCGTCCTCAAATTTGCTGTGTGTAGGTAGATCCAAACTATCCCATCGATTGTGGCAAACGGAATCTTCGTACATTCCACATTTCAGAAGGTAGAAGGGGTTGCGCCGTACATTGTTGAACCAACCTGAATATAAGTAAAATATGCATATAAGTAATAGAATATAAGTAATAAAGCATATAAGTAAAGTATGCATCTTTATTTAATACTAGCAGACCATTGTGCACAAGTACACTATGTAAAGAGTGGTATTAAGTATGCATCTTTATTTAATACAAGCAGACCATTGTATCGTAGTATCCGTAAATACAGTTTGCCTTCCAGAGACAAGCACACGACAATTTTGATAGATTTTTTTCTCTCCTAGACTTTGCATCTGATCTAGTTTGACTGCACACAGGGCTTCATCCCATAGCATCGCACCATGGCCACCGACAGAAGCAGCAAGGACTCTGCCGAGTATTCTGAAAAGTGAGTGACGTGAAGAGTTGTGGTTTTTCAGAGCAAAGCTGCAAAGCAAGCCGGTTGAAGCGCGAGCACGAGTGTTCCAAGCCTGGTAATCTAAATTGCTAATTTTCAATGCGCCCAGAAATTGAAAGAAAACTATTCAGTCTCAGGTTCCGCGAGAGAGGTCTCTGGTTTCCTTAGGTACCCAAAACCTTGTGGAAACAAAATACATTAGGTTACTAATTTCCAATGCGCGCAGAAATTGAAAGAAAAGTATGCAGCCTCCGTCCATGTTCAATGGATTCGTAATGGACAAGTCCAATAACTATGAATTAGTTTCGATTTTGACTGAAAATCAAAATATTTGATTATGTTATTTTGTTTATTGTCATGATGATTGTACCGACTGTGCTCTTATACGCAGTGCGTCACTACGTGCGGCTCAACTGCTTTTATGCGACAGCAAGGCTCTTCCGTGGGGCTGAAGTTTGTCGTAATTCAATTAGAATAAAATAAAGAAATTAGCGTGTGATATTACTGTAAAGCAAACCATAAAATACATTTGAAATACCAAAATATTTTCTGTTATTTCACATTTATTCGACATTGGTGTAAAGCGTGATGTGATCTTAATGCACAAGAACATATGCACTTTATGTCAGTCCATGCTGTGGCGTCTTCCATTGTTCACGATTGTTACGACTTCTGAGGCGTCAGAACAAACGGCGGATGCCTTCCATCCCGGTGGCCATGACTCCGCTCACCTTCCCTCGCCATGCCGACTGAGATGGCTCAAGACAACTCTTGCCACTGCAGCGTCTCTGACCGAAAGGTCTCAGGGTTCGATTCCCGACGGTGGTGTGTTTTCGACACTAGTTACATTGCTTGACTTCGCTCTGGAAAAGTTTTCTAGCGTGCGTCTGCTCTGATCTATAGTTTCCTGTGGTTTCTCTGGCATATCCCATCCCATACCATTGCCAGAGCAGTACCTTAAGAAAAGGACCACGTACCGCGCGCGTTCTTTCCTTCATACTTCTGACCCCTGCTCTCTCAATACAGAGATACACAAAATTATTTTTACATTTGGGTTAGAATTTGGGTAAAAAATTAACCATCTTTGAAGCAGACTGTTTGAAAATGCATCTTTCATTCATGAAACAGAGTTTTAATCTCGATTTTTTTCATTCGTGAACTGTTCGAACAGGAGTATGTTCATGTTCATGTTCATTTTTTTTTTTTTGAAAATACGAGTAGTTTCCATGTAAATTTCGTATAATTTTGCGCAAAATATAGGCAATTTTTTCTCAAAACCCACTCCAAATGTTTTCTTTATTTTTTTCATCATATGTAATAATAGAGCCCGGAATTTATTTACCTAAAACTACCCATTTATTTTACCTAAACTAGACAGGCAAATAGGCATTTATTTGTACTAAAATAGGCATGCAAAAAATGCATGAGACTTCTTGATGTGAACAAATCTGTCAGCATCAATGAAGATATAAAAAATCTTCAGTATATTCTTCCTTTCTCTTTTTGATTTTTAACACAACCTGACAGTGACACTGAAGCTCTCGTGTTCACAGAAAGACAATACACAGCCGTGCTTTCCAGGCATGCAGGCAGTATTTTTCCAGCTCGATAGAGATTGGTGAGAGGAGAGAAAAAATGACGAAAAAGTCACAAATATGCATCAAAGCTAAAATAGGCAAAAAACGCAAAATAAAAATCTAGAAAAATATCCCTATGTATAATTAAGTGAATCCTATTGTTAAAAGTAAAAAAACCAAACAATAATAAAATAGGCATTTTGCCAAACTTCCGGGCTCTAGTAATAAGGGACGGTAAATATAGTGCTAGTCCCATTTTCGGCCAATGTTCGTGTTTTTTCAAAAATGCCAAAAAGTGAACATTTGAAAACTACAAATTGGGAGATAGCGATTTAGCGTGTTTGTATGTGCTTTTCCAATTTGCAACTTTTAAACATTTTTTTCAACTGTGTCTCATTCGATTTCTGAAACCTATGTCACGTTAAATCAATTTGTTGTCTTCCTGTGTATTTCTATAAAACGATATAAGTAAACTAATTAATCTATCATTATTCAATTCAAATGGTACATTATAAATACTACTCATGGGACCGACCTAGATATCCTTAACGGCTGACCATGAGGGTGGCAGAGAGCATCAACAAATGTTATTGTAGTGACACCAATTGGGAGGCGTAGGTTCGATTCCTGACGATAGCAGTGTTTTGGACACTAGTCAGATAGCTAGGACGAGTTCTGTCCCTGTGAGGAGGAGAATTCTAGCAGCCGGCAGCTTTGATAGGTAGCATTCCGTGGTTTCTGTGATCAACATCAGACGATGCCGGGCCATTACCCTACCTAACGGGCTACGGACCGCGCGCAATCTTTCCTTGCCATTCCTTGTTCTATCCTACCCTTTACTTACACACACTTACATGCACCATACTACCACACATGCCGGGAGACCGATCTGGAGCTTAGACCTTGTCCCGGCTGGGGCGATGCCCCTCTGGTGGTAGGTACGTGGATGAGGAAAATCCGGCTAGCCGACGGTGGGTCAGCGCCGGATTTAACCATCCAACCGACCATCCAGAACACAGCTACATTCCGAACAAAAACACGTACCTAACAGCTGTCAGTCCGTCTGTGGAAAACTGTGGAGCCCAAACCGTTTAGCCGATTTTCTTCAAAGTCCGTTCAGTTCATTCAAATTTATCAGTAAATATCAACTTTGGAGAAAATTGATATTTTCTGATCGATCTGAAGGACTGTTGGCTTTGGGAGTTTCTAACGGATATTTTGATTGTTGAGGGTTTTTTATATGAACCAAACATTTACCTTTCATACCTCACCCCCAAGTTCGACCCGAACTGCCCTTGTGTAGCGTAGTGGTATGAGTGTCGGCAAGTTAACTGTGAGGATCTGAGCTCGGGTCCGGAGTGGAAAAAATTGATCCGTTACAAAGCAATCAAAATAAATAAATCTTTCTTGTTAAAATGATATTTTAAAATTAGAAAGCGTTATGAACTAAACGCATTGAACGACACAATGGCGATAACAAAATAATCAATCTAAATAATAATTAGCTCTTTATGGGCCTAATGGCGTAATATAATAACTAATATAAATATATTTTCGTCTGAACTGTTATTATACTATTAATATTTGCTGATCAGGGGTAACTCTCAAATTTTGCGACCCTGCATTGTGTTGGTCTACAAAAGAGATACGTTGCTTGCGCAATCTCGCGGCTGGGGAAATCCCTGTAAATTTTGCGAGATGCGATTATTCCACTGCGTTCCTAGAAGAAAGCAAATAGGTACGTCGTTTAACTAAGCTATTTTAATTTTCCCAATGAACAAGATGTTATTGAAATGGTGAAATATGTGATCGTATTACTTCAAGAAGGGAATATGTATATAAACTTCATATACGCATTTTGGTAAAAAAAATATGTTTGTGATGATTGAGTTTAAGATTACATTGTGACATACCAATATGTGGGACCTTGTATTGCGTCACATTTATTGTAAACAGGGTGAATTGTAAGGATAGACATTTGTAAATATGGCGGCATAGCAACGGTAGACGAGTTGTCGTCAAGGTCAACAAACTTCATTGCTTTGAACCACGGGGCGCGGCTAGTTGACAAAGTAAACTGTTTGGGGATTGGCTGAGAAAGCAATGACAGTCTGGGGCGCAGCTAGTTGAATTCGTAAGTAATTGAGGGATTGGCTAGGCATGGAATTTTTTCTGACAAGACACAGTAGAAAGACGGACCGAGTTTTGAAGGGCTGAAAGAGGGGAATATGGATTCATTCTGACTTATGCCGTGGTGATGTGTGGATCGTGTGTAGACAATTGATGTTGGGAGTTTGGGAATTGTGAACATTTACTTTGGAGCGTATGATTGTCGGACTTAGAATATTGAAGAAAGGTGCGCAAATTGGAACTTGGAAATATTTCGAGTGCAGCAGCTAGAATTGTGAACTTAGGTGAATTTGTCCGCAACAGGAATGGGAGTATTTGATGCAGATAATAGTTTGCTGAACTTTAACATTTTAAGAAAGCTTAGAAAGAACTGGGAACTTTTGAAAGGAAAATTAATTTAGTCTTATCAACTTATGAGGCAGTGAGGATCAGTGACTTGAATACACTTGTGCCAGAACGGAAGAAAATAAGATGGTATTTGGACCTGGAGCCATCGACACCGGGGAAGATAGAAAATGGTTCTACGCGGCGACATCGGTCCATAGAGCGCGCGAAGACGGGTACTGTAATATAAGGTCTGGTCATGACCGAAAGTTTCGTATTGTTACTAATGAAAATTGAATAAACTTACAAGTTTCTGTGAATAGAAAAGATGATTTTCATTTAGCCAATTCCAGCAAATGAGTAGCTAGAAATGTACATTTGCTTTTCCGATTGCTTTGCAGATTCCTCGGCCATTCTGTACAGATGGCAGATCGAATAATCGGCTATTATCAGTCAATAGCGATTATTTCTTATAAGACCCATCGACCCAGTTAGCTGGATATTAATTTAATGGAAATAGCAGTTGAAGAGTAATTGCAATAATTGAATTAACGTAATCTTTTCCTGGCGCCCATATTCTTTTATAAATTTGGAACGGGTTACGTTCAATTTATATTTAATAATGTTAAAAGGGCAGAGGAAATATTAAATTTAAAAATCAAATCAGACAGTTTGTTTCAACATTTAATTACCGCAAAGAAAATGTATATGGGTCATCGACATGGTCCAAACTTTGCCAGAATCCTTCTATAAAATTTTAACCTGAATAAGGACAGTAAAGTAGGAAACATATGAATGTAATTTGTTTTTGTCGACATTCAGATTTCTCCGAAACATAACAAAGAGATGAAATCGCTTCTGGAATTTATTTCTTGACACACTGTAGTGTTTCGTCAAATTCAAGTGATTGGAAGCCGAGGTTGTGTCCAGCATTTTCGAAACTTCGTCACGCTACACAAAAATGAGTGGTAGGAATAAGCAAAGTTAACATGCGCAGAAGTAGTGAATAACTGATTTACTCCAGTTTTAATTTTCTTGAATTTACACACGTAAAATGCAATAAAAGCCGCCTAAATTCTGGGCGACGATTGTGCCTTGGCGGCGTTCCAAGTTTCCTGCTGCCATACTGCGCTTATTGGTCTACAGTGGGTCACAAAGTGTACTACATTCCACATCTATATTTTGCGTCATTATAGTTGATGGTTGTCTATTTCGGACCGTCAATTCTGAACCTGGAGTTAAAATGTAGCTTTGAAAGTTGACACGTTCCAATAATGCGAACAAATTCAGAAACAATGTTTGGATTGTTGTTTACATTATTGTACTTGTTTTTTTCTAACGTAGTCGTTGACGTAAAACAGCTGTTGACGGTTTCGTCCAATCGGGAACTTAAACGTCACTACAGTGACGTCACCGTGACGACGTCAACTGCCATGTTAAAAAAACAAGTATAGTGATTAAGTTTAAATAGTCTTAAATATTTTTAAGGACTTTTAACCAGCAGACAGCCGGTTACCCTTTACGTACCGATGGGAGCATATTCGACCAAACACTTGACACCACTTCACTTGACACCAATTCACTTGCAGGCTCCTTTGATCTAGGGTCAGCAGTACGCGAGGCCCTCAGCGACAACACATGTATGAGAGGACAAACAACCATTCCCATGGCGGGACTCAAACACACAACTTTTTGGATCGAAGGTTAGAATCAGTGTAGGAGTTACATGCGATTGCAAGATTACATAGAAATATACTTTTTTCAATTTGTACCTGAGCTTATACGTACCTCCAGTAGCGTTTTGTCCTCAATGTAGTAATACCAAGTCGGGATTGGATGTGAACGCAGCGGATGTCTTTACCTCATTTTTCTATTGCAAAAAACCTGCGCGATCGTGAAACATCAATGATCTTGAACCATTCCGACTCAAACGTATTGATAAAAATTATGTATAGAAATCGCCATGTAAGAAGGATATTTGACTTAAAGTGCTTTTTTGACTTACCTTTTATTGTATTTGTTTATCTGTGTTCACAATGGCATGATTAATGTAGATGCAAAAGGTATAAAAAACTTTCCTTCTCCAGCAATCTTTTTCATCATCTTCGTCACCGTCACCACCGTCACCATGTGCCACGTCAATGCCGTACGCGGGAATCGAATTCGCAGCTCTACGATAGAGGAGTCATCGCCGCAATCGCCAGCGCTATTCAGCACGAAAAAAAACAACCTCTGCGACTTATTTCGAATGCGCGCAGATATTGCAATCAGTCTCTGGCCACGTGAGAGGTACTGTTGTATCGTTTGATACCCAGGAACATGGAAAAGATCCTAAAACAATGGAACAGTTTCAATTTTCACTGAAAATGCAAATATTTGATTGTGTTATTCCGCCTAACTTCACACTGCGGACTGAATTATCACACTCGGTGCGTCACTACATACGACACAAATGTTGTCAGGCGACAGCAAGTCTCAAGGAAGAGCCCGCCCGCCATTAAATAATTGCTATTCACATCATGCCTTATGGAATTACATCGTTTTTGATATTTTTGGTATGTAAAGAATAGTTGTACTACATATATACAATATTATGTTATTGTAGTATTCCTGAAGTTAGTCTTAGTTAAAACATTCAATTTGGAACACCATTTTTTGTGCTGTTTTCGGCAGCATTTTTGCCGCTGCAGGCTACTAGACTCCCCCATCATTGAATCTTTCGGACCGCCGTTCTTTGTGCCGTTCCGTGCTGCGGGCCTCTGTGTGGCCGACGGGCAGTGCAGCAGAGTGGAGTGGAAGCGGGGGTGGGGAGGGGAGGGGAGGGGCGGGGCGCGGCGGCGGGGACACTTGGCGGAGAGCCGTGCAAACTCTGTGGACGCTTTTCCTCGTTCACGACGCGCGCCGCCCGCGCCGCCGCCCGCACCGCCGCTGCCTCCGCCGCCGCCGCCGCCGCGGTTTCACGGCCGCCCGCTCGCCTTTCCTGGCGACGCGGCCGCGCCTGCCAACACACGCGCGACGGCCGCCGCTGCGTGACACATGGCGCATCAAGTCCCCAATGACCCCGCTCACCAAGCGCTCCCACGGAATGGAACCTGTTGCAGAACCGTCAGTGTTTTATGACGAAAAGCAATTTGCTCTGAATATTCTTTTTACGTTATGCTAAATGTAGTGTAGAGAAATTTAAGTAAAGCTGCAAGACACTCTGTCGATAATATGACAGTAAATCACGTTTTGGGGGTTCCTAATACCGAAAAAATTATTGTTTTCTCAAAGTGTTTATACCGGGAGCGGGAGCTCAGTGCATGAACTGATGTCATTGCAGCGCCTCTGACCGGGAGGTCCTAGGTTCGAGTCTTCACGGTCGCAGGATTTTCGACACTAGCTTTTCAGCTAGGTCGAATTCAGTCGCTGCCTGGAGGAGAATTCAAGTGGCCGGCTGCTCTGATCGGTAGTTTTCCGTGGTTTCTTTGATCAACACCAGGCGAATGCCGGAGCAGTACCCTAACAAACGGGCCACGGACCGCGCGCGATCTGTCCTTCCCATTCCTTGTCCTATCCTCTCCTCTTACACACACACACTTACACTAACATGCACTACACTACCATATATCCCGGGAGACCGGTCGGGAGCTTAGAGCTTGTCCAGGCTGGGGCGGTACCCCGCTGGTGGGAGAGTCCTGGAAAAGGGGAAACCCCACTAGCCGACGGTAGGTTGACGCCGGATCTCGCCATCCAGTGGGGGAAGATCACCGCCATCTCCCGAGAAAAAAACATGCACTACACTAACGCGACTAATGACCAGAGGAGTTGACGCGCCCGGAAACTCGAAAAAATCAATCAAACAAACAAACTGTGATAAATGTAGCGTAGAGAAATTTAAATAAAGCTGTCAGACACTGTGTCGATATTTTGACAGTAAATCACGTTTTGGGGGTTCCTAATACCGAAATAATTGTTGTTTTCTCAAAGTGTTTATCTGTCTGCCCGCCAGTGGATAATTCAAGCGTCTAAGAAGAAATAAAAGAGGTCATCTTCGTCAACATACTGGCTTTATTAAGATAGCCGGCTTTCGACGGCTTTGCCGTCATCGTCAGTCTCGCTGCTTTCGGCAAAAGTCGGTCGACTTCGGCACAGTCGACCGACTTTTGCCGAAAGCAGCGAGACTGACGATGACGGCAAAGCCGTCGAAAGCCGGCTATCTTAATAAAGCCAGTATGTTGACGAAGATGACCTCTTTTATTTCTTCTTATAAGAACGTCAACAACACCCAATCAGAATTCCCACAATTCAAGCGTCTAAACTGTTCCAAGGATTTTCTCGAAAATGGATATTCTTCAGTCGATTGGAGCCACTAGAGACCCAGCGAATTTAAAGTACATCCTTTAATTTTGGGGGGTGAAGACATTTTCAATATTTTTCGAAGAATTGCAAGAGAAATTTTCTAAACATTTTGTCTCGAATAGAGCGCGAGCGCTATATTTTCTGTACTTTTTCTCTAGAATAGATGCGGGTATACAAATGGCACAAATACGGTTTTCAGTAGATGATATGAATTTCCGAAACTTGCAAAAACTAATAATTTATTTTACGCCTTCCCGCATCTATACTTTTAAAATAGTTTTATTTCTGAAATAAATCTCTTCTTCAAAAATAGATCTTTTAATATGTTTATTTACAATTCTAGCAAATTAGGAATTCATGAAAAGGCACGATAGGTTAATTGCCTGCACTGGCAGATCTGTATCGACCTTAAAGTTCCAAGCACAAACTCGAAGGACACTAAAATTTACCAAACCTATGGCTTCTGTCGCACTATGTAAAAAACTGCATGACCAATAAGTCCATATTGGTAGTACGGTAACAGAAAATAAACAGAATATTGTAATGTAGGATTTGTAGAAAAAAAATCGCGTTTTTCTGTGAAAGCACAAATTGGTGAGGAGGTTGGAATTATGAAGAGGTGAATTTGATGGATAACTCTACCGTATTATAATAAACCCATTATCCACAAATACAAACGAGGCGAGCAAAGAGTCGAGCCTATTCTGCAAATATCTAGGTGTATGATGATGCTAACCTTTACATGTGATTACTAATTGCACACGAATGACGGAGAACATATTACATTAGCAAAGAACACTTGTGAAATACGAAATATGCGTTAAAATATATTCACAAAACCGAAGCAATTGTCCTCCATACGATTTGTATGTATTATTATTGCATTGATTCATATCGTTCACATAATCATAGGAGATATGGACGTCGATACGGTGCATTTTAAACGTGATAACACGGAAACAGAAAAACGCTCTTGTGATTCTGCGGCTGTCTGCCCTAAACATCGTCTTAAGGGCGCACGTAAAATGGTAACCCACCTACAAAAATTGCACTGGAGCGCAGTCCAAATCTTCCCCAATATCTGAATGAGTACGCGTTCCCCACTTAATATTGGATTCTTCATCCAGCAAGAACCTGCGTACGTCTTGTCTGGCCCAGGAAATCGTCTATTTCTTTATTTTTTTTATTACAGCGTTTACTCTCATTACCTAACCACTAGTGGCAGTTACTAATGGAAAGCGATTTTTTGAACGTAGTTCTTTCAAAGCAGCTATCTCTATCGTATGTCGCTCGTGTTCGTGGCTGTGCGCAGTTGCAGTGAGCTTGGCTGGCGCACGAGGTTGGCGCGCTTCCACGTGGGGGTAGCCCCCCCCCCCCCACCGAGTGAGCTTCGCTAGATTTCCTCATCCCACGCGCCTCCACCTCACACGTCACCTTCATGCATATTGCGCTGCCTCGGGGATTGTCTCCAAATGTCCAATTAGGGTTACGCTGCGATAAACAGGAAATCACGACGTTTCCTCTGATTAATTATAAGTTTCTGATTCCAAACGTTACGTGAACATTTGCATTTTCACATCGGTGTGAAGTCAAGTTATTTATCGATAGCTCGATGGAAATTATAGGTATTAAAGATCCATTTCTGGAAGCTTTTATATCTAAACGAGACGAAATACAATTTTTGTTGGTTTTAAGCTGGAAAATTCAAAAGAAAAAATTATAACCCATTTAGCAATATAAGAGATGTGTAATTTTTTTTATTTTTGAAGTTTTTGAAGGGTTTATAATGATACTCCAGGAACTAAAAACGCACTGGACTGAAAACTGAAGATTTGCATAATTCTTTGTGAGCACATTGACGTCAGGTCAAGATCATACGCAAGGGAATCTCAATGAACTTGATTCTTCCTGGAAAATGTCAGCGTCTCAGGATAATTGGCAACCACGATTGTTTCCTGGAAGCGATACCAACCTTGGCCAGATACTTTCCGCTTCGCCTATCCGTGGCTGGGAGGTGCGAGTTGGAGGAAGTGTGTAGCGCAGGCCGTTCGTGACCTGTTTGGCGTGCCTTCGCCTACCGCGCTGGGTGAGATCAGACGATCAGATCAAGTGAACATCACTGTTAAACTGAAACAAGCAAATCAAAAACTACAACTCCATCCTATAATAAACCGTCATTGTCTTCCTACCACATGCACACTTTTATTAACCGAAACCATGTTATGACCTCTATTGTTATATGCTTGGCCGAACTGGTACAATGTTGCTCCTACCCATTTTGCAAATTCCAAATATTCCAAAATAAAATCCTAAAATCAGCCATGAAAGCACCCTCGTTTGTAAGAAACAACTCTCTCCAAACCGACTTAAAAATTCCCTCCATCCAAAATTGAATGCACACCGTATCTCAAGACTTCTTTTTACTTTCTCGTATACGTACGTATACACGGAGTAATAAACGTAGTATACAGAAAGTTATGTAATGCTGCGCGAAAAAACGGCCGATTTTCGACAGAAAAAAATCAATTGTCGCACCGTGAAAACAAGAAAGTGAACAAATCCAGTTGCTGAAATAAGAGAAAAAAATCTCTAACACGTGGTGCAGTCAGAATCCCAGTTTTGTGGGTCCTTCATGCCGAAAATCCAATTCGAAGCAAAACGTCCGCCTGTCCGTCTGTCTGTGAACACTGCTAGTGCCGAAACCATGGGTAGGATTTTTCCAAATGGAAGAAACCCCTGTCCATCTGGCTTCAGTTGAAGCTTTGAGATTTTGAAAAACATTCTTTAAAATTTGGGGGTACTTTACACAAAGCTAACCGAACAATTTCAAAATTTTCTCAAAAACGGTTCCAATTCTTTTCTTTATTTTACTTGTAAAAATATGGTAAAATACTCTTACAAAGGTGGCTTAGGTTCGATTTTCGCGGTTCTCTGTATTTTCGAAAATTTCGGCAAAAATTTCGGCGTCTTTCTACAACTACAAAATTGCAGACAGAATTTTCCTTCAAATAAAATTTCTTGTCCATAAATATTTCTTTCATAAAGGTCATGAACATTTTTTTAAAAAAATAGTAGTTTTCGTGCAGTAGTGCGTGCAATATTTGAAATTTTAAAAAATTAAAAAAACAGATTTTCTCAAACACGGCTCCTAATTTTTTTTTCAATTTTTGCTGAGTAAAGTACCAAACAAACCCTATACGACGACATAAACGCCATTTTGCTCTGTTCTTTTGTTTTTTTAAATTACAAGAAAGAAATTTCACTTGACTCTCACGTCGGTAATATTTTCACTAAATGCGATTTCTTCACGTTATTGTAATTATGAGTACATGTGCTTTAAATAATGTCGTACAAGGTTTCTCGAAAACTCAACAGATTTCTGTTAAAATGAGATGAAAATTCCGCATTCTCAGAAACGTTCAAGTGCCAATTTCTCAGAAATGGCTCCAAATTTTTCCTTCAAACTTCTGCAAGGAATAGTGGTAATGACAGTTTGATATGACGTAAAGTTTATTTTGGTGTACTCTTTTGTTTTGTAAAAAATTACACAATTTTTTTTAATATCTGTCATCCCGCTAAAACACACTTTTCAATAGATGTGTATACATTATTGCATTTGTGAGTAAATGTGCTTTAAATAACTTCAAATGAAGTTTTTCGAAAACTAAATAGATTCCTCTGAAAAAGAGTTTGTTCAAATTTCACATTTAGATTCACACCTAACGCCATTTTCTTAAAAAAACGGCTCCAAATTTTTCAATAATAATTGCTATTTAGGACGACATTTTAGCCTTCTTTAATATTCTTAAGTTAATGTTTGTGTTCTATTTGGAAACCGAAAAGTTAAGAAAATTTCAAAATTATGTAATTTGGGCGGCGATAGATAGTAGCATGCAAGAATGAGAGGCAAGACTGTACAGTACCAGTCCAAGGAAATTAGAAAACTTTACTACGAAAAAGTCTGTGCCATTCTGTAGCACCTCTAGATACTTTCTGTCATACGTACGTATATACGGAGAAATATGCGTAGTATAGAGGAAGTTATGTAATGCTGCGCGAAAAAACGGCGGATTTTCGACAGAAAAAAATTAATTGCCGGGCCCTGATAACGAAAAGCAGATAAATTCAGTTGCTAAATTAAGAAAAAAAATCGTCTAACACGTGGTGAAGTCAGAATTCCTGTTTTGTGGGTCCTTGATGCCGAAAAACCAATTGAAAGCAAAACGTCCGTCCGTCTGCCTGGTGTATGTGAACAAACCTAGCGCCTAAACCGTGCATAAGATTTTTTTTCAAATTGAAGAAACCCCTTTGGTTTTTGCGTGAGCTTATGGTCTGCGAGTTTGAAAAATATTTATTAATTTTTAGAGGGACTTCATATGAAGCCCTAGGGACATTTTCCAAGTTAACTCAAAAATGGCTCCAAATGTTTTCTTGAAATTTCTTGTAACAATAGAGTTAAATACGCTTATAAAAGTGGCATAGGTCCGATTTTCAGGATTAAATCTGAATTTTTGAAAAATGTAAAAGTATGCATTTTTCGGCTACTTCTTAAAACTACAATATTGAAGATAAAGACTTTACCTTACAATGAAATGTGTTGTCCATAAATATTTCTTTCATTAAGGTCATTTAGATTTTCTTATAATTTTTTTGTAGTTTTCGTGCAATAATGCATGCAATATTTACAATTAAAAAAATAACAAAAATGAGATTTTTACGGAAACTGCTCCAAATTTTTCTTTAAATTTTAGGTACAGTTAGTGCCAAGCAAACGCTATACGATGACATAAATGCCATATTGCCCTATTTTTATGTTTTTTTCCAAAATTACAAAAAAGTAATTTTTTAGACTTGTCTTTCACGTCGGTAACACTTTTTTGAGAAGCGATTTCTTCACAGTATTATATTTATGAGTACTGTGCTTTAAATAATTTCAAATAAAATTTCTCAAAAACACAACCATTCTGTGTGAAAATAAGCTCAAAATTTCACATTTTCAGAAACGCACAAATTCCATTTTCTCAAAAATGGCTCCAATTTTTTCTTCAAATTTTCCCAATGACTAGTGTTTATTGTACTGTTTAGTATGACGTTTAGTTTATTTTGGTGAATCATTTTGTTTTTTCAAAGCTTACAAAAATGTAAGTTTTTCAAATATCTCTCACGCCGTTGAGTTGCACAGTTCTATCAATTTGAATACATTATTTAATTTATGAGTAGAAGTGCTTCAAATTTCTTCCAATGAAGGTTTTCGGAAACTCAATAGATTTCTGTGAAAATAGCTTCAAATTTCGCATTTACAGTGATGCTTAATCGCCATTTTCTTAAAAAAGGCTCCAAATTTGTCAATGAAAATTACTATTTATGACGAGTTTTTACTCTTCTTTAATATTCTTGAAGTAATATTTTGGTTCTACTATTAAGAAACCGAAAAGTTGACAAAATATTCAAAAGTGTGTACTTCGAGCGACAATAGATGGCAGCTAGAATGAGGATGGATCAAGACCGTAAAGCCAGTCCACACCAGTTCACGAGGAAGTCTGTACCATTCCATAGCACCTCTAGTTTAACATGAAAAAGGTTCCTCATATCCAACATTTCCAAACTAGTTACTAAATCAATTGGAGGTGCTCGATTGAGCTTCCCCTCATCAATATTAAACTGTGCCATTTGTCTGGTCTGTCCATCAATGTTGTGTTTTGTATTTTGAGTTCTACAATTAACATCTGAATAATCCATCTGAATAAGTGAAGTGCATGTTTCTTTCATCGGGAGGTGGCGGTGACCTTTCCCCACTGGATGGCGAGATCCGGCGCCGACCTACCGTCGACTAGCGGGGTTTTCCACAACCAGGGTTCTCCCACCAGCGGGGCACCGCCCCAGCCGGGACAAGTTCTAACACCCCGACCGGTCTCCCGGCATGTGTGGTAGTGTAGAGCATGTTAGTGTAACTGTGTGTGAAAGGGATGAGGATAGAACAAGGAAGGGGAAAATTCTATTCATACGGTCTATGGCCCGTTTGTTAGCGTACTGCTCCGGCATTCGCCTGATTTTGGTCGGAGAAACCACGAAAAATACCGTTGCGAGCAGCCGGTCGCTGGAAGTCTCCCCTAGACAGCGATTGAATTCGATCTAGCTAAGCAGCTACTGTCGAAATTCCCGACACCGTCGGAACTCGAAACCTAGGCGCTCTCGGTCAGAGGCACTGTAGTGACATCACTGGTGTTTATTAATCCATTGCCAACAAAAACTTTAAACAAATTTTTCTCGTAACTTCACTTTTGCTTCCTCGCCTTTTTCATACTTATGTGCTAAAAAGAAAGTACTTTAAAGCTACCGCGTAAAATGGCGATTTTTCGACTGGAATACTCTTTTTGTGGGTCCTTGAACCCGTCAAAGTGGATAGTTCTTGCTGCTATTTGTAGTAAATTACTTCCTCTAATATGATGTGTAGTAATAATCTACGTGTTATGTGTTCTTGTTTCAGAAAAAATAAGGGAAAATATCAAATGCCTATCCTTCAGTTCGTCTGTAGAAAAATGAGTGCCTAAACAGATCGGACGATTTTCTCCAAAATTTGAAATCCCGGATCGATCACGACGAACGCGAGGCTCTACGAATTCGAAACAGATGTTAGGATTTTTGGGAGTACTTTACATCAAGCCTCAATGATATTTGATGAAAATTTTCTCAAAAATGACTCCAGATTTTTTCCGTAAGTTTTTTTCTTGGATGGAGAAAAGTAGCTTATAAAAATGGCACAGATTCCGTTTTCGTTATGTATTTACAAAGTCTGTGAATTTACGAAGATTGCAAAATAAAAAATAAAAAAATAAAGAACCCTGTGTTTTCCTATAAATTTAATATTGAAGATAGAAATTTTTTAATGAAATCTTTTCTTCAATATTAAGTCTTTAAATAATGTACTGTAAGATTTGTTGTAAATGTTAAAAGTTTCTGCGTAATGTTGAACTATTACAAATAATGCAAGACTGTATTTGCTGTTGTAACACCACTAGTTTTTATTAAAATTAATTAAAATTCTGCATTACGTTATTTTCTCTTTTGTAAGACAACTCATGGTGGTTATGGCAAACCAAACACGCCAAAACAGCCTATTGTGCACAGAAGATACTCCGCCCATACTGCCGAGAATAATGGGTACCGACAGTTCCCATCCTTGACAGAGATCTATTAATAGATATGGGCCGGTAAGGTAGACCTCAGAGTGCGAAAAAAAAGACGACTAGAACGTTCGAATCGTTTAGTCCGGCTCCAGCCACAACACACAACGTCCATGGCTAAGCGGGATTCGAACCCACATAGGCCACAGTTCGAATTTAACGCGCAGTTCGGCGAAAATCCCCAATTCCAGCCAGCAATAAAGGCTGAGGGTTGAAAGGTGATTTATAGTGATAGAGTGAGTCCTGCCGTGACACATCCCGCAAACTAATATCCAAGCACGAGGCAAGATTCGAGCATGCAACCTTCCCTTCCAATACCAACAAGGTATGCGCGATTTAGCAATCTCGGCTACCCAGGTCGGCGAGACTTGTGAGTGAATTCATTACATAATTCATGGCATCCGATTCCATTAATTCATTGTATTACTTTCTTAAACGGGTCGAGACAGTACATCTGCTTGCTATGGTCTGCAACAGTACATTAAATTGCTTCTCTCGCCGAATTGTTTTTCTCCGAAACTTTCGCGATTGCATCGAGCCACAATTTTTGCCCAGTGACCGAAGGCGTATTTGGAGACGCCCGGTTCCAGCGAAAATTCGTCTTTTGAAACAGCTTGCTCTCTTCCACAGACGAAAGCGACGGTGATCCAGCGGCCGTGGGCGAAGGTCAGAGAGGGCGCGGCCGAGCGGCGAGCGCCGTTTCTGCTCCAGAGCGACGCGCCGAGGTGTTGGGTTTTCCTCCTTCGCTCGCCTTCGCCTTCGCCCTCTCGCCGCCCGTGCCGCCACATCCGTCACAGACGTTTTACCAAACGCCTATTGTCTTCTCCAGGAAGGCCGCCGCCGCGAGGCGACAGAATTACATTATCGCGTAAGTGGACCAGCTTCATTCCATTTTATGGTGTTTTGTTTTTCACTTGCTTCTCCTGTTGTCGGCTCATTGTATAATTTTATAAAATAGGTATACTTTCTAGTATACGTAGGATAGAGATCGGGTTGTGATGCTGCGAATAATCAGTGTCAACAAAAATTATTTTGACTGAAATTTTGCAGGTCACTGATTCATTTTTTTTTTTCAAAAACGTCTGTGTGTCGATCCGCCCGATTGTCAGTCCGCTCGTCTGTGGGTGAGACTGTTTACCACGATCATACGCTTTTCTCCAAAATTCCCCAGTAGTTCTGGCCGCACATGTGGCCTTTTGAATATAATAGGATATTTTAACCTTTAGAATTACTTTTCTTGAAGTTTCTAAAACATTTAGGAAACTTTGAAAAATATAGCTGCAAGTTTTTTCTTTAAAGTTTTTCTACAATAGAGCAAATCATGGTTATGATTGGTTGATTATTAGTCATTCCGGGCGCGTCAACTGCTAAGGACATTAGTAAGTAAGAAAGTTTTTGCTCGGGTGGTGGCAGTTGTCTTCTGCCCGCTGGATGGGGAGATCCGGTGCCAACCTATCGTCTGTTGGTTATTCGACCATACACTAGACAAACACTTGCGGGCTCCTCCGATCTGCGGTCAGCAGGACGCGAGGCCCTCCGCGACAACACACACAAAGTCAAGGGACAAACAGCCATGCCCAAGGTGGGACTCGAACCCGCGACCCTTCGGACCGAAGCGCCGAGTCGGTACTCACTCTTAGCCACCTCGGCCATCCAGGTCGGCTTCAGCATTAAATTTCTAAAATTCGTTCATAATGTGTGAGAAGATGGCCGTTTTGAATGTTAAAGCAATTTCCGAAAGTTGTTTCTACGGCGATGAGTGAACGATTTTTTTAATATTAAACACATTTATTAATTTTGGAAGATTTACATCGTTCAGTACAATTACTTTACATATGTACTTTCAGACTTATTCTAGTTAAAATATCTAAGCTAACTTAATCCTTATATTGGAGAGGATACTCTAGGGGAGAACCTCGATGTTAAGAATCGTGGTTGGCTAAAATTTTGAGGAATGCTTCAAAAGGAAATCTATTTTTTATTCGAGTGTGGGTTGGATTTTTCGGAAGTTTGCAATGGGATGCTGCTTGTTTGTCTGTAAGGTTTTGGTAGAAGTTGTGTAATATTTGTGCTATTTCGTTTATTATTGTATTGATGTTTAATTCTGAATGAAGTTGTTTATTACTTATGAAACAGGGGCATTTGTGATTAATCTTAAAAATTTATTTTGCATTACTTGAATTTTATTGACATTTGTGGGGGCTGCGTTTGTCCATATGGGGCATGAATAAAGCAGTAGTGATCTGATTATTGTTTTGTATAGTGTTGTACTGTTTGTGTATGACAGAGATTTATGTTTGTTGATTAGTGACCGAAGTACCCTACCAAACGGGCCACGGACCGCGCGCGATCTGTCCTTCCCATTCCTTGCCCTATCCTCTCTCTCCCCTTACACACACACTTACACTAACATGCACTACACTACCACATATTCCGGGAGATAGGTCGGGAGCTTAGAGCTTGTCCCGGCTGGGACGGTGCCCCGCTGGTGGGAGAGTCGTGGTTAGGGGGAAACCTCACTAGCTGACGGTAGGTTGGCGCCGGATCTCGCCATCCAACGGGGAAAGATCACCGCCATCTCTCGAGAAAAAAGCATGCACTACACTAACGGGACTAATGGGCAAAGCAGTTGACGTGTCCGGAAACACGAAAAAATCAATCAATGAATCCATCAAATGAAGCGAGACAAGAAATAAAAGCTCATTAGATGAGAGTGACGTCTTTGCAAGTCACCCATAATTTAATGAATGTTAAATAATTTAATGAATATTAATAAATTCGTAAATAAAATGATTAAATCAATTAACTAAAAATTAGCGGGGCTATAGCAGCAGAGTCGTAGCGGTCTCGGACCAAAGGATCGAGGTTCCAATCCCGCCTCGGCATGGTTGTGTGTGTTTCGTGATTGTTTGTGCTATCTCTATAATGTGCTTGTGTGTCCTCTGTAGTTGGTGTCAGGAAGGGCATCCGGCGATAACACATCGCCAAATCACGATAAAAATGGAGTAGGCGGAAACTGAGACCGCCCCCATTTAGCGCCGACCCCATAGAATCGAGAAGAAAGGCTGCGATGAAAAAAAAAAAAAATACAATTAACTCGAATCAAGAGTCGAACGTTTTCACATTTCCTTATGACCATATTTTAAATAAAACAAAAGATCAATTTTTTTAAAGAGTCTTTGCTCTTTTTTCTATTAATTAAATTCAGTTTTCGAGATTTCAAAAGCTAAGTCAAAATAGTTTTTTTTTTCCCTTTTCGTTTTTCATTTACCCAATCATATTTTTTTAGCTCCCTCTTCCCCCTTGTTTCAACCACCTGCCTTGCCTCTCCTTCCTTGAGAGCTCTGTTACTCATCCTGGTCCCGACCCCTCTGACTGTTGGCCTCTATCCAACTTGGCCTGCCAACTTAAAATGGTTGTTAAAATCAGTTGTCTCACATAGCGTACTTATCTATAGGATATGGCTGATTGAAAAATCTATTTTAAATTACAAGTGTTTATATATATTCACTGTAAAATTATCAGTAATTGGTTTTATTGTTAAAATACTTCTGACTTATTTACAGATCTGTTATATTGTACCTGAAGATGAGAACAAATAGTTCGCAAAGCGTTGTACCTGTAACACAAAAACATTTTTAACATGGAAAAAAGTAATTTAATTGAATGGTTCCGTTTTGATTGATATACGAATGATTGTCTCAAATTTGAAGATACTGAACAATTAATGAAAATATTCATATATTCGACCTTGTCAAAAACAAACACATTGTTTAATAACATTTTTGTAACTAATTTCAACGTACCACCATCCTATTCTTAGCGTGCGAATACAAAAAAAATCATATTTTCGGTAGTATTTACAAAGTAGTGGTGCTATAAAATGGCATACACTTTCTCGTGTTAGTTAGTTTTGTAATTTGTTTGGTCTCGGCTATCTTTTCTGTCTTCCTCATCCTCTTGCCAGCTGGCTTCTATCGCCACCCAAAATACATTTTCTTGAATTTTTCTGAATTTTTCGGTTTCCTCATGGTAGAACCGAAATATTACATAAAGAAATATTAAAGAAAGGTAGAACCTCCACCTATGTGGAAAACGTTGGAGCCGTTTTTAAGAAAATGGCGTGTAGTCTTATTTTAAACGCAAAATTTGAAGCTCTTATTCACAGGAAACTTAAATTTTCGAGAACTTTCGTTGGTAGTCATTTGAAGCACTTCCACACAAAAGTGCAATAATGTACACAAGCCGCTGGAAATGTGAAATAACTACGTGAGATATACTAAAAAAAATCATTGTTTGTATGCCAGAATTATAAACGACCTTTTCTGTTGCAAGAAATTGTTCATAATCGGGCATTTTACGGCAAAAATAATTACATATTAGATTTTACGGCACGAATTATTACATCACACATTCAGCTAACTGCATCGAGAAAACGTTGCGAGGTAAAGGTAAACGGAACAGAACCACCGTTTTCTCGCGCAGATGTTAACAATGCCATCTTGAATTTGATTTTCAGAGGGCATTGGATGCCCAATACCAGATACGTCACAAGAAAGTTGTTTCACAAAATTACCTACGATTCTATCATAAATTTATAATGATGTTACACAAAAAACAGCGTATGCGACTCGTTTATAATGTTGCTTTATTGCATTCGAACAAATTTGAAAACTCGCTCTTAACTTTGCTTGTTTTCAAAACATGTTGTCATGCAATAAAGGTTAACATTATAAACTAATTGCATTAAATAATCTTGCGCAATTCTTGATAAAACATAAGAATACAGCAAAAAAGACTTTTGTGTCATATTAAACAGTGTATTTTGCATTATCCGTGTAAAAAGTTTGATGAACAAAATTGGAGGCGTTTTTGAATAAATGACGTTTGAGCGTTTCTAAAAATGCACAAATTTGAGCTCATTTTCACAGAAAGCTTTGAAGTTTTCGAGAAGCTTTGTAAGACGTCTTTTGAAGCAAGTGTACTCATAAATGCATTAGCGGCGATTTGTAAATATTAATAACCGCTAATGTAAATATTAACGTGAAAGACAAGCAAAAAATTACATTTTTGTAATTTTTAAAAAATCAAAATAATACAGCAAAATGGCGTTCATGTCATCTAATAGACATTTAGCACTATCCCTACCCAAAGTTTATAGAAAAAATGTGGTGCTGTTTTTTAGAGATTCCTGTTTTTGTTATTTTTTATACTGCGCGAAAATTACTAAACCTTTCAAACAATGTACATGACTTTAATGAAAAAATAATAATGGAAAACGAATTTCAATTAAAGGAAAAGTCCTAATCATTGGTCAAAATCATTGATCAAAATGTTTTATTTCATTGCGCTGAGGATATCGTACCAGTAGGACTCTTTTAATAAAATATGCGGCATTCAGATATCATAATGTTTTTTTAACACCCTGTCAATAATATACATAATGAATTACAGTTATTATTAAGTCCAATATTTTATGATGCCCTTAACTTTAAACGAGTGCCTCTTCTATATATTTTAATGCAATACAAATGTTTGGCAACATGACATCAAGAAGCTCTAGACCAGACTATCTTGGACTAAAAAATTACGCTTATATCGTATTTACCCATAAAATATTTTCGTATACACTTTCAAAGCGTTTATCCTAATTCTAGTATGTTTGCGCTGCCTGATATCGAAATCACAACTCTGAATTTGCGATAATTGTGCCATGTCTCTGAGAAGGTCAAGACATCGAAGGCGCCGTCTACTGGCTCGAGAAACACTGGGTCGGGTTTTGACAAACTCGATGCATGGTCATTTTCTGTGCACATTTGTTACCACGACAGGGTTCGTTGACTTTTCTCAAATGCTGATATTTTCTTCAGTTCCTTCACAGAAATCTATCGCATTACGAAGGTTGTAAGATATGTTCCAACGCTTCTCGTATACGTTGATGGAAATTAATGGTCAAGACAAGTCTGGCGTAAATGGCGATCGAACTTCAGCGTAAATGATAATTATTGGTGATAATTAGGTGTAATGGGTGATAATTATGTCAGAATATACTAGAATATTTTTGTTCACAAACGTTGTTTTATCTAAACTGTAATACTGCTGTCATTTTCACCCTGTCGTTAGATTATATGATTATTAGCATTTGAGTAATTGACTTATGGTGTGTTTATTTAAGATTAGCATACCTTATGTTGGTGCTTGAATGAGGAAAATTATTAATAGTTGTGTTATGAATTGCGTAAAACTAGCGTAAAACGTAGTCACTTACCATGCAATAACGCCAAGACAGCTACATGATAGGGACACTCCGGTGCTCAGTCTTCGCTCGACAATTTCCTTGAGTGACTTTCCTCGTTCCTTCTTTACGTTGTTCTCAGAATCCGATAACCTTGTCACAAAGCTACTAGCAAGGGTGTATTTTACAAATATATAGATAGTCGTGCGTGTAACGGCGAATTCCAAAAAGATAGAGAAGTATCTTCCATACAGGACTATGCGGAAGTCTGACGTGGAGCCAGAGGTGCTGACAATTATACTCGTAAACACACTCCGCCTTTTGGCTACGCGCGTTTTTAGAGGATTGTGATTTCCAGGGTGGGACGCGCAAGTTGGGCGTGGCCCAAGGGCATCCACAAAGAAGGGGCCCCCAACAAATCATGGGGGACAATTGTGGATTTTAACAGAAGTCAGACGATATAAATCTTCATTTTTTTTTGTCATTTGAATATCACATTTGTATTCACGTATTTTAATTGTATTTGTTACATTACGACATTGGTATATATTATATTTTTATTTTGTTTGAATTTTTTATTTGTTATTTTATTTTTAAATAGTATATTTTTTCTATGACGCATAATAACCATGCAATAAAACAAAAGCATTCCCTAATGTGAAAATCATTTTGAAATTTTTTCTTACTTTGATGACTAGCAGAACTAACTAATGTGCTGAAAGATCGTTATCAAAATTAAAAATAGTTAAAAACAAATTGGGAACGACATTGACTTGTCAACATCTCAGAGATCTAGCTATTTTACGAAGCAATATCGATATTCTGAGAGAAATAAATTGTGACACTAATCGACATTTTGCGGCAAGGAAAGTAAGGAAAGTGAGGAAAGTGTCTCTTTAACATATTTAAATGCATGTACTATATGGTTACCAAAAATGAATAAATATAATTTTTTAGAGCGTGTTTGAACTTTTTCCTGAGATTTACCCCCCGAACGGGCTTCAAATAAACGTTTGACCCGGGGCCACAGTAAATGCAGCTTGGAGAGTGCAATATTAAGAATTCGCGCGGTGTGCTGAAAGCGTGGGCTAGTGTATTTTTATCTTTTATCGGTTATATCACTTCTGAAGGGAGAATGCAACTTTCACTTCCTTCGCACGTTGAAATTTCTGAGTCAACAATCAGGAAAAGAAGATTCATGACGAAAAGCGATATTTTTAAAATGCCAAAGGATGTACTTCAGTTGGTGTGCATTTGTTCAACCATAGGTCGCTTGTATGCGCTAAAAGTTCCGGCACTCCGCCCTGCTCCATGTTTCAGATAAAAGTTCCGCTACGCACCGGTGGCGCGCTGCTCACCATTCCTCGACCGGCTGCTGCATACAAATAAACGGAAATTCGCATTACAAACACAGAACTTTTCGACTTACAGGCTTTGAAATCAGATACCGATGCCTCTTCATTACTTCATTAGTAACAGCAGCAATGTTCCTCACAATCACTGGTACAAAATGTTCACAAATTATGTCAATTACCCTTATTAAATGTACTGCGCTCTCGTCATACGCATGGAAACTGCTTCTATGCAAAGCTGCTTAATATATTTTTGAAGGATTCTTTTCACACAATTCCTTGGAAGTTGTGTTACAGCTTTCACAATAAATTCCTCTATCATCGATAAAAAAACACAAATTTTGCGGAGGGATAGTTAAATTTGTAATTTTCGTCTCTATTGTATATTATGTTTACTAGTGAAGATCTGCGTTTGTTTGTGGACACTTTATTTAGACAAAGCGTACATGAAATTTCTTTATTTTACGTAAGCCAGAGATGAACGGCTTGCTTCAGTGGGAGTCTGAACATCACTAAGATTATTTAATAGGGATGCTATTTCCTCCGAAAGACATACTTCGGCATAGTGCGGTGTTGTTTTTTCACTAGATGGTTCTTTCCACTAATCAACAGATTTTTCTGGAATTTCAACGTTTGTAGTTTAAGGCAATGACAACAATACAGTTTTTATAATCTTATTCATGGAAAAGGTAACAGCTCTGCAGTGCAACATATAATTTCCACCTGACATTTGTCTTAGTCTACTGAAAAGTAGCTCAACAGAATCATTATTGAAGGACCTGGTCAATACAAAATGGTATTCACTGGAAATTAAATATCGTGAGCAACTTACTGTAGAAGCTGTATGGGTAGTAAGAGCTACGTACAATTCTGTACTAAGGAAATTTATCCCAGCTTCTTTGCTGTGCCGCATAATATTTTTAATATAATGAGCTAGAAAGAAATATTGATAATGATAATGTCTGATAGGTTTTTCTTGTACGTCCACGAAAGCGTCAATATGAATTTCGGTAGTTTCAGTAATTTTCTAGTAATATCTCGAGATGAGAATGGTTTTGCCAGGAGAATAGTGATTTGTAGTGCTTTTTGATGAGTGAACTTTCATGAGTGTTATTTATAGCAACGCCGTTCAAGTCAGAAATTTCCGATAGGATAAGAATATCACTTCAATAAATTCACCAACCTGACGAAAACTCGTCTCAAATGAAATGAAGAAAGTAATAGATATACGTTGCAAACAAAAATATGTAACTTTTTCCATCTTTGTGGAAAAATATATTTTTTAGACTACAAGAAGTAAATCGGGTACTTTTAGGGTTTTCACTGCGTACTCAAAACTTCACTTTTTTTAGCACTGCTGTTGAAAGTAAACCGATGTTCAGATGTTGAGTTAACACTAAATGCAAAAAATAGTGTATTACAAAGGCTTACACTGGAAAGTGACTTCTTTAGCACCAGGGATTGGCGTCGCAAAATTTTCGAAAATATTAAAAATTAATATAAAACATTTCTATTATTTGATGGTAATTTGTTACGCATAATAAAAACATGGCACTCAACTAATACCTCAAGTAAAGAGATTTGTTTTCGTGTTTGTTCGACCAAAATAACGTTTGTTAATTGTTTCCCTTTGTACAACCCTGATTTACAAATGCCGGAATATTTTTTTTCCAAAATTTAGAACCTTCGGTTCTAAATTTTGGGTGGGGTCTCAAAATTTTTGTGAGGATTTTTAATTTTGGCGTTTATTCGTCCGTAAAAACCAATGTTAATTGTTTCTCTTTGTACAACCCTAATTTTAGGAAGTTAATTGCCGAAATAATTTTTTTCCTAGAGCCTAAAATTAGCCTTCAATTTCGCATAGGGTTTCAGATTTGTTCTAAAGATTTTTGATTTAGGTGTTTATTTGCCTGTAAGAGCCAATATTAATTATTTCTTTTTGTACAGCACTGGTTTTTGGAATAAGAATGCGGGAAAATTTGTTTCCTAGAGCCTCAAATTAGTCTTAAACTTGGGGTAGGGTTTCAGATCGTACCGTGTTTGTGTGTGTGTGTGTGTGTGTGTGTGTGTGTGTTTATTCGCCTGTAAGAACCAATGTTGTTTCCTTTTGTACAGCCGTGATGTTTGAAATATAAATTCTTGAATAATGTTCTCTTAGAGCCTCAAATTAGCCTTAAATTTTGGGCAAGGTTCAGATTTTTTCTAAGCCCTTTTTTGTAAATCAAAAAATTTAGGTGTTTATTTGCCCGTAAGAACCAGTACTAATTGTTTCTCTTTGTACAGCCCTGATTTTTGAAATATGAATGCGGAAATCATTTTTTTCTTGGAGCCTCAAAATAGTTCTAAATTTTGAGTGGTGTTTCATAACTTTTGTGAGGAGTTTTAATTTTGGTGTTTATTAGTCCGTAAGACCCAATGTTAATTGTTTCCCTTTGTACAGCCCTGCTCTTTGGAATTTAAATGCGGAAATTACTTTTTTTTCCTAGAGCCTCAAATTAGACTTAAATTTTGGGTGTGGTTTCATATTTTTTAATATATTTTGAGATGAATTTTCTGAGTGGGCGCTGCTAGCTTTAGTCTTAAGCCAGCAGCGCCCACGATTTTGGTAAATCCAAAAGAGCCTAAAACTCGGGAATAGAGCACTTAATTATCCTAAAATTAGCTTAAAATTTTGGATATAGTTTGGTTGAGATTCCTGTGAACGCGTGCGCGGCCAGCCGCTCTAATGGGAGCGTAATCGACCGGGGAGGACAAGTGGGGTCTCCCAGGGACACTGTTCTCGCGAGCATGCGCTACCTCACCACCGGAAAATACGAGTGAGGCCGCCACGCCCACGCGAATCTGCGCGAGCACGGACACGTGGACGCGCCTGCGCAGAGGATCAACCGATCCCCGCCACCCTTCTGGACCCCGTCGCCTCCACAGCATCACCACCAAGATGAACAAGGCGGGGAGATCGCCACGAGCGCGGAACAATTTTTATGATCAGTGAGAGAGAGAATTTAGGCATCAAAAAGGGGGTTTAAATGTTAATTAGTTAGTAAGTCATAAATAGCTATTAAATTCATGACAAGCGATGCGGTTCGTCATTTATAGCCTAGTTAGCAATCCCTGGCATGCATGCGACCCTTCTCCCCATCAAAATTTAAGAAGTCTGAAGCTGCAAAATTTAAGAGGTCTGCCGACTAGTAGCGGCAGTTTTTCCGTAATTAATAAACTCATATTTCTTTTATTTCAAGCTGACCATTTTAGATTAGATTTTATTTATTATTCTGTAATGAAGTGTGGGACCTTGGTGTAGTATGTTAACTTTGCTTTAATTAATCCTTACATTGATCAACAATAAAACACTTTACTAATTAATCTATAATTTCCTCCCACAAGCGTTCACAAAATTCCTCACCTCACCCCACTGCAATACACTGAACTGTAATATCTTTCTTACACATGCGTTACAGTACTCCACTTCACAACACATCACTGCGAATATATAATAATATTATTAATAATAATTTAACTTATTATTTCGAAAAATAGTAATTTAACAATTTGAAACATATAAGTAAAATTGAAACAGATGATCTATGTTTAGTAATTTAATAATTCGAAACATAGCAGTAATACAGAATAAACAGCTGAGAAACTAATTTATTTTTAAAGATGCACATGCTTTGAGGAAAAGCTTCAATGATTGTCGCTTCAAAACTATTATTTGAAAAATATTTATGAGCGTGTGAGTGTGTGTGTGTGCCTGTCTGTACTTAAATTGCCCCCTCCCCGAAATACTTTCAAGATCCGCCTCTGGCAGGACCAAATTGTCGAATCTGGCAACCCTAGCCTCTGGCCGGCTTCTGTGGGAGGACGGGACACCGCGATTTCCTCCTGGCGCGTGAAGCGCTGGGCTCCTCGCTGGCATCCCGAAGGGCGACGGGTCTCCGCCTGAGTTGCATTTTGCCAAGGTCTCCCAGTTGCAGCCGCTGCCTGCAGGGGGCGGCGAGCGGGTCGTCTTCCCAGGGCAGCTTTGCCAGCCTCCCACTGAGGAGGACAAGCCGCGGCTCGCGACGTGAGTGCGCGAGAACGCAAAGCACGTGTGGGGTTGAAACGGAGCCCGTACGTAGGATTGCCAACTACGTTCATGTAAAAGGTAGGCCACTCGGTAAGAAAGATAGGGGGAAAACTCGCATCAATATATATATTAAAATTCAGACTAACATCAGCTCTATTTCTTTCTTGTCTCGATTTGCGATTCAAGTGAAAAGATTCGTTCACAAAATGCAAATGAAGATAGTCTGAGCGTCTCTTTTTTATTTTTGGCACTAGACAGAGACACTATCATGCATGTGTGTGCCAGCGTTCAGAAAAAAAATCTTCGTGTATTCTAAATTAAGCAATAAACGATACAACGTAGCAGACGTTAGTCATGTGTTGAAATAAATGACAACTATTAAATAATTACTAAAAGGAGGACATTTAAAATACAAAGGAGGACGAGAGAGCAATTGATATCAATGGAATACTCTCCTCTCAAATGCAGGATGGTTGGCAACCCTACCCGAACATGTCACAGCCGGATCTACCTTCGGAAAACTGGAGTGAAATCTATAGACGATTGTTAATAAAACAAGTGTACTGTGTTAAATAGAAATTTTGTATTCGTAAACGAGAAAGTAAAATGAATTCAAATAAAAAATGTGGAATTTTCAAGAAATGTGTTAATTTTCATACGTAGAAAAGGTAATCTGATTTTTAATACATCTTGAGGAATTTTCTCCGGAGGGGGGCCCGTCACATTTTGCGTGAGGGGTTCTGTATTATCTAAATCCAAACCTAATATGAGTTATCTCCAAGACAGAAGCAATTAAGAAAAAGGGTTTTCCTGTGTTTCTGGCAGGATTCAAAATGTGTCAATGACATTAATACCAATTACGCGATTTGATTACTTTTAGAATTGCCTTGACACAAAAGTACGACTGAAAAATTTTAAAAGCGAAGTTGTTACTTGTTGCATTTTCTTTAACCGTAATTAAATTTTTTTATTTGAAATGAATTCTATTTTTAGACGATTAATTTTGTGAACAGTTTCAAAAGCGTATGATACACTACAGTGTAATAATGAAAATTTACCTCTTCTGTTACTTCTTAGCATAATAGCTTTTTTGCAATATTTTCAGTATTCATCCTTTTTGTGTATCAGTGTGGGTCCCCTCCCCTTAGTGTTCCGCTTGAAATTGTATTCCGAGTTTTGATGCCTCGAGTTTCAGACTTCGGTTCGACCTTCTCCGCGTTTCACGGCGGTGTACCGCACACACACACGCCCTGCAGATCACGGTTCCATGTGACATTGCCTTTTTCTTTAGAGCGAAGCTTTCGCTCGAGCAGATGGAGGGAGTTCGTGGAATCCTGAGTCCCGAGGTCTCTCCGCTGCGCAAATATTTCCTCTGCCTGCGGAGGACGAGCTCCGCTCCCTAACCGTACACTGGACCCAAACGGAACACACACACGGCGCGCGCACAAAGGGATATCTGTAAAACCTGGTCACAGGAAAATACACAATTTTTTTCAGACAAAAAGTGAACAAATTAATGCCGGTCGTGGAGACGGAAAATGGCATGGAGTTTTTAATTGTGTGAAAAAGCAATACGATTATCAACTGAAGTTATTTTTAAGCAATGGATTATTGAAGACGCTTCAGAAATATTATGAACGATATTCAGGCGCAACAAATGCATTTCTATTTGATAACACGTAAAAAAGAACATTACAAGAAAAAGGAGGAACGAAACCTTGTGACATCAAATGCAAAATGTTTAATTGTTATTTAGGCACCAAGAATGTTATAAGGGTTCTAATGATCAAGCGGCGGCAAAAGCTCTAGAGCCTTTCTCTCGAGAATCATTAGATCTTGCTAACGTCAGTGCTACAGACAAGATTTTTTAACCCAAATTTTAATGATTCAAATATACTAATTAACCGGATGTTAACTGGACTGGGAATGTTTTTCCATAATTTCATCTCATAATTCCTTCGATAAGAAAACGTGAAGCATCATTCAACTGTTTCCGTATTTCCCTCGTAACCAGGATCTTCTCGATCCAGGAAAGTTATGCAGTGTACACCGAGCTCTGCACCGAAGGCTGTAATAAGAAACAGTGTATCAGTAAAAAAAAATATTTTGTAGCTGAAATGTTTGCTTTGAAATGCCGAAGAATTTCCTTGGCACGTTCTTGGCAATTTTGAGCCCAGTGTACATCGGCGTACCGCGCCGCGCCGGCTCCAGAACAAGTTTGTGAAGGTACGGAAGCTTCTTTCAAACAGGAGGCAAATAATGTAGTTTTTTCATGCCTTTTCCATAAGCTTCGAGCGGCTTCTAATTGCTCCAGGTTGCTTGACAATTCGTAAGCGAAAAAATATTGACATCATGGTAGTATGAGTTCGATCAACAAATTCATAGACAAAGATATCTACGCGCTTGTACTTAGTACGAACACTCTCTACACTTGATAGAATGATAATAAAAATGTCGCATTGCGAATTCTACCGACTTCTTTGGGGTTGCCGACATATTTGGTGGATTTTTTTCTCTCGGTAAATCCTTATTCTTGAGACGAAATTCTAACACAATATTCTTAAAATGAGAAACATTTTTACGTATAATTTTCAATATTTCTCGCTCCTCAATCGTACAATTTCATAACAAACAGGAAAACCATTTCCCTCTTCCCAATAAGGTCCATATTTTTTTAATGCTTCAATGACTCCTATCACTGATAACATAATCATTGTTTTGAAGTAAAATAATACGAAATTTTAAGGATAAGTTTCGCAGTAAGTATCGACCTCTTTTGTTTTTTACAATACTTCTAATTGGTGGAATGATTAATTTGAGAAAAAATAATAAAAATTAGATAAGTATATGTTAATAACGTGATGAAATATATATCTAGGAAGTACCGCACTTGTGTTTCGCATTTAAACCCGTTTATTATTCAAAATTATATGAGCAAGCAGGTTAAACAAATTAATAAAGCATATTTGTGGAATATGAATATTCGGCGATCTGAAATGACGATTATATCCCCCAAATTGTTCAATAGCTTTATATTTCAACAACGCAATTTTATGGAAATAATGGTTGGTTTAAAACATTCCGGGCACTTGTTGCCTGTGAAAAAAAATTTAGTTAAAATTTGATTGAAAAGGAAGCTCAATACTTACAAAAAATCAACTTCAATTTAAAGTTCGCTTTTACTTTCTAGTCTTTCTACGTAAGAAGAAAGGACGGAAAACAGCGATTTTTCCACAGAAAACATCTTAAACTCTGGTATCGTAATGGTGGATGAATCGCGTTTTTGTTCTTGTACGTAAATTACTTCATATACTCCGTGAAGTTAGAATCCCTGTTTTGTGGGTCCTTCGTATCGAAAAACGATGAATTGTCCAGTTGCTTTATTGGATTTATTCATTATCGCTTTTGGAAACATCTATCTTTCAAAAACATCCGTGGACTTAAATGGCACTTGAATTTGATTGATTGATTGATTGATTTTTCGTGTTCCCGGGCGCGTCAACTGCTTCGGTCATTAGTCCCGTTAGTGTAGTGCCTGTTTTTTCTCGAGTGATGGCGGTGATCTTCCCCCGCTGGATGGCGAAATCCGGCACCGATCACCGTCGGTTAGTGGGTCTCCCCCTAACCAGGACTCTCCCATCAGCGGGGCACAGCCCCAGCCGGGACAAGCTCTATGCTCCCGACCGGTCTTCCAGAATATGTGGTAGTGTAGTGTAATGGCACTTGAACATTGTGAATTATTGCAATATGAAATTAAAACTAGTAGTGCTACAGAATGGATCAGACTTACTCCATCTTCCCAGTTGCCATCTATCGCCGCTCAAACTAAATTTTTTCATATTTTCTTAATTTTTCGGTCCCCTAATGCTAGAACTGGAATATGACTTTACAAATATTATAGAAGAGTAAAATCTCCTTCTTTATGAACATTTTTTAAAATTGTAGCCGTTTTTAAGAAAGTGTCTTATGAACGTGACTGAAATTGCGATTTTTGAAACCCATTCTCTCAAATATTTGAGTCTTCGAGAAACTTAATTAGAAATAATTTGAAGCACTTCTATTCACAAATACTATATTAAATACAAATAGCTGGTAATGTATTTCAAATAAAATAGTCTATTTATTTTTGAAAAACAACAAAAGAATTCTTCAAAGTGGCCTTCATGTCTTGTTATTGAGTGCGTTGTTGTAAATGCACCCAATAACAATAAATACGCACAATAAGTTGGAGTTTCAAAAACAATTCTGCAGATAATTTAGACGCTAGTGTTGGTCACAGACAGACAACGGACCGACGGATGGACGTTTTGCCGTACATCAATTTTTCTGTAATAAGAACCCTCTAATCGTGGATTCTGAAAGTTTGATTTGTCTTCTGACGATTCCTTTCAACGAAAGCAGATATGCAATAATTCACATATCTGCTTTTCCGATAAATTATTCATCTCTGTACGGTTACTAATGTAAAAAAAAATAAGTTAGTATAATTACCTCAATAAATTTTAATAAAATCCTATGATATTTAAAAGAAAATGAAAACTCTCACATTGGTACCCGCGCGGCGTATAAACTACGCTAATGAACCTTTTCCAACGGATATACAATTGTCTAGCCACTGCAGTAAATCTTACGCAACTGAGTATCGAGGAGGATGCATCTGAATGCCTTCTGCGAGGTTAGGTCAAATGTCAGAGCGCTGATATCTGACACCTACGGCGATAACAGTTCCAGTGGCGTACAGAGTACGCCAGCGCGAGTAACTAGGGTTAATAGTGATACATGACAACATTTTTTTTTTTTTTTTTGGTTTTGTAATGTGTTTCAATGTAGTTAGTATCAACTTCCAGTAAAGGTTTTATCTGAATGATGCATCATATTCCAGTCGGTATGTGTATTTTACCTGGTAAAGGTCATATAAACTTTTTCTTTGAGTATGTGGTATGTACCGAGGCACCCCTAGTTTTGTAAAAAAAACAAGTTTTCGACCTCCCAGACCTTGTGCTAACTCCGGGAGGTCCGAAAAACTGGTATTTTTCTTACTTGTTTCGGTTTTTTTCTTTATAACTCTTTAATTTTAAGTTCTGTACAAAAATGTTTCCAATCAATTTTAAATAGGATACAATTCTCTACAATTATTATTTAAAATACTTTTTTCGAAACCAATTACTATGCGAGCCACAGATTTTAGAAAAAATGCTATATTTTTTCAATTCTCAACAATGTGTGCAAAAATGTATTTGTGAAATTATAATGAACTTACAATAAATTTAACATTTTTTACATGTAACACTGTTATTTATCTGATCGTCGATGTAAACATTGCCTCATAAATGTACCCACTGCCGAAAGAATAATACACACAAAAATTAATGGATATGTATTTGTGTGTGTTCGTGTGCCAGCTCCGGTCTTCAACACGGAAACAATGTCATTTCAACAAAACTTGGTAAACATTATTACTGGTAAATTACAATGGGAAAAAGAATACACTAGAGGTAAGGCATCCCAAGAGGGATTTCATTTGTAACGGTTTTGAAGAAAACTTACAGAATTTTTGTTTATACAAGTTTTGTTGAAATGTTTTTTTTTCCACATTTCGAAAAAAAATTATCAATCGGTGCCCCACTTTAGTAGGGGCAAGTTGTCGCGGTTAACCCACCTTCTGGGTGCCCCTGGTCGTACATCGTCGCGATGTTTGGTGCTATTCACCAAGGGAACAAGGTTTTAAGTACTTTAAGAATTTGCTAAAATGTGGTATTGTATTGAAAAACAAATATATTCCAGGTTTCAAAATCCATATAAAAATTCCCTATCAACAATTACCATAAAGGTTGGAGCAATTTACTGATAACAATGTTAGACAAGTTACAGTGGTAAATACTGCAATATACCGCTAGAGTCTGATAGTGTTGCCATCTTATATGAAGTTACGAATCTACTGATTTTTCTAACAGAACTAGTTTAGAGAACTAGTATCCAACAGAACTAGTTTAGAACTAGTTATCAAGATATTTATTTCTATAATAAGGGACATGTCACACTCATCAAAATCATTCAAATACGACCGAGAACATATGATTTTTCCTTCATGCTTTTAGTTGGATGGGACACATTCACCCAGCGTAAACCATAGAAGGAAATATTCTGTAGTCTGGTTATCAGAGACAGTGTCATTTGTCTGAAATATTCTATGTAAACAGACAGAAACTACAGAAGAACATGTTGCTGAAATAGATGAAAACTTTTTGTCGATTTGTCGTAAAGAGATGATGAACGGGAGCTCCGGTCGATCTTCAGGTTCGATCGATGCCAAGTTCTTTCAAAGACGTTGATGAAACCTACGTTTTGTCTTTCAATATATCCACATGTAATGCAACCCGTTAATGTAAATGTCGTACCTATCATCAAGAAAAGTTTGGAAAGACAAACTATTCCTTAAAATTTGTGCTGATCATCTAGCACACACGTGCCTAATTAAAAAAAAAAACGAAATGCATCATAAGTGCATGTGCAAGTCATAATACATCACTATCACTTTATGTAATCAAATGACGTGCTGAGGCATGTAGCTGCGGAAAGCTTAGACTGAAGTGCTCTTCTTTAAGCAAACATTCTGAGCGTGTATGTAGCTCCCCTGAAAGTGACGGGAAGGGCATTTCGTTTATTGTTCAAAATTTTGGCTAAGAGGAAGCTTTCGTAACATTTTCCAATTACGTCGAAGACAGTAATTAATTTAATGTGACTCTTGAATAAGAAACATCAAAACGTTTTGTTCAACGGACATTATCACTTCTTTTTCAATTTTTATACATTTGAAAGAAAAAATCACAATCGTTTCAAGAATTACGTGCCATCGTGTCGATCTTGAAAATCGATGACTATGAAGAACTGACACATGACATGAACTCCTGCACATCGTAAAGGCGGCATGCCTTACAAATCTAAGCGAAATATATTCAGACTGCGGAAAGCAATATGCCTTTTCATGGTATGAAGGTGTCACGTAAGAGATTCTGAGAATTGTGTTCAAACATTCCAGAAGTGACCCAGCCTCTCCACCATGGGATAAGGGGTTCGTGTGTTTAGCACGAAGACATCCCTTCACCGAATATACTGGTCTTCATAACCTTATATTTCTCATCGTCACACAGCAATAGATACTGGGACATTTGTAAGAAAAGCGCACAGGTGTATTTTGTCTCGGCCGGATACATGATTCTAATTAATATAAATTGTTAAATTATTGAGCGACAGACATTGTGGTAAACAATGCTGCCCTTCGAATATTTATTGGGCGGTTTAACCAGGAGAAAGTGTTGAATGAATATATTGTGAGTAAAAATTATCAGTGTTATAACGATTCGATATACTTTATAGGAATATTTTGGTGTATACTTGGGAAGTTTTTACTACATAAATGCATGCATATTTCATAGATGGTCAATGCATATAAATTCGGACCCTAGAAATAATATTACAAAGAAAAGGGAACTGGGGCACATTGATACACCCCTCTACTGCTCATAAGGTCATTTCAGAAAGTTTCACAATAGCTCCAAAAGAGGGATCTAGTATACACTATCTACAGAACGTCTTGACTTAATAAAAAAATATTATGAATTTGGGCGGGTGATTTAGTGGTTTTGTTGGTCAAAAGTAAATTTTATGTATGTATTTGGCGTTATTGGGTTGATAGTCCGGCTTCGCTGGCCAGCTACCGGTGCCCCCCTTGCCTGGACCTAATTAAATTCCCATCCTTGGGGGTAAGAGCTACGTGAAGCAAACATGACGTATTCTCTTCACCGTAACTAGCAACATCCGCCTGCTTGAGCTTTTCTTTGTCACACAGCTACAGAAACTGAGACGATTTTAAAGAAAAATTACAACTCTATTTTTTCCTCCACCGGGAATCGAATCCGGGATTGCAGCACGGAAAGCTAGTACGCTGCCCATGAGTCATCCCAGAGGCTAAGGAAATTTTAGTTGTGCAATTGCAGTGGTAATATACAGCTGTTTAAGTATTTTCAGTAGGAAAGAATACACTTCTTGGTAAGTACACTACTCTTTGTCAGTTCCTCATTCTTTCTTGATAAGTAAGTGATGAATTGATGGATGTCAGATGGATGTCATATTCAAAATTATACGTATCAGTGTGTTCCATGATAGCAATTAACCTAGGTGTTTTTAGTTCAGTTTTATTACCTATTATTATTGTTATTATTATTGTTATTATTGTTATTATTATTGTTATTATTATTGTTATTATTATTGTTATTATTGTTATTATTATTGTTATTATTATTGTTATTATTATTGTTATTATTATTATAAGTGCTAGATTTGATAAAGTTGCCACTGCCAACAATCGGAGAAGGAACTGCAAGAACACTAGACCGTTATATATACAGTAAAACCCCTCTTTTACACTTTTCATGGGACCATAGGAAAAATGGTGTAAATTGCGGGAAATGTAAATAAGGGGAAATGATTTTTTCTCTTCAAAACTATAAATAAATTGTATTTAAATACTAAAAAACCAATAAGAATTATAATATTCAGTATTATACACAAATAAGATTATAAAGACAAAAAGAAATCAGATATTTTGGTTTGTTTTCTTCTTTTAGCTTGGACTGATTGAATTTGAGACTCTAGTTCATACACTTTATCAAAAGTAGTATCACCACCATCTGCAGCAGAGAGGTATTTTTTTAATGTTTCTAGGGCTGCAAATGCTTGTGCACTCGTGGGAGGAGGTTGATCATCATCGTCACTGTCATCTTCACTTCCATCAGCATCTTCACCAACAGCATTATTTTGAAGATAATCTTGAACAATATCTTCTAATGATGATTGTTCATCAGCAGTACGAACATCATTGTCCACAGATACAAACTCTTCAAATGAAGTTTGAGACTTAATACTTGTCCAGCCCTCACACTCAAAATCAGAAGCATCTTCCACGGCCTCTTCTGTATCTGCCAGGAAGCCAGCTTTCTTAAAACAGTTGGCAATAGTAGACTGCTTTACTTCCCTCCATGATTTTGCAATAAAATGCAAGGCATCTAATATCGAAATCTTCATTTCTGCTGCATCCTTACCACATTCAATGTACCTTAAATATTTCTGGACTAAATTTCTACGATAGTGCACTTTGAAATTATTAATGATGCCCAAATCCAAAGGCTGCAATACACTTGTGCATTTGGCTGGGAAAAACTCCATTCTTATGTTTTTTAAATTCAACGTTTTGGGATGTGCTGGGCATTGATCTATAAATAGAAGGGTTTTTCTATTTTGTGCTCCCATTTTAGCATCAAGAGCATGAACTTGCTGAGTAAATAACTCTGAAGTCATCCATGCTTTTTTGTTTGAGGCGTACGATGTTGGCAATGTTCTTATGTTTTTAAAGCAACGTGGCTTTTTTGCTTTGCCAATAACAAACGGACGCAAGGTTTCCGTTCCATTTGCGTTTGTCCCCAACATTACCGTGAGGCGAACTTTACTATGTTTGCCCCCATGGCATGGTTCATTTTTCATCGCAAACGTTTTATTCGGCAGAAGATTAAAAAATAACCCGGTTTCATCGATATTGAAAATATCTCTTGCATCATATTCACTAATTAATTCATGAAGGCTGGAGTCTTTCCAGGAAGAAACAATATTTTTATCAACACTATTCGATTCTCCACAAATTGCCCTATATACAACATTGTACCGTTTCTTAAAACGATCAATCCAACCATTGGATACAACAAAATCGTCTATTCCTAACATATCTGCCACGTTTTTAGCCTTTTCCCTCAAAATTGTACCATTAATTGGTATATTGGATGCCCTTGTTGTCTCGAACCAGTTTTTTAATATCTCTTCCAGTTTCTCATATTTTGAGTATTTCACATACTTGCTCTTTTTAGATTATTGTACGCACTCCTTTGCACTCTGTTCGATTATTTTTCGACACTTCACGATTGTATTTAGAGTTGAAATAGAAATTTCCAACTGTTTCGCCAACACAACACGTGGTCCTGGAAAAGCGTCCACTTTCTTCAAAATCTCAATTTTCTGTTCAATAGAAAAACTACTTCTATCGTTCTTCTCCATTGTACTCCACTTCTACAGCTCGACGTTTTCGCACAATTCCACCCCGCACTTTACTTAAAATCACTATCACAAGCCACAATGAACGCAGTACTGATACTGAATGGCCTAAGTCTCCCTCAGACCGACGCCACCCAGAACGACGCGACGCGAAAAAATCGCGCTCCTTGCGAGACCGGAAATCGGAAAAACGGCTTGAGTTGTGGCAAGCAAACTGTTGTATATTGCGGGAAAACTGAAATTATACTAACGTAAATGGGGGTATTTATAACATTATGAATATACAAAAACTGATGGGACCGACAAGAAATGTTGTGAATGCCGGGAAAACGTAAATTGCGGGAACGTAAAAGCGGGGTTTTACTGTATTTAATTTTGATTTTGATTTTGATCCTTTTAACATTCCTTGCAAATAAATTGTGTATAGTTTGAATTTCTTTAAATAAATTTAAAATAGTTTGCTAATTAATTTCTATGGTATAATGCAATTGCAGTTTTTATTTCCCCCCACTGTTCTCAATCTATCAAAGTTCCTCATGATGTGCATAAATCTACCCAGGGGATGGGGCACATTGATACAAATGACTTTTTTCAGTTTTTTTTTTTCATTAAATGCTAAAATACTACAAAATCAAATGTGCGTATTAATAAGATACTACACTTCTTATACGACACTACTCTACTACGCTGACATCACATAGAAAAACAACTTGAAATTTATGTTTTATGAGCACTACAAAATTCTTTTTTAAAAAAATTCATGTGCCTCAGTTCCTCCTACCGTAACAGAGCATGGTGGGCAGACATGAGGGGCCCCAAGGGTCTGGGGACACCGGGATTATGTAAACAAAATTTGTTTCCAGAATATTTTTGTAACTACGCAAATGAAGGTTTGTTTAAAAGTTATTTTTCTCCAATGAGGAAATTGCACTGTGAATGTTCATGAGCATGTTGATGATCAATTATTCAGGGGAACAACAAATATCAGCTTCAAATTACTATTGGGCAAGAACGTTACAATGTTTACATCGAATAGGAGGTACTAACTGCAGACAAATATTTGATGAATTCCGTTTTCAGAAATTTCGTAGACTTGTTTTAATTCTTAACATGCATGTATATTTTTGTTAATTTCAGGCATAAATTATTTGAAGTAGACATTATTTATGGAAAGTTTCTTCCTGTGGAGCCAAACTGAGTGAAGGATATTTTAGGTATACGCAAATCATGACCCATATTAGAATGTTTGTGTATCTCTTTGATGATAGGCTATCGAATTTGCAGTGACACTCACGAGAGAGACTACTCAGGACTGATCTATTTTAGGGCACTTAACTCCAAAAGAATGCTCAGATGAATATAATTAGCATCAAAGTATTTCGTAAAAAGTTAAATGGATTTCTACTGAAACACAGATTTGAATAAACAAACAATAGTAACTTTTAACCAAGGAAAGTCTGAATTCATATTTCCCAATTTCCAATAGTTGTTGGATTTTTATTAATTTCGCTGCATACTCTGAAGCGGACGGATAGACCATGCTACACAATAAACAGTTGCAATGAAGCAAAAATATTGAGCATCCGAAAAAAATATTAGAAAGGGAGACTGTTGTACCTTTGACACAGTGAAGCTTCGAAAAACTTAAATTTTAGACCACGACAGGGACGTTTTGTGGTTGCTATTCGTATTAGTTAGTCAAGTATACGTATAGAGCAAGAATTCCCTACACTTTTCATTCATCCTATGCTCTTAAGAGAATTGAATGCTTCATCGGCCCCCTTAGGTTTTTTTCTATAATATACATCATCCATAATAACGGCTCAATGAATTGCACATAAATCCTTAAAGATATCAATATTCTTGTCAATATCTTGATTTTCAATTATCGAAGACGCTTCAGCTTTTGAGTAGCTGAGTTTCTAATCTTTTTAATGTAGCAATTAACTTTTTAAGAACTGACCATAACATGTCTCCCGTGCGTATAGTGCTTTCTTGTGCAACAGAATCGTTGTGAATGCATAGTTATAATTTATTGAGTTTTCTAATCATCCTAATTTCTATGGATGAACCACAGATACTATCTATGGATAAACGACGGACAGAAGAGGGACGAATTTTTAAATTTATTATTATAGGTTTTTTGCTTTATATCAGAAAACAATAACATAATTTCACTTCTTTGTAATCAAAGGGGTCTTGATTACATTTATCTGGCGCCGGTTCATATTCAAGTAATGACCCCCAATGGACCCCTTGATGAAAGGGGTTCTTCAAAGCTTTGTCGTCCCCCAGGGGGTCTGTACCAACCTCGTCGGAAACTCCTGACCTAGAAAATATTGCGGACAAGAAGTTTGTTTGGTAAGGTACATCTTATTAAAAAGCTAATTGGTCCTTGAATCCAAGGGTTTGTTTTGAGGACTAAAAATTAGCATTTTATTGTGTTTGTTTATGATTGGTGAAATTTAAAAAATCTGACATGTTTGTCTACAGAATTCTGAGTGTTTCTCAGTAGTTATTTACAAATGCAATATAACAGTAGTGACTTAGCTTCTTCTGAATTGCACATCATCAGTCATCAACTTTGAAGAGGTTAACATAATGTACCTATAAACAATGTTTAGCTACATGACATAATAAAGACAGTTATGATGATGTTATTATGTGAAGTGAACGATTTTTCTTAGTTTCTTTAAATTCACCAAAAAACATGTATTTACTGGTACACGAGGTTGTGTTCAATGTTACAAGTCCATTATGTAGTTACCTCTGAACACTTCTCCAGATATTATGTTTAATTTCAAAATCGAAAATACGTCATTCACATAAATGAAATACTTTAATATTCAATATGCTTCTTGTCGAAAACATGAAAAATATTATAAAAGTTATTTGAATGTAAAATGAATTAAAATGTTCACAGGTATGTCTCCCTATTGTAAACATATCAATTTATTCTCTTTGCTATTGATCATATCTAACTGGCGAAAGAGTATTTATTTCACCCTATTGTTGTATGAAACACAAAGAGTAATACTTTATGTTAATATTAAAGCAGTCAATATAATATCCCTAAGATGAGTATTTCTGATATTCTTGATTACATGGGGTAAAATGTGAGTAGATAATAAATAGGTCGTAGGAATTAGTGGTCGAAGCTGCAATCTTCTAAGCCGAATTACACAGACAATGATGTACGTCTGATGAATTTTATAGTCTTTTCGCTTATTAATAGGTGAAAATTTCTTCAAAGCCAGAAAATATGCGTACGAGCGGTTAGCCGCAAGACCACTTATTCTGCAATAGGATGTGGAGGCGGCAAGCAATCTTTCAAAAGAGAGAATGAAACGTTGGAAATAGGTGAAGGGGATTTGTATTGCAGAAATATTTGGAGTTTTGACCAAATATCAAGGAAAGTAATATAAGGACTGGAAACAATACCGTTGACATTCGCCAGATGAAGTTTAAAAGCGCATTCTGACGGAACATTTTCCAACTAACAGGACCAAGAGCGAGATCTAACGGGATCCAGATGAAGCTGCCATCTGCTGGCGGAAGAATCAACTATGCAAAACGCCGGGAAAGTTAAATGGTATTGCAAGCCTTCAGAAAAAACACCAAAACTTTCTCGTAATATATTCCATGAAAGGAGCAACCGAAATGGTGTTCACCAAATCTCATTTCTTCACATGTACTCCATGATACGTCAAAAAAGTTAAAAATTTAAAACGAGAAATCAAAATATTTTTATATGATGCAGACATTCTTGTTAATAATTGTAAATTAATAATGAAACCAAGAATGAATTTGAAGTACCACTGCAGGCAACAGTGAAGTATGGACGTATGAAGATGCATGAGGAACATTTTGCTGTGGTTGCATTATGGTGCAAAGACAGCTAAAGAAATTGATGCTTTATTGCACTCGGTATCAAGAACGATTTGTGTTTCTAACGTGGTATGAGCTGTTGATCTAACGTCTAATAAGGGGAAAATGTTACCTTAGAAGGGGTCAACCGAGACGTGTCGAAACCAAATAAACTGTGAATGGTATTCGTGTAAGGATTCAACTCGATCCTTTGCGTAAGCAAAGAATGTTGTCTTCCTGGTTCGACTTTTATCACCAAACTATGTCATACGACAGGCGATTTACACTTTAAAGCGAACAAAAAAGGACTCACGTCGTTTCTTAAGCGAAAGATTAAAGAACATACTGCACATTTATTTGTGTTTGTCATTACACGGGGACGTTTTCCTGGCATGGTGTGGCAGGTGCAAAAGTAGAGCAAAGACTGCCACGACCGGATACCAGTGCTGAAATATTTAATTTTTTTTCAAAATGAAGTATTTTAAAGTGAAAGAGTGTCAACAGTGCGATGTTCCTGGATAAAGCTAAATGCACGTAACACTGGTTGTCATGCAATGTCCCAAAGTATATCGGAGCTGTTTTCTGGCCTAATGGTAGTCCGGACCTCCGTCTACTCGATTATTCTTTGTAAGCAGAAATTTTCGGTAAGTCAAGCGTGGTACGATTTTACAATATCGAGGTGTAAGAAAAATCAATCAAGTTGAACTGTAAACAAGATTAATTGGGCATAATTTGTCTTATATGTGCTTTCTTTGTAAACGTGTTGCCGCACCGCAAAATAATTTAAGAACAAGGATTTATTTATTTCTAAATCATTTACGTATACTTTCAGAATAAATGAACATTAATGGGTTTTCGAAGTATTGTTTAATAATTAGTTGCATGTGTTAGAACTACTGATCGCTGAATTGTGAAACCAAATAAATGGTGTTCAACAGGATCTGTTGGTAACAATGATTTAAAGAATTTTCGGCTCTAATACTTCGTTGTCGCAAATATAAGAATGCTCACGTTATAGGTAAATCCAAGTCAGACTATCAACGAAACAAAGTGGTTCATTACCTTGTGCAAACTGTTATTTTGTTCCACCTAGCTGTAACTCTCTATTGCAAATAAACTCTTGTTTGTCTTTTCTACATTCATTTTGCAGACTCTTGACGAACTATCTGAAGAGTCTAAATTGTCATTTCCTTGATTTTCACGGTTTTCACTATATTCACTGCACATTCCGCTATTTTCGTTAATTCCACAGGAGCCACTTATCTCGACGCTCTTTTCACTAACAAAACGCCGTTTGAGGAGCCGACTCCCTTTTTCCCGAATGAATAAGAAATTCGTGAATCTAATGACTCCTCTAAATCAAGTTCCACTAGTCAATCGTGGTTTACGTGTTTTGGAGATTTTCTTTTCTGAAAATCGTGATCAGAAAGATAAATGGATTGAAACATCTGTCGTATCTCATACGGTGATCACCACCCATGTTGCGCAAGGTACACGCTATTCACAGAACAAACCCTAGCACTCTTCTCTTTATAAGATGCGTATTGCTACTGATGTTCGCAAAATGTTACTCATGTCGCTTGACAAGTGATCTCTTGTATTTCACGAGCAAGGTCAGGAGGGCACCCAATCCCTAGGACGCAAAGGGAGTCGGCAGTAAAATTCGTTTCGCTGTCACCAATCACTTCTAGGGACAGAGTGTACATATGATTAACTAATATTTCTTGAAACCCTAATCATGCATACGGTCATTCTTTTTATTGTTCTCCGGCACTTGTATCAAGAACTGATGGAACACAATTCGTTATTGCAGGGCCAGGAAGCGCGCGCCCACATACAATATATTTTTTTAGATCTGTATGTGTTCAATGCCCACTTTTTTTCTTAGTGTGATTTGTAGAAAATTGAACAAGAAATACGCCTATATTTTCAAATTTTATCTAAGCTAGTTCATATAAAAATTTTCATTTTCTTAAAATAATTACAATTTTTTTAAAAAAATATTAATTTTTTGAGAAACAAACCGGAATATTTTATGTTAAGTAGATTAGGAGCATCAATCAATTACATTTTTGCGAATTACGCGTAATTCCAAAATTTAATATAGACATAACTTAAGAAATAATCAATTTTCTGGCAAATAAAAAAAATCACGGCTCTTTTTTGATGTCTAGGTTTAATAAAAAAATCATATTAAAAAAAATTCGTTTCAAATTTTGTGTGATTTGATGTGGAATGCCTCGTATTTGAATTCGTTTTCCTGTCACCCACGTATTCTTTTTATAGTTCAACACTTGCATAAAAGACTGAACGAACACAATTCGTCAGTGCATGGGTAGGCAGAGCGCGTCCTCATTCTTACAAGTGATTTTTTTAGAACTGTATGTGTGGAGTACCCATTTTTTTCTTAATTTATTTTATAGAAAATTGAACAAGAAAGACACATATATTTCTTTCAAATTTTTATCTCGTCGAGTTTATAAAGAAATTTAAATTTTTTTAAATTTGTTTTTTAAAATGAATATTTATGTTTCGATAAATTTATTTGCAGGAGAATAACACACGTTTCAAAGTATTAAATCAAATAAACCAGGAATTTTTAAATTAAGTGCATTCAGAGCAATAATTGAACATATTTTGTAAAGTACGCGTAAATTCCAAAATTTAATGTAGGCGTAACTACATAAAATCAATTTTCAGGCAAATATAAAACAAGAGTCTCTTTTTTTATGTCCAAATTTGAGAAAAAATATCGTACATTAAAAAAACGTCATGTCAACTCTTGTGGGATTTGACGTGGAATGGCATCCTATTGAGTTGTGGTGGGTGCACTTCTCCGACAAGAGCATAGAGATGTCATCGTGCCGGTCGCTGCGTCTGGGCTGCGGGGATCAGCGTTATGTCTTCCAAGAACATTGCAAAGAAGATAATTTTGATATGAGAAATCTGGATAAGCCAAGCGATCCGGAGGTGCAACAGATGCCGACACCGTCCTGTTTGCCGACAACGTGTGGTTTTCAAATTGATTTTAAAAATTTGTACTACGACAAAATGAAAGAAAAACATTTGGAAATAACTCTTTACAAAGTCAATTTTATGAAACATTTACATTACCTAAGTTCAGGAAAGCCAAAGGTAGATATAGTGCTCAATTTCACAAAATAATTGAAAAATTGAAGTGTTTATTTCGCAAGGCTCAGAAGACATCTAAAATCAACAAAAAGAACTCTGAACCGAAGAAAGAAAAAACAAGAAGAAAAGTCAAACAACCGAAGAAAGTTTAAAACGTCGGCGACGCCACAGTCAGCTAGTGAACTAATAAATGTTCTCTTATACAAGGAACAGATCGCTACAATACTCGATTTTTCTTTTGCGTGTATTAAAATCAAACGGTGTACGGAAAATTAATTTAAAAAAGTTAGTTTCACAACTAGTATGGTTCTGTTGAATATTTGTCCGGGTACTTAGATGAACGGAATCTGCTTCATTAGTTTTGTGATGTTTTGGTAGAATCTGATAACTCCAATATCCCTGTTTTCAGATACAATCATTTTTAGTATCATTGTCATTTTAAAAATCAGAAATCAAACAATATACAAATATAAAAAATGTGATATATTGGCATGTTGTTTAACCACAAGCTCGTGTATGTGTATTTATGTTACTTCTAAATAACTGTAATGATCAAGAAATTGAGATGTCAGAAGCAGACCAAATTCTGTGAGGTGGTCACAAAATGGTAACTTGGAGAACATTTTTATCAATAAAAGATTGACAGCCGTGCCTTTTACAAATTAACACCATTAACTACGAAAATAAAACAAGTCATCACCATTTAAAATTTAATTATTGTTTATCTCCATATGGAAGGATTATTATGCAAACTTTTTCCGTCTTACTTTCTTTCTCCAATGTATATCTTACCTATTTCGTAGGAAACATTTATGTAATTATGTAAGAAAAAGTGGCGATTTTTCGACAGAAAAACACATTATGTGAGTTCCTAATATCGAAAGAGTGAACGTTTATAGTTATAGTAATACACAAAATAAACTGTATGGGTTAAAAGCTAGTACTGCTAACAGTATATACGAACGTACTTTTTTGCAATATTTCTAAATTTGCAATTTTTCAAAATTCAGAGAGTTCAACGAAAATGAGACATTCTTTTAAGCTTTTCTTGTTCTTTTGAAATAAAAAACAGAAAAATTAGGAATAGTTTTTGAGAATTTGTTTTATAAATTGCATTTATTGTTTTTTACAACTTTTTGGAAGTATGTGTAGTTTTGGCGTACGTTTGTGTGAAATCATGTCAGTTTTTTTAACACATTAAGATTTTCGCAAGAACGGCTCCAATTTTTTTCTTTAATTTTTGTAATAATAGCGGGTCCTATTTCAATTAAATCCTCTGATAATTCAGAAAATGAAAATGTATTTTCAAACCTGTATTACATCTTAAATATTGAAGCTACAGATTTCTTTCTTGATGCAGTCAATTTATAAATAGATTTTTAAATGATGTTACGCATACACTTTTTAAGAATATTAATATTTTTTATCTAATTCTGAGTAATAATGTGCAAAACTCACATCAGTATTACGCTGTTGTACCACCACTTGTTCATATAGATTCTTCTCCATTGTCGCTGACGTATACAGAAGTTTCATTTGACAATTTTGACAGAATCTATAATACTCGTATATAGGATCAACAAACCCCAAGCGAGAAATAATTTTTCGGAATTTTTCCTCCTCGCCTCTTTGAATTGAAGGCTTCTCACAAGCAATAGGTTATTTTCAGACGATCGTCTTCTTTTCATATCGCATGTTCTGAATGATTCTTCATCACATCGTTTAATAATAATTTGAATTGTACGTCCCCCCGAATTCTTGGTGAGTTGCAACCGGAAAATATTGTTTGAATTAATTGGAATAGTTCTACTATTCTTCAAATAAAAATAATTTTCTCAAACACTGACATTTACATTAGACTGATATTTGTTTCAAATGTGATAAATTTCCATCTTTGTGTTCCAGTGGCGACTCGTGCTTAGGTTAAACTAACCTTAGCAACTTTAACCTTTAAAAAATAGATAAATGATGATTCTTTAGGAAACTAAACATCACCGGCTGATAAGAAAAGAGAAAACCCTTTCACGTTCCCTACCTACGAATAGTCCTTATTTACATCGTCGTATTGCCCTTTCCTCTTAGACGGGTTCGCACCGTGTCAACGCCCCGTAGGATGTAGAACGGCGCGCTGTTTAGGCTAGTAGGGTAAACGGTACGTGATTGGCCACCCCCTAGTGATTAGCCACTCCAACTATAATTGGAATTATCGTTTGTTCCAATACCGTTTTCTAATGTGGCGTCATTTCCGGGGCAAGAATTCACAGACGAGAAGAGTTTGTAACACATTGAATTTTATTCCAGATATGCTCCGACACTTGAATACCCAATTTACAATATTTACAACAAACAGAATAAACTGACCCGTTACTAGAAGGAACATTAAACTGGTCAATACAACCGCTTGCCTGATAATATACTAACTCCTGCGGTGTAATGCACCGTTACCTCTACGTGCGCATACAAGCGAGCATGCCACACCTCACGTCTCGACCCATGCACGCCGGCTTCAGCTCCCTGCCTCCATAACCTACACATCGAAGTGCCACGCGCCGCGCACAACTCACACGACGTCCTACGGACGAGCCCAAAAATGAGAAGGGGTTTTGTCTGGGGTCCGCTAATATACTTTCTGGCTCGGCTGACGGAACTGCGTCATCTAGTCGTTGCCGCCTCCGTGTTTCCACAGACGGGGTCCACAAGCCTGCCCCCGTGGCCACCCACGTCACGGCCGCTCCGCTGGGGTGCCTCCTGCAGCCCTGCTCGAGGACAGGTTTTCCCCGTCCCAAAATACACCATTTGCCTTTGTTCAGGCGTCCCTTCAGCAAGCGTTGCCCAAGGCGTCCCTTCAGCAAGCGCTGCCCGCTGTCGCAACCTACTTCCTTGTACGTTTCATGTACATGAAATGCACGCAGCTAGTAGTTTGTACAAGGCGACTGTTATGACGTCACACTATTATTTTGCTTGCAAATGGCGCGAAGGGACGCTTTCTAAGTATTATGTGATATTTACTTTGACCGCAAGAGTGCAACTGTTGCGGATACTTGTTAATAGTGCGGTGTGGGTTCATTGTGCGTAAAGATTTCTTAAGATTTTCTTTAGAAGCTTGATATCCAAAAGTGCTGTTTATTGATTACGGCGGTAAGTAAATTACAAAGATATGTCAGAAAGACCAAATCTTATTGAGTGACAATGATATCGGCTGAAAATGAAAAGCCTAGCTTTGCGTATTTAGTGGCATAGGCGGGTAGCCAACTACTGTACCTTCAATAGTGTGTGAATTGTGTTAATGGCCACTCTGCTAATAGTTGTTGACATACTGTTTTTAATCGTAGTATAATATTATTATACGTAGGTTAATTCTGCGTGGGCGTGAAATAAAGGATCTTACAATGCTAGAGAAGCTGAAGCAAGAGTATGAAACAGAAACCACGGCAAATGCCACCAAATGT